>JABXJD010000089.1:1687500-1860000 GCA_013375575.1 Percina caprodes
AAAGATAGTTGTTCACATCCCATCCGTCACTCACACACAAAAACATGGGAACATACGTTCCAGGTCAGAGCAGTCAGAGTGTAGCCCAACAAGAACCTAACTGATGCACAAAACCCCAGGACTACCAAACCTGTGTCATCAGCCCCCTGCTGTACAGCAGTGAGACCTGGATCCCGTTCACCAGAGAAGAAAACTGAACAGCTTCCATTGTTGTTGCCTACGCCAAGCCCTGGACATCATGTGTCAGGAGAAAGTACCCAACACAGAAGGCCTGGAATGTTTTCACTCCACCACAGGGGGGACTCCAGTCGGCGCCACAGAGCCCTCATGTACAGTGAGCAGTCGACAGTTCCCAGGCCTGCTGGTTGCCCTAGCACAAGCAAAATGAAGCAGGCAATCACTGCAGAAGAGACTGCCACTCCAGAGTGGGGCTGCGGAGCCATGGTAGCACTGCAACAAAAACTAAAGATGCAACCCAGTGTGACAAAGACAGATAGTCTTTATCTGCATATATATATATATATATATATATATATATATATATATATGCAGCTGAGCTTACCTGAGATGTGGAGAGGTGGCATTTTAATCCTTGAATACCGTCTTGGGAGAACCTTTATTTAGAGCCCCAAACGTATTTCATTATATGAAATGGAAGTTGGCATCTATCTATATAATCTATTTATAATGTGTAAAATAGGGCTATATATTGTCACCCAATTTGTACACAAGTGTGACAATAACAACACATTATATCAGTTTATCAATTTGATTTGCTACATGTTGTCAATCAATACACTATTATGGCTTACAGTTTACACCAGTGTGTAACTGCTGCGCATAAAGACACAAAGGCTGCTGTTGGCCCATTAGATGATGTTTGTGGAAGACCAAGTACAGGACCAGTATTTTTCATGTCCAGCCCAAATGAGCAGTCCACCTTAGTACAGTGAGCCCCCAACTTATACAGTCACGAGCCTCTATAATGCATTACATACAAAAACCAGTTCTATTTTGAATTTACTTAAGGCAACACTTTTCCTGTATCGGTCCTCTTACAATGAATTGACCCATTATGTCTCATTGGAACTACAGATCCGCTACCCGATCTGGCAAACTTGCATAGTGCAGTTATAGCCGGCAGAGAGACACAAAGTGAATGCAAGTGTTATTCACCCTGTTACAAGTTGATGAACCACTGAAACGATTTTGGAAACATTATTTTAAGTTACAAAAAGTTCTCTAGTATTGCTCTGAAACTACAATGTACTCCATGTTGTTATCCTCGGTGACTTCAACAAAGATAATCTCAGCCATGAAATCCCCAAATACAGTTTATTAAATGTCCAACCAAAGAGGAGAACATTTTGCATCACTGTTACACTACAGTCAGCAATGCACACAGTACATCACTGGGACACTCTGACCATGTCATGGTCCACCTGATTCCCTCATACAGGCAGAAAGTAAAACTTCTTAAACCTGTTGTTAGGACATCTAAGAAGTGGACCAGTAAAGTTGTGGCGGATCTTTGATCAGCTTGGACTGTACAGACTGGGATGTTTCAGGACTGCTACCAACAGTTTGGACGAGTACACAGAGGCTGTGACGTCCTACATCAGATTCTGTGAGAACAGCTGTATTAATCACGTACCTTGTAGAGGTACAACAATGACGAGCCCTGGTTTCACAGCGAAACTCAGGCAGCTAAGGTTCCATTCATAGACATCTGTGTTTATTTAAACATATGTACAAATGAAAATGCTGTTTGTTTTTAATTGAAACCCTTTGACCAAGTGGGGACAGGAGTGGCGGTCAGGGGCTGGTTTAAAGAGTCAAAGTATAGGTTTACCAAGGTGGTGAGAAATGCTAAAAGATTATACTTTGAGAAACTCCAAAAGCAGTTTTCAGCCAATGACTGTGCTTCTGTCAGGGGGGGGCCTCAGACAGATCTATCAACGATCTGCGCCTTGCAAATAACCTCAGCAACTTTTTACTGTTGTTTTGAAAGACAATGCAGTCCTGAAACCATCCCCCTGAGCTCCTTGTTCTGTCACATCAAAAAACCCTCACAACCTACTCCTGGACCCCCTGCAGTTTGCCTACGGAGCCTAAAGGTCTGTAGACAGCACAGTCAACATGGCTCTTCATTTCAGCATCTGGCACCTGGACTCTTCAGGAACCTACGGATCCTGTTTGTGGACTTCACCTCTGCCTTCAACACCATCCCCTGGCTCTGCTACCGGACAAGCTGACCCAGCTGTACACACAGTAACGGGAACGCTGGCGAGATTGACGCTGCTCCATCTGGCTTGTTTATTTTCAGCAATTGAATATGTCAATATTTTTATATGATTTTCATACTCAGTTCATTAGCAAAGTTCAATAGTTATACAGTATATAGCTACGCATTTTATCATCTCTCCACCGTATTTAGTTTTTATACGGGGTTGGAGTCTGACATGATGCCTGATGACCGGAGGATGCCATGGTGACTGGAGGATGCCATGGTGACCATGGATGCAAGTTAAGTTTACCACAGTAGCCCAAGCCCACAGCTCAGGCAACTAGGACTACTTTACCCACAATAACTACCCACGTAGGCTACATCTGCTAGAGTGAGGATGAGGAAATATTTAATAAGTGAACTTTACCGGCTATGGGAGAGCTGTGCACCTCCTGCAGAGCTTCTGTGTCAGCGTGACATTTTCCGACGCCCAAAATATGCCCACCGAAGATGTCATCGCAAAACAATATACATGGCTAGCAAGGAAGGCAAAATATTACCCTGTCTCTGGACTATTGGTCACAGTCATTTAAAGCCTGGTCATTTGAAGCCTGATCAATGTCTGTCTGCCCAGATCAGACATGCACGGCCAGTCAAACAGCAGATTTCTTCCACCTGAACAAAGCAGTCCCGCATGCATGTAAACCCTGGAGGGGAGGTGGTCTCGCACTGCTCTATCGCGAGAACTGGAAGTTTTAAATCCACTGAGATCCTCCTCAACATGTCCTAGTGTGCACCTTTTAATGTCCTTTTTTGTTTGTGAAGTGACTTTGGGTGTCATGAAAGGCAGGGGCAAAACAAGTTAGAATATGTTCTGTTTGTTCCAAAAAAGTAAAAAAACAAAACTGCTGTTCAAATCCAGGTCTCCTGGATCAAGTCCGATGTTTGTACCTCTTACGCAAAAAACCTGGCGGTCTTCTTCCTGCTTGGCTCCCGTCATAACTACTATGGCCAATAGTACTACTATGAAGTAAATATAGGTCGTAATTGCTGCTTGAGCAAAAAACGTACAGTATATTTAAATATTAGTATATTTAGGATTACATTCAATGTTACACCAAATGCATTGTGTTTTGTCATTGAGGACTTGTTCATAGCCGTTCGTTCCTCATAGAACACTTGCAAAATTGATCTTTTCAAAATATTGAAACTTGTATTCGTTCATTCATGTTTACATGTGAGCATACGCTTTCCTCATTGCCTTTGATTGGTTGCTTTTTTGTGTAGCAGTGTGTCTGCGGACATTTGTGATTTATTTTTTGGTGAAAATGTACCACATCCAATTTAGTTATTTTTTCCCCTTTGATAGATGTTTCAGCATTTAATTTAAATGGACAGTGAGAATACAGACAAGAAACATGGGGATAGAAAATGGAGTCCCCAAAAGTCCCCAGATGGAATCGAACCAGGACATTTCAGGTTTCTATTTTCGTTGAAGAAGCGCTCCAACATTTAGGTATTTTCCTGACCATGAAATTGGCTTTGCTCATCTTTGTGGTATTTAAGTGCCCAGCACAAAGTGCACAGGTGGGAGGAGAGGAACAAACAGGTGGGAGTTTCATACAAAAAAAGACAGGGCAAAGCATGTGTTGGTTTTCATATTTTCTGGAAACCATGTTTTAAACGTTGCGCTGAGAATAGACGTGTAAGAACTGCCGCAACTTCAATCTGCTGCCACTTTATTTCATCAAACTAAAAGCTCTGAGCTACACCAACAACAATGCTAAAACAGTCATTTTAATGAAACACTCCTCAAATAGCAGTTGCATTTAACAAATAAACATTGCATGGGTTTAAAGCAGGAATGTCTGTAAATAAGTCTGCATTAAATTTGCAAATGAATATGAATGTGTAACCAGGCCCAATGGAGGGCTTAGCCAAACTTAGCAATTTAAACTTCGACAACGCCACTATTTGTAACCAGGCCCAATGGAGGGCTTAGCCAAACTTAGCAATTTAAACTTCGACAACGCCACCTCGGGACTTTCACCCAAAGAGTTTAATGTATAAATTTGATTATCAACAATCCCAGGGATTTCCCACTACGCAGGCAAGGCCACAGAAAGATCAGAGGCGTGGTTAAGTTTAACTATACAAAAGGTTTATTGTAACAAAAAAAAAAACATTTAGTTAAACATTGACTATAAAAGAACAAATAAATAACTCCACTACTGTAACTAAGGAAAACAAAAGACACAAATACTTAGGGCGCGGGAGAAGTTTAAGTTGATCTGGTAAAAATAGTTTTAATGAATTTAAACAGAGCTAATTAAAACAACTGATTGCTACAGTGTTAACACGTGGATTGTATAACTAGTTTAACGTTACCAATAAAAACACCACATGCCAATATAACAAAAACCATGCAATACACGTAAGATCAGTTTGTTATATTTCACCACTATTACTGACGCAATCATTAAGTTTACTAATACTATGACCTGATTAAAAGTCACTAGGACGGGAACACCCAAACCCGGACCAACGTTCTCCCTAAAACCTCCGTAAAACACAGTCAATAACCATAAAACCAACTAAAACACGGGCGCTTGTACTTCAGAACCTGTGAGTAAAATAATCAAAGCAACACACAGTCTGAGTAAGACAAACCACAACCTGAGTAGGACAAAACAGAATCTGAGTAGGACAAAACAGAATCTGAGTAGGACAAAACAGCAGTGACACCAGGACTCGGCTTGGCTTGGCTGTATGCTCCAGAGACCCGCACGCACACGACACACCGAACACTTGGCCCAAACCCAGCACGCGAGGAAACAGCAGCAGAAGGAAGAGACCGTGCGCTATTACCGGCGGAGCCTTTATTTCCGCATCGGTCACGTGACAGCTCACGTGACCAAACTTTAACCAATCGGTTACAAATGGTTCTTACAGTGTCTGCTGTCCACAGCTGCTTTACACCGAATGAAACTTCTCATTCAGCACAACTGTGCAGCTGTCTAAAGGACATGAACGTTAATAATTAACTTGACTCCTGCAACTCACTGGATGTCATCATATAAACACCTTCAACTACTATTTTAGTATTTAGCAGTTTTTTATTAATTACAATCATACTAATTAAGTGTTAAAATACACAGACCATCTGTATCTGGCTGCAGATTTGAGGTTTCCATTTGTTGAGCTGTTGTTCCTCCCTGTGATTGGCTCATCTGTTTTCAAAGCCACGACAGGTGATGTGAGCTGAGAGTGGTGCTGGCATGTTTCTATTTCATAGCACGCACAGGAATCGCACGTCTGTTCACACGCTAAGTGAGCGAGTAAGAAACACATTGCGTGGTGATATCGTAAAGTTGAACTTTTTCTACTGGTTCAGCTTTTCTTCACATTTGGTGTCGGGCAGTTATGCTGACAAACGATTTACCTCCGCGACCAGCTGATTGAATCCTCCAGACCAACAGCACTACCCAGAACTAGGACCCAAAATCCGGTAAACAATTCCGGAGGAGATGAATTGGATGTAGGCCCAAAGCCAAACGCAGAGCAAGGAGGAGAAGATATGAACATCTATCGTTATGGGAAATGTAAGGTCTGTTTCAAATAAGATAGACAAGGTTGCCGTGCTGACCAAGTCCCAGCGGGAATACAGTGAAAGCATCATTATGTGCCTCACATGGCTGCACAGACACGTTCCCGATACAAGCACAGCCATTGCCGACTTTCAAATGGACTTCGTAGGAACTGTCCTTTGGGGGGAGCAGTAGGTTTCAAGAAATGCAGACAACCCAGAGGATTTTTTGCCCACGCATCACTGTTTCATTTTAAAAGTTATTAACCATAATGTCTTAAACACACTAATGTAGCTCAGAGTAAATTCTTTCAGGAAGACCTATCTTTTAATCGGTGCACTCCTAAATCAGTTCAGCTGTTATCTTAATAAATGCTGTGTATAACTGTCACATACAGTATCTGCAACTTGCCTCTCCTGATTTAAATATGACTCAGCGCAAATTCTTTCAGGAATACCTCATTTTACCCATGCTCTCTTCATAATTAGAATCAACTGGTGGAGGTGTTCACCTTCCTGCTAAACCAATCAGAATTGTACACAAATGGCAAGGGCCAATCACAGAGTCACAACCCTGCTTTAAATAATCGTTTCTCCCTTTGCCATTCATATGTCGTTGCAGGCAAAGAGTGCAACCCTCCACCCCCCCCTTCCTCCTCCAGTCCTCTACTCCAGCTGACCGGTCCGGAGCCTCCTTCGGTCTGGTCTTTGGGCTCCTTCGTTGCCACCACCGGTGTCTAGATTCCATATGGGAGGCTGATGGTTCTCTACCACTATACAGATAAAAGAAAAAAATCGTATAGCGATGGAGTCTAATCGCCAAAGACTTTGTACATTTTATTGAGCTGTACAATAAACCTCATTTGCATATCTGCAAACATGTCTTACCTGATTGAAATATAAATGTACACACAAAAGTTAATTCATGTGAGGGACAAATAGCAATGGAACTACACAAAAACACTCACTTGTCAATAGGACACACATTCAACAGTGGGAGCATACAGTATATGATAGAGGAAAGGGAGAAAAAGGATCCTTAAATCCATCCTTCAGACAAGCCGACAGCAAGAGGAGGACAGAAGGCGGAGGCCGATAGGGGTAGATAATGAAGGGGAGCACGGAATGAATGGAGTGGCAGATTAAAGAGGAGGAGAGTAAATTGAAAGTATTGAGTGACTGGGAGAGGAGTGGAGGGTCAAAGAAAGCAGCAGCAGCAGAGAGTGAGGCAAGTTGGCAGTCAAAAGAGGAATGAGAGGCAGAGAGGGGAGAAAATAGGGCTCAGAGATGAGGAGAGGAGAATGTGTGGCAAGAGAAATGTTTGAAAGGAGAACAGACAGGTAAATGTGAGGGGAGAGACGCGCTACAGGCTGCAAACGAGGACTACTTCAAAGTACAGGGCCAAGGTTGGAGGAAGGAAGATAAAGACCCGAAAGAGAGACCAAAGAGGGATGAACATTCTCAATTACATCACATACTCCATATGACACACATACTGACATGTTCCTGGGACCAAAGTTACTTTTTAAATAACATTTATTAAAATATAAAATTAGTAAATCACAAAAAGACTCCAATGTGGTTCTTAAAGGTTTTGTAATGTAATCCTGCTTTAGAGTTGCGATGAAAAGTGAATTCTAGACAATTGTGGCACTAGTGGAGACCACTGTGGATTTCCTTTAGGTGACGTGAACTAGTGATGGGCAAAAATGATGGATAACTCTTCCTAATAGTCCGGCATGTACCAGGTCAGCCTGTTGAACCATTCCATTGCGCCAGTGCTTTACTTACTGGCCCACTCGGCTACTGCTCACCGCTAATGGTGCATTTACATGCTCATGAGATGGTCGTTCTTCTGACTTTGATGTGTTCAAAAGCTTTAGGCCTAAGTGGTGCATTGAAATTTACATTTCATCTTTATTAGAGTAACGTTATGAGAACTGGTAAATGTATTGAAGAGGATGGGTTGAAGCTGACATCTATGCACAATAATAATGTGTACAATAAGCTGTGTCACAAAGAAACGGACGCCATATTTTGCAAAGTTCAAAAGGTTTGACATAATGATAAGTATCAACTCAAAGGAACGAGTCGGCCCACCCATCACTAGCATGAACTGTGGCAAAGATGCATCTATCTGAGTTGAAAAGAAGCAAATAGTTGCACTGTGTGACTCTTTGTCATGAATGTACAGAAAAAGATACTTTGTTCGATACAATGATATGCTAACTGAGTAACATAAGTATTTTCTATTCTGGCTATAAAGCTTGGACTTCTCCCCTTAAGTAAAAAAACCCAAAGAAATCTCAACTTTGCACACAAGGTTGTGACCTCTTTGTCTTTCAAAGAAAATGTTTCAACTTTGAGAGACAAACAGTTGATGTCTTCATGTGTCGTAGATGTGGGAATCATTTAGAGCGTTGACCTCCTGCACCAACAATCAAACATTCTGGAGCCACCTGATTGGCAGAAGATAATTATTTCATAACTGAACTAAACTGAACATTGAACTACTTTTATTCTTTTACGGTTGTCATTTTCATACCATGTTATAAGATCTGATGCAACATATTGACACACATGAGAAACCTGTGGCAATAGAACAAGACACTACACGGCCTTATTATGTATGTATTTATATATATATAGTTTAATTTTAATTAGTTTTTAAAGCAGGTTTGCTAGTTTAGTTATATTTTTAGTTTTTTGAACATGCTTACTTTTATTTTGTTTTTTATTAGTTTTAGTCTTTTTTGTAATATGGGTTATTTGTCAAGGCTAACATTCAAAAAGGTCATAAACAGTTTTGTGTAATAATAACTCAACAGAAACATTGTACAATTTGACAAATATGTTTTCAACAATGTACTCAACAATAACACATACATACAATATACATATGACAGTCTTCACGGCACAGTGAGTGCAGAATGTGTTTCATGTGTTCAGGAGAAAAACCCAGACTTCAGAAGACAGACATCAACAGCTGATTTGAACTTTGTTTCCAGTTAAGTGGTGAACTTTTTGAAGTCGATTGACTCACACAGTTGTGTTGACATCCCAGTATTGATCCATATATTAACCCACGTTCCCTCCCGTTCCCTCCTGCGTATTACTAACCAGCTACCGGGTCCCCGGTGAAAGCCCGCCTGTAGTGTTCTCTGTCCTGCTGTTGTCTCCTGTACCCTGTACCCATACATCTATGCCCTGTCCCGGGGTTAGCTTCTGTTTAAGGGGAAAGGGGCTTGGTTAAGGTAAGCTAGGTTAGCCTCCTTGTGCTCGTAACTCAAATGTAGGCTACTTTCAAATTTGTGGGATGTTTCCCTGTAATAAACTGGCGACATATTTTACCGCCTTCCACTGCACGGCACTTGCTTTTATCTGACACAGTCATAATCAAACAGGACTTTCGGTACCGCCATGATGCCAGGCGAGGGGCACGGAGTGGACTGTGTTGTTTGTTGTGTTCAATTTTACATGGAATGTTGGAATTTCTGTGTTCCCTGTTGGAAACTATACTGAATGTCTATGGCATGGTCTGTGGTCGGAAATGTCAACTCTGAAAGATATAACGTTATTTGCTCTATGAAAGACATTGACAAAGACTAAAATTAAGGACATTTACTTGACATTTTATTTTATTTTAGTTAGTTTTGCAAACAAACGTTACAGTTTTAGTTAGTTATCGTTTTTTTTGCTAATGCCTCATTTTTATTTTTATTTCATTTACCAAAAATGTTTTTTCCCACCTAGTTATCGTTATTTTGTTCGTTTTAATAATAACCTTGGTTGGGCCTCGGTCAGTTTCAGCTCATCAGATTCAGAGTGGACTCATAAAGATCTCTACCTTTTTTTATGGCTCTACTTATGGGCAGGCTCTAAGCAGAGTGAAGTCATCTGTTGCTCTCAGTGCTTTTGCACTGTGGCACACAAAGAACAGAACTGTTAGAAGCGCAGTTTATGTCTTCAAACCAGTTAATGAAGACCTTATAAATTCTGCTCCCTATGTACTATTTTCATGCTTGATCTCATGCTCTCATGCTATCATCACCTTAATAGGGTTTGAAGGTACAAAGTATAGTTTCATAATTTTGAAAAGCTTCTTTTGTTTTGGCAGTATAGTTTCTGTCTCAAAGTCACAGCGCTAAAGCTAAGAAATCAAAGCAAATTGATGAACAAAGGTAAAAATGATGAGAGAGAAAAGCATGAAACAGAGGGAAAGTAATAACTTCAGTGGAATGGGGTCAGTGAGATGGAGGTAGGGGGAGAGAGAAACAGATACATGGACACAGAGAGACAGCGAGAGGGAGAATACAAAAAAAAGACGTGGAGCAAGCTGGAGGATGAATGGACAGTGATGATTAGCAGCACAGGGGGAAATAGCCAGGTGAGGAGGGGAGGGATGGAGAGGGAAAGGGCAGCCGAAGAATGATGGAGGGTGGTGGTGGCGGTGTGTGTGTGTGGTTGGTGGCAGCGCGGGGACGTGGGAGGGGAGGGAGCAAGGCAGCCGGCGGCGATGAGAACATTATGGCTGGATAATGAAGAGGTTCCACGCTGTCAGCCAACACCATTCACCCTGCATGGCTCTGACCCCAAAGTGTCAACAAGCTAAACGACCGAGCAGCAGCGCATTACCAGATGTACACACTCTCAAAACTCACACACACACACACACACACACACACACACACATGCATGCATGCACACACGCAGAATGACGGACAAGCAGATCTTGCCTAAAGAAATTTTTTTGATTACTATATGAACGTGTTTCAGCAGATTATTTGTACATACAAACATAAAGCACACATATAGCACACTGACATGTTGACAATACTCGTTTTCTTCACATGATCACAATGTTGTGAGAGTGTTTGAGTGTATTGTAGTCATACAAAGCTCACAAATGGCATTGATACTCTCACTCTCTCACACACACACACACACACACACACACACACACACACACACACACAGAGTAAATATAATATTCTTTATTGGTATTCACAGTAAAATTCAATAAATTGAGTCAACAGAGGTTGTTTCATAGAGCTAATCTCTGCTCACACATCACAACACAGTCACTGAGACAAAATGGAGTTAGACCTGCCTTCAACAGTCTATTCACTGTCTATGTTCCTCTATCTCTCTCTGTCTCTCGCTTTCCCTTGTCTGTCCCTGTCTCTCCCTATCTCTCTACCCTCCCAACCCGTTGTTTTATCACACATTTGCACACAGGCGCTGCTTTTCCTCTTTTATTCCTTCTTCTATGCCGCTCTATCTCCGTCCCTCTCACTTTCTGTCGCTTTTCTGGCTGCCTGATGCAAAGCCCTATCTGGGCAGCAAAACACTATTTGTGCTTCTCCTTCTGCTTTACTAACACGACATCACAAATTTGTGTTGTTCTATCACTTGCTTTGCCTGTGTCAGTGTGTTTTGACAGACCACTGCAGCCCACATGTACAGTACACAGATAATTTAAATTTTTAAACAGCAGCAAAATTGATATCCATGTACTTTAAATCACCTTAATGGCCACTGCAGAGGCAACCAGGCCTGTATTTGTAAAAGGCTTCTATCATAGAATGGCCTTTGTTTTTAATGTCCTCTTTCTTATAGTACGTCCTATTAGATTTTAGTAAGAGGACTTTGTTCATGCAAAGCCAAGACTTCCTCCATGTTGACCTGCTGTCTTGAGAGTTATGCCATACTCACTGCTCTGCTGCTCTGAGCAACACTTTATAGTCTCTTCTGCTTTGTTCAATGTTAAGCTAGTCTCGCATTGCCAGACCTTCCCCCACAGCGCCGCAAAGAAGGGTTTGGCTAGTCCACACAGCATTCCTGGATGGGAGAAAATGTCCTCTGGTTTATTGGCATTTCTTTAAACCAATCACAATCGTCTTGGGCGGTGCTGACGTTGCCTCTGCAAAATACGTGTACGTTGTTTTAGTCGCACAACAGAAAACTAGCTAGCTGTGTGGATTTACCCTGCAGAGATCTGAGGAGCAGTTAACCATTGTACTTAAAATAAATTACAACACAAAGAAAGTAAAAGGAATAGGACATCCGGTCAAAATGAGGGACATCCAGTAGGATTCCCTCCAGAGATATCCCAAAAGTGGAACATCATTTATATAGACTAATGTTAAGCTAATGTAACACTTTCTGAACAGATGTTTCACGTTAAAAGTTTTCCAGCAGCTCGCACCTAACCTTAACCCACTACCTACAATCTTAAAGTGAAACAACATCGTCTCTGATTGGTGGAGCAGTTTTTACCGAAGCCTGCGAACAGCTAGTGAGCGGCTACCACGGAGCAAACACGATTTTCCTCTGATGAGGACAAGAGTGTCCAAAAGGGTGAACATCACTGGAAGCCTTGTACTGGACTCAGGCCCAGCACCAGGACAAAATGACGAATGGGGCTGGGAAACATAATGATTGGACGATTTTCTTTTCATAAAGTAGTTTAAAATTAAATAATTAACCCAGGCATCATCCCCAGAAAAGGCTTAACAATTTTCTAATCTATAATAATGTCATCTGACACCATCCTTTGCTTCCATCATAATTATTCAGTTTAACGTAATATGTTGGAAAGACAAAAAACTACAGTATGCTCGTTCAGTCAGATGTTTGAAGGTGCTATTCATAGCTATATAAATTCTATAAAATCTATATTAAGTATAGAAAAAAATGAAATCCAAGGCACTCATCTTCAAAAATTTTTAAAAGCCTTTATTTGAATGGCTATTTCATAATAGAAAATGTAAGACCTAGAGAGAAGTAACCCATGCAGACAGCCTTCTTCATTTTTTTTAAACATAATATGTTGTTTGGGAAGTCACTTACAAGGCCATAATGTGATTTTTAGCTTGTTGCAGAATTCTGCCCACAAGCGGTCAAAAGCCACCTCCAGCTATCTTCGTACGCTTATCCGGTATCGGGTCGCGGGGGCAGCAGCTTCAGCAAGGGACCCCAAACTTCCTTTTCGCAAGCCACATTAACCAACAAGGTGTTCCCAGGCCAGGTTGGAGATATAATCTTTCCACCTAGTCCTGGGTCTTCCCCAAGGCCTCCTCCCAGCTGGACGTGCCTGGAACACCTCCCTAGGGAGGCGCCCAGGAGGCATCCTTACCAGATGCCCAAACCACCTCAACTGGCTCCTTTCGACGCAAATTGTATATTGATCATTGTACAATCCAATGTATACAATGTATACATTGGAGAATATGCAGGAAATACTCAACACACTACGGAGACCAGCAGCTTAGCCAGCGGTGTTGTCCAATGCCGCTAGCAAGTAAGGGGACATTGACAAGGGCAAGAGTTCCAGCAAGCTGGAACGGCCACCTGTTCAATCCATCCTTGTCCGATCATCAGACAACAAACTGGACTACATCCAACTTCAACAAAACTCCCAACGTGAGTTTAGAGACTGCTGTGTTTTTGTTTTTGTGGAAACATGGCTGAACAACAGTGTATTTAGCTACCAGGCTTACTAGACCCATAGAGGTGGGCTGTGTTACCGCGGACACAGAGTGGTGCAGAAATGGGTTGCTTTTATCCAACTACTGCTAACCGCTGGTGGAATTTGTGACTGTTAAATGTCAACCATTCTACATTCTACGCAAATTTGCGGCTGTTTTTATACTCTGTGTTTACATCACTTCAAGCGCCATTGTGTTAGCTGAACTTTACAGAGCCTATAATGTGTGTGCAATGTAGCCTGTTTTGTATGTCGTTTTAATATAATGTTGTTTTGTATTATATATTTTGTTGTTTTTTTTACATTTGAAATGTGTAACACCACCTGAGCCACGATGAAACGTTGTTTCATGTATATGGTTGAAATGACAATAAAACACACTTGTGTCGAGTTGAATGCCTCACTGTCTATGTCTGTAAACGGTAGGCGTGGCTTGGGAGTGGACTCTGAGAACAGAAAGCAAGTGTATTTTGGGATTTGGTGTATTTCATCCACATGAGCCAAAAACACATTTTATGGCTTTTCTCGGCCTACAAGGCACCAATTTCTAAAAATGATCACATTTCTACTACATAAGTGACCCAATTTAATGATATATTTATCTTTCCAACGGTGAAATACCCCTTTAAAAAGACTTGGACTGCTCCATTCTGCTGGACTAACGGTGACAGGACTTACAAAGCTGCTGTCTTAATAGATCAGCATGGTTTAAAGACATGCAGGGCACTGTGATAGTCCAGTCCTCCAACGTCTCTCCATCTTTTCACTCATCTGTCCATCCACATTCTTTCTGTGTTTCTGACTGTGTCTTCTGTATATTTTATTTTGCTCTTTAGTGTGTCTACTATATTCACCTATTCCTCCTTCAGCATTCCTTTCTTCTTTACCTCCCACTCTCTCCTCACTGAAGCTATATCTCTTTCCCTCTGTCTCCCTCCCACTCGCTCTTCCTCTGCTTATGTGTTTTTGTCATCTTTTCCATTCAGTTAGTCTCCCTCAGGTAAAGATAGCCAGCATTTCAAAATAAAAGCTTTTTTTGGTGTAGTATATGCTTTGCGTCTCCTCTCTCTCCCTTTCTAAGTGTGTGTGTGTGTGTGTGTAACTTTGACTTAAGTAGTAACATCGAGAGTGAAGCCTCTCCCCTTTTCTTGTCGCGCTGATAGTCGGCAGAACACACCGACCTATGTGTGTGTGTGAGTGTGTGCCAATTTAATCTGTGTTCTAAAACACAATATATTTCCCATATGTCTGTGCTGTCCTATTCAATGTTATGTCTGTGTGTGTGTGTGTGTGTGTGTGTGTGTGTGTGTGTGTGTGTGTGTGTGTGTGTGTGTGTGTGTGTGTGTGTGTGTGTATCTGTGTGGTTGTTGTGGGACAGACTGGATGAGGAGAAAAGCCTCTGATGGCTCCAGTCACTCTCCCCTGAGCCTGCCGGATTAACTGGGACACACAAACACACACACAACCACACACACACACACACACACACACACACACAGGCGGCACAAACACACAAAGAGACAAACCAAACAAACACACTTACAGTGTATATACATATATATAACTGCCAACTGTTCATGCATACATCCACATGCACATATGCACACACACACACACACACACACACACACACACACACACATACACACACACACATGCAAAGAGAGATCCAGAAAGACAAATCCACACTGTCCATGCATGGACACAAATAGACTAAACAAACACAAACACACTCTGTCGACATTGGTCATTGTGAGTTTGATTCCAGGAAGTGTTGCCTTGGCTTTTTTTAGTCCTGGACATTAAATATTTAAAGGGACCAATCACACGGTTTAATTGAATCTGAGGCCCCTCCCTCTGGGCGACGGGCTCCAATCACAGCCAATTAGAGGCAGACAAGCCTGACAGTAATGGGTGCTATCTGTTAGTCCCTGGAGAGGGGGAGACACTTACCGACCATCCATTCACACACACACACACACACACACACACACACACACACACACACATACACACACACACACATACACAGACTAAACTGTCCCTCCTTCAGCAATAATCATATTTACAAAATGTGTGTCTGTCTGTGTGTGCGTGTGTGTGCGTGTGTGTGTGTGTGAGAGAGAGAGAGAGAGAGAGAGAGAGAGAGACGGGGACATGCAAATCTACGTTAACCTAATTATTCTGTTGGTCCCCTGTGTTTTCTCATTAGAACTCACTGCCAGCAGGGACCTAAGGGAGAGACGGGTTGGGTGGGAGAGAGAATGAAAGAGAGAGAGAGAGCGAGAGAGAGAGAGAGAGAGCGAAAGAGCGAGAGAGAGAGAGAGAGAGAGAGAGAGAGGTGGAGGTGGGGGGAGAGAGATTTAATAAGCGGGATTCAGCCATAACTGAATAGAAAGCAGAGAAAAAGATGGAGTGTTACAGAAAGACAGAAGACAGCTTGTTGAAAAGTGTATGAGACATAAACTCAGAGTGACTTATGGCTGTGGTTTCTCACCACACACACACACACACACACACACACACACACACACACACACACACACACACACACACACACACACACACATACATTTCTTATATTCAAGTTCAAAGTACTTTGATGTCATGGCTATACAAGGTTTAATATATGCAACAGTTTTCTTATATAATGATTTAGTTCAGATTTTGTAATTTATATTAAAACAATCAAACATATGTTAGTCACAAGGCGACAAAGTGGCCCATTCAGCTTCAAGTAAAGCAGATAGACACAGCACAGCTCATTCCAGCTGACCTAACGCCTAATGCCCCACTAGGTAGACATCAAGAGACACATTACTACCCACATTTATATGTTGGATGGTAACAGTTCATACAGCAAAAGATCTCACACTAACACACTAGGGGGTCTTGCATAAAACAATTGTGGTGGGCCCCAAAAGAACCCCCCTCACTTCCTATAAAGATTGATGTTATATATATAAAACAATATAGCCAGCAGCCGATTAGCTTAGCTTAGCATAAAGACAAAGAACTGGAGGAAACTGCTTGTCTGGCTACGTCCAGAGGTAACTAAAAGAAGCATATTTTTGAAAAACTGTGTTATTTTCCTCTAAAATTATCACTGTTTAAAGTTAAAGTTTAGGAAATATATGGAAAAGAACTTCCCAAATACTTGAGAAGAAGCAAGCAGAGTGGTAAGAAAAGTTGCAACAACCTCAAGAGACGATACAGACAGAGGAAAGCAGCAGCTCTTTTTTTGGCTTTATTCTTCCTCTGAATAACAGTGATGATGGATTGTTGTTACTGTTTTGAACTTCGAGGATTAAATTTATGTCATCCATGTATCTTTAACCATTAAAGTCTATACGTGTTTTAATAATTCCTTTTAGAGCAACAACATCCAGAAGCAATCACTCGCTACCAATGAGTGAAAGATCTGTCGGTTTCATTAGCAATGGGATTTAAAAAGAAAGAAAGTAGACTGTACTGCATATTACTCTGCAGTCTGCGTGCATGTATGCTAAATGTAAAATGAGGCCACTAATTCATTTCCAGAGGTAAATCTACAGAGCCTTTCCTTAACTGCAGTGCTGGAGGAAGTATTCAGTCATTTACCGCAGGACAAAAATACCCCATTACAAAATCCCAAAATGTTACTTTGGGATTGATTATGTTAGTATTATCAGGAAACTGTATTAAAAGTAGATATCACAGGCCTTAGCCATCGACTGTGACCGGTCTATGTGTGCAGCTCAGGTGGGACTCAGACACCTCTGGCTCGGCCTCTCCTCCCTGAAGAAGAAATAACACTGCTTGAAATGAAAGTCCCTTTCTCCACAGAGATGCTTTTTAGGCGGAACGTTAAGGAAATGATAGCCAGGCTAGAAACCAGCCGTAAAGTCTCAGAGCAGCTGGCCTCTCATCTCGGCCCTGAGCAGCAGCAATGAGAGCGCCGCCAGCGGGATCAGCTCCCTCCACTGGCCATCCCTAAACGGCTCACCCACTCCCACCTCCACGCCTCAATCTTGGCCATCTGGGCGTTTCTAGCCGGCTTTTGCCACTACCCTTTGGAAGAAGGCAGCAGCAGCAACAACCCCCTTATTTTATCAATAAAGGGCGGTTTTTTATGGCCTCTGAGAGTTTTTATACCAGTGTAGTGATTGAAATCGGGTAGGTGTCCACAACAAACTGGGACGGGAGGCCAGATACAAAATATAAACGAAATTTATTCACACAATTTGCCTAGATTAAAAACAGTAATTAAAAACAGACAACAGCGCCAGCGTGGAAGTACACAGTAGCGACTTTAGAAAAATGGATAAAGTGCAATGACACCGGCACAATCACGAATAATTTAGAGGCTATTAATATGCGTTAGGACCCAATACACACAATAAAAGAGCAATAGAACAAAATACCACTGCACACTACTCGCACACTAATTACATGCAGGGAACAATAGAAGGCAACACCTCAAATCTCTAAAGCTATCTTTGAGCCTATAACCAGACCTAAAATTGAGCGACGCCCATCAGCAATATTGCACTTTACCCTTTTATAATAATAATAATATTTGAAATGAACAAACTGTTAGCTGTTAGCCATGTTGTGTCAGCTAATAATGTTAGCAACATGAGGTGCTGCACTCGGATCAGAGGGGATGTTTGGCCTTTTCAAACCCCGGGGGAGGCCAATAACGCCACCAAAACAACCGCTCAATCAGTTGTTTCACATTCTGTCTCAGTGGCAAGTAGGCTGTTTGTGTGGTTAGATGCCGTTTGCTGCTTGGCTACATGCACTAACGTTACCCGTCCTTTGACTGCTAATGCTAGTGAAGCATTCAGAACCCACAGTGGTAAGAAAGCATAGCTGCAGGAACTGTTGTGCCTCCGCAACCCCCTCTGTGATTATTCCCACCAGCTGTGTTGGTGCCGTTGACCTTGTTAGCCACGGTAGCATGGATAACGTAGGTAGACGCTGCCTCCCGTCTCTCCATGGCTGCACGTGTCCCCACATGGCTCTCATTTTTGACTAAACTGCTATCAGTGGGGAGCATGTGAAGGCATCATGCCTGCATCGCGCAGGTGAGAGCTGCCAATCTAATGGCATAATACAGTCAACACTGTTTTCTTTTCAAAAGCTACTTTAGAAGATAAGGTGACAGGGGCACAACAGTATGACGGATTACAACTGTAAACAATAAAAACAGCTTTTAAATAAAACAATCTACTCCCTTGTAAATGTAAGTCCAGTTGCCATTGTGCATTAAGTTCAGAGTCAATAACCACACAGCTTCATTCCTGTCTTTTGTTTCTTCCAGCTGACAGTTTATAGCAGGTGTGATCAATATCACTAATGTTTCTTCATGTAGTGCATTGTAGCTCACTGACATGCCTTAATGTGACTAAAAACATTTGTGTTTCTCCTGCTAATGACCAGTCTGACAAAGGCCTGTTTCCGTAATGAACTCACCTCTGCTGGCATCACCCTTTCAATAGATACATGTACATTAAGTTAGATTAAATACACTTCCTGCCTCCCGCCTTAAATACAATAGATACACGTGCACGTATCAGCACCTGCACTTTAGAGGCAGAAGACTGATGCAAAGCTGACCCTTCAAACAGCATGTGCTGAAGTGATTTCAGCAGAAGGCTCAGTCACCCACACTTATCATGCTACTCCTGTTGGTAGCATGATCCTTCTTTGACTGGATGCAAGCTTCCAGGCTGCAGCATCTATTTGATAGAGAACCTGCAAGACTCTAGACACAGAATACAGCCTATGCATTAAAAATAATTTCATAAGTATATTATTATTATTATTATTATTATTATTATTATTATTATTATTATTATTATTATTATTATTATTATTATTATTATTATTATTATTATATTATGTTAAAAATGTAATTGTTACTGCTTTGATTGCAGCTACTATGAAGTAGGATATGGAGGATGCGTAATATTGAATGTGGTGCATAAATTAGGAATTAGTGAGAAATACAAAAAAATAAAAGCTGCTGAGTTGTGAACAGAAATAAAGGGATTGTCCTAACAGTTCCAGCCATGAAATGCTACTATGCACTCTGCAAAATCGACTTTGAATAGAAAGATAACTCCATCAGGTTACAACCCCCACAACTCAAAAATGGGATTAAAAATAATATCAATATAGGCCTAAGCTATAGCTTAGTTGTCTTCTTAACTCTTACAAACACACTCGTCAGTGAATGTCAGCTTTGCATGTTTTCTGGAATGTGAAGGTCTTTTTAAGAATATTGGAACATTGCCGTTGTCTTCTGTGCCAGGACTACTAAAGTCATCACATAGGCATACAGCCCATAATGCAATACGTGTCGGACAGTATTCAATTCAATTTATAGTGTCAAAAAAGTCCCATACAATATCAATGCGTGGAAAGACATGCCTGAATGGTTTATCTGTCTCTGGGGGCTGGTGTTACATGTACACTAAAGTTTGATATACACATTTTGGGGAAATCATTAGGGAGAAATCTTGAAAAAATAGTCAGTTGACACGGTGTCCAGATTACCATGAGGGCTCACAGTATTTTGGAGAATGGTGTTCTAGTGGGGCAGTAGGGTACTATGAGTACTTTTAGATACTGCTCAACTATGACTACTTTACAGGAAGCCAATGCAGAAAAGCTAACACTGGAGAAATATGATCTCTTTTCCTAATTCTTGTCAGAACACATGCAGCAGCATTTTGAACCTTCTTTATTTAAGCAACCTGAATGACAATAGTCCAGCATTGAAGTAGCAAATGCATGGACTACATTTTCTGCTTAGTTTTGAGACAGAATGTGCCTAAGTTTTAATGTCAAGTTGTTAAATTAAATTAAATATAATCCAAATTTCTACAGCATTCTCTGTACCTAAGTATTAAGTTCTCCAGAGGATCACTCAGGTGTCTCAGGTCATCACACTGACCTCTCCTCTAGTGCCAAACATAGAAAAAAATCTTCTTCCATGAGCAGATTTATGTGAAATTTCCTGAGCAGATTTATCTCCCCAGAGCATGAACCTTTTCCATTTTGGAGACTTCATGAGCTCTCCTCTCGCACTATCCTTTGGCCAAATGTCTGTTTTTGCTTACAGGACATCTAAAGACTGGATTGCATTATATGTGTCCCAGCAATTCATAGTTGTAATGTACGTCACCCTGGGGAGGTGAAAGGTTAAGAGGTTATGTTGTTGCTGTTCGGTGATTTGGACAGAATAAAGCAGAATGTTACCTCTCCAAATGGAGTAGCTTTGGTGTTAAAATTAAGAAAACTACATTGACGGTACATGAGGAACATGTACCGTCAATGTATTTTGCAAAATATAAGTATTTTGCACAAGCAACTTGCTAATTTACAGCATGAAATTTTATCTCACCAGAGGGAAGAAGGAAGAAGGAAAAATCACAACAACTCAGCTAATGTGGTACTTCGCTAAGTAAGTAAGTAATCGCTATTGTGACGTCCACAGGAAGGAGCTTTGCTGCTGCAATTAGCAGGCATAGACTGTGAACTCAAATTAAACAAGTTGGATGATTATTTCACACCTTTGAATAACATCCTCTATCGAACACATATGTTCAGACAAAGAACTGTTTTGTGAGCAGATTAAAGAAGCGACTACACGTGAGTTTAGTGATTTTATAAGTGACCAAGTTATTGATAAGTTCACATTGATCATTCACCAGGCGACATTTCACGTGTGGTCATGAAAAACACTTACATTGTGAATGCATCATATAGAGCTTATGATGGTACTGATGAAGAAATTGTAACTGTAATGACCAGCCAGTCAAAATGTTGAAAGAATCTGGTGTTTCCTGTTACATTGGAAACAGATCTCCATTTAGCCAGCCGAAGCCCAAAAGTGACATTTAACTAAAACCCACAGAGGAAAAAGTGTTTGGAGTGAAAGGCATTTTCACAGTCTTTTTCAAGAGACCTGAGGGATCAGAACCTGTCACTGGGAACATGTAAGTGATTGCAGAAGCACATATCTGTGTGCTAGTGAAAAAACTGCTGTCAAGTAGGGACTTCATCGGGCCTATTGATCAGGGGAAACCCAGCAAACCAAAAGAGACAACAGATCTCACAGCTGAGCTACAGGAGAACCGTGTTCAGGGCTCAGGCTTCATGTAGACGACGGTGGGGCTGGCCCAGCCTGTTGACAGAGTACCATTCAATGTAATGAACACGTGGAAGAGAACTTAAGCAACTTAAGAAGATGGATGTGCCATGTCCCTCGCCCTCTGGGCAGAGAAGGATGGACACCAAGAGAATTCTCCTTGAATAAAACTGGGCCTCAGCCTGTTTAAGTGGCTTCATCTCTAGCTTTTCTTTCTCTCCTCCTTCCAGGTTTTGTGTTTTGCTTGCCAACATAATTTTGCTTTTGCAGAATTGCCAGTGCACATTCTGGTCAACAGGGTTGACAGCCCTTTTGGTGTATATCAGTACACATATATCACATTTCAGAAATAAAAGTAAATAAAAAAAGAAAAGTAAAACAGTTAAGTAAGTAAAAGTAAACAGTTATGGACACCGACCATAGCGTGACCTAACGTTCAAGAATAAAGCTGTTACTATTAACAGTTCCTCTGTTTTTGTAGTGTTCCTTTACTTAACCCTTCCTAGCTTCCTGTTACTCTCAGTTGTGAGTCTTTCTTCTTGTTCATGCAATGCAATGCAGTTTAATCTTTTATGATATGATTATATAATTTCATTCATAGCATGGCATTCTCTATCTGTACAAGTTATATCTTTTAACACACTTGATAAGTATATTATTTTAATGTGTGTGTGTGTGTGTGTGTGTGTGTGTGTGTGTGTGTGTGTGTGTGTGTGTGTGTGTGTGTGTGTGTGTGTGCATGTGTGTGTGTCTGTGATGCTTGCCCTGTGGGCCATATAGCTTAGTATGATTAATGGGCTTTTAAGTTTGCTGAAGTGACTTCTTCCATTGATTCATACAGGAGCTGTCATCACACACACACACACACACACACACACACACATACACTGAGGGTGTCAGTGGTAGGTGTCGCTGGGCAGATAATGGCGAGGTGACAGGTCAGGAGCTTGAAGGAGGGTTCGAGAGTTAAGAGGTTCAGTGGGGGGACAGCACTTTGGCTGATTGGTTATGGTCCCATGGGATGGGGGAGGCACTGAGACATGACATCATACTGTCCCGTGGGAGGAAAGAAAGAGAGAGAGAGAGAAAGAGAAGGGTGAAGGTCAGAGGGTTATAAAAAGGAGGAGGTGACAACAACACCATCTGCATCAGGTCAACATCTTATTACCATCTTGGTGAATCTCACAGCTCACACTTTAGCCTCAGAGTTACTAGGATCATTACTTTAGCTAATCACTTAATAACACTTTAATGTCCTACTCAGTCCCACTGAGTTTCATATCATGGTTAGATGATTTGGTTTAGAGTTTAGATGCATTAACCATCTCTGTGTCAGTGCAGTGTGGGCAATACATGCATACATGCAGATGGACAGTTTGGCTGTATGTGCTGGCCGCACTGCAGTAACCATTCAATTCAATTTCATTCATAGTATCAAATCATAACAAGAGTTATCTCAAGACACTTTACATATAGAGTAGATCTAGACAACACTCTATAATTTACAAAGAACCAAAAATTCCAACAATTCTCCCAAGAGCAAGCATTTAGTAGTAAGGAAAAAACTTCCTTTTAGGTAGAAACCTCTGTGACACAGAGATGGTTTAAAATCAGCTTATTTTCCTTTTACAGGTCACATGGCATGAAAATGTCACTTTATGAGTTTTTTTTTATTAATATGCATTCCCCCAGCCTGCCTATGGTCCAACAGTGGCTAGAAATGGCGATAGGTGTAAACCGAGCCCTCCGTATCCTGCTCTGCCTTTGAGAAAATGAAAGCTCAGATGAGCCGATCTGGAATCTTGCTCATTATGATGTCATAAGGAGCGATTTGCTTACCTACAAAACAGGGATAAGGCACCAAAAGGACAAATACTAATAGTAATTTAAAGATGTGGTAGCAGTGGATCTGGACGGCAAGGATAACTCTGGGAGTTGGAATGGGTGTGTTGAGATTCTGCCTTCTCACTCTGACACAGGTTCGTGGATCTAAGTGTCACAATTTTGGTTTCATATTGCACATTGTTACAGCCCTAGCATTAATACATCTGTCCGCAGCTCTGAACCTAATGTGCAGGCCTCTCACTCTCAGAAAGAAAGCCAATCATTTTCCAAAATGTTGAATTATACCTTTCACCAAGAAAAAATTAGAGGGTAGCAAAACAAGGTTTACATTGCAGGACCTACAGGCTGCTATCATCAACGCTTTTAATAACAGCCATATGTAGGTTAGGGACAAAGGACAAAATATCTTGTGAAGTTATTGTATCACGCCAGTAACCAGTAATGTAATTGCATCTGTAACTCTCTGCTGTCTAAAAACTACTTCACTCATATTTAAATTGCTGGAGGAGCATGTCTGATATTTTATTAGCCTCATTATACTGTAAATCTAACCATGTCCAATGTTACTGTGGAACATCTGAACATGAAGCACATCACCTCTAACATACAGTATGAATCGTAATAAAATGGAAGCGTTTGCCTCAGTTTTACAACAGCGTGTAGAGAGAGTGAAGAAATTTCAGTGATTTATTGGGAAGTAATAAGATGGTGTGGAGTAAGGGAAGAAACAGGTTGCTATCTCTCCTCATCACTACCCACTGCTTAATAGCAACAACGGAGGGTGGATGAATGAAAGGGTAAAGGGAAGAAGGTGGTCAAATGAAATCAGAGTGACTGAGGCATTATGGTCCTGAGTTTGAATCACCCATGGGACCTTTGTCACATCCCCTCTCCGGACCTGTCCTTGTAGTCTGTCTTCATAATGTCCACCAAATACATGTTGGCAAGAGGCTTGTGGCTTGCCACGAAAAACATAACACAACTGAATCACCAGCTGAACTGTCAGTTCATGAGATGCATTGTGGGTAATGTAGGCACCAGGTTTTGACAGGAAATATGTGGAATGAAAAAGATGAAAGTTAACCAAAGTATTGGATAAATAAAAATAAAAAAATACTTGCAACATACACACATATTATACCAGCGTTGCAGTGGATGACATCGTCTCCCCTGCTCTTCTCTTCGTTTAGATTAGGATTTTTCTTTGTTTTAGGGTTCAATGAATAATGCAATATACTAATTAAAAAGGTGGCGTAGTGTTAATCATTCACAGTTAAAATACCATATGTTAAAATTTGTCTGAAGCAAATTTAGCAGCTGTGAGCAGCTCCTATTAACACTCTTGATTATCATTCAGTTGTTTTCAATGCTGTCACCTTCACGTCAACTTAGTATTTTCTTAGTTTCTGACTATGAATACATCTTTCTTGTAATTGAAGGTGTGCCCTGATTAAATTTAGACTGTGAGTGAGATTGTTTGGACTTTGTAATATTTATTTTATTATTTATTTAAAACACAACAGATTGGTTCTAAAAATGCAATCAGTTCACACTGAATTCTTACATCAATGAAGCCTGAGAGGAAGAGGGAAGAAAGAGAGGAGGGAAATTAAAAGGCCGGGCTCTAAATGACTCTTTATACTCAGCACTTAACACATATGTGCTGGACTTTCTAAAGTAGGGTGTTTTGACACATAGCTTTGTGTTCATTCAAATTCACTTTAAATATGTGTCACTTTGAGTTTGTTTCACTCATATTCTTTACAAAACTTTGACCAAGAATCCAAGTCCTGACGGAGTTGCATCCCTCTCAGTACACTGTGACAGTCAAGCTGGTTGGGATTGCCAATGGAAGAAATAATCAGCTCTGAAATCAGTAAAGCAGCCCCAAGCAGTGACACAATACTGAGCAGTGGGAGCTTCACATGCAGAATGCAGAAGTAACTCATAGGATCAAAGACCAGCTTATCATTTTCAGTATTTTATCACTCATACTGTTATTACGAACTATGTCCAGGATAACCTCAAGAAGCTGTTAGGAAAATGTACAAATAGTAAAATGAAATGGTGATGAAACAAAGATTATGCTGTGACGTACTACATCAGCTTCTTTGAGGTACCATTGTGAGGTACACCAATGACAAGTGAACGAGTGTCTTTAGCCTATTTGATGGCGCTCTCTGTTCAACAAAGTGTTGAGAATAAACTGAATTGCAATGCCTTAGGCCTTTCTCTTAAAATCAAGAACGCCATCTAGTGGGCTCAGAAAATAAAGACACTGGTTCACAAAGCTTCATTTGGCCATCACTAAATGACAAGCCCTCCCAACTCCATCAGTGATCTGCCCCTTGCAAAAAAACTCAGCAATTTTTCCCTGTCCCCAAGAAGACAAGGATCACAGGACTCAATGACTAGACCCATTGCCCTGACCTCTGTGGTTATGAAGTCTTTTGATGAAGTCTCATGTTCTGTCACACCTCAAAACCCTCATCAACCCACTCCTGGACCCCCTGCAGTTCACCTACAGAGCCAACAAGTATGTAGACGACACAGTCAACGTCGCTCTTCATTTCATCCTCCAGCACCTGGACTCCTCAGGAACCTATGCCAGGATCCTGGATCACAGACTTCCTGTCGGACAGGAAGCAGCGTGTGAAGCTAGGAAACACGTCTCTGACTCTCTGACCATCAGCACCGGTTCCCCTCAAGGCTTTGTCCTTTCCCCTTTGCACTTCTCCCCATACACCAACAGCTGCAAGTTCACGAACCACACCACCCTTATTGGACTCATCTCTGGTGGGGATGAGTCCACCTATAGGCGGAAGATTGACCCTCTTGTGACCTGGTGCAGTCAGAACAACTTGGAGCTAAGCGCTCTGAAGACAGTGGAGATGGTTGTGGACTTTAGGAAAAACGCAGCCCCACTCACATCTCCGTCCTTTTGCTTCCTGTGTTGTGGGTCTGCTGCTTTTTCCCTCCCATCCTGTGTGTTTTGTATCTCACGTTCCCCTGTGTGTTTGTCAGTGTTGTCTGTCTCCACGTGGAGGGGCCATGCCTAGAGGAACAAGGTCAAGAGGCGTGGTCACTTATCCCAGCTCCGTCTCCTGCACAGCTGATTCACATTTAATGATTCATCTCAGCATCTACACCTAGGCCGTCCACCTCTTCAGTGCCAGATCGTTACATACACATTGGTGGTAACTTGGTATCTTTGCCTGTGTTGTTAGACTCTTGGTTGACTTAATTATACCTTGTCTTAATCCAGTTCTTTTGTGCAGGTCCAGTTGTTTTTTGGTTGTTCCGGCTTTGTTTGCTGTCCTGCTCGCCATTCCCCTCTCGGACCTTCCACCTGCTACGCCCGGATACTACAGTGGAAAAAGACTGTTGCTAATGTTTCTATCTCTTTGGAGGAATGTCCCCTTCCATTAAAAACACTTGAACTTTCTATCGGTTTCCTGTGTTGAATCTCTGTGTTCTGGGTCATATTACAACCCTAACATCCTGGGCAACATCATCTCCCAAGAGCTGAACATCAGCTCCCACTTGAAAAAAACCCAGCAGAGGATATACTTCCTGTGGCAGCTATATAAGCCTGTCGAAGATAGTGAGGGTTCACTTCTACACTGTCATCATCGAGTCCATCCTCACCTGCTTCATCACCATCTGCTGCTGCCACTGATAAGGATGAGGGAAGACTGCAGCGTATGTTCCGCTCTACTGAGAAGGTGATTGGCTGCAATCTAGTGTCTCTCCAGGAACTGAATGCCTCCAGGACACTGAGGCAGGCATGGAAGATTGTAGCTGATCTCTCTCATCCCAGACACAAACTGTTTAAACCCAACCACCCAATGCACCAACCAATATGGCAAAATCCTTGTAAGTACTTACTTGGAAATGAACCTTTTCTGATTTTTGATTTTGTAATATGATTTTGTTTATGTAAGCTATACATTAAACTCAGACACCTTGAGGTCTTTCACCACAGGCCAGCATATGGCCAGTGTTGTTGGCAGCTGCACAAACAATAAGCTTCCACATAAAGGCAGGGCTGGTAAAGGGTATGGGTAAGATGACCCCCCCACCCAGACCTAAAGATCTATGCTGCTGGAGGGTGTGGATGACGGCGGGTCAGGAAAGGAGAGGAGGGGACGGCAGCTCCGGAGATGGATCCCTTGTAGCTACATCAATTCAGCCAGTGGAAAATCCAGAGCCAAGCGCAACATCTCCACCATTGCTTCTGTGCTCTTACAGGTGTCCCGTCAGTGCCTAATTACCAGTCAGCCCCCCCTCCATGCATGATGTCAGGGCTGATGCTCTAAAGTCTCCCTACAGGGTGTGATTAAAAATGAAGTATGCTCAACTGAAACCAAAATGTACTGAAAGATTTATTGTTTCATCTTAGCAACATATCACTATGGCGATAAAAGTCAATTGTACAATAACGCTCTCATGCTTGCTTGCCTAAGCCTTTGGCCTGGTCTGTGCAATATTACGTAAAACCTGAATGAGATTTTAAATAACTGTTAACTTTA
Organism: Percina caprodes; assembly: GCA_013375575.1. Classification (NCBI taxonomy): domain Eukaryota; kingdom Metazoa; phylum Chordata; class Actinopteri; order Perciformes; family Percidae; genus Percina; species Percina caprodes. The sequence continues at coordinate 1,715,320 of JABXJD010000089.1, forward strand.
CCTATCATATCTTACATCAACATTAATGATTTCTGTTCATACACAAACATACAGTTATACTTGTGAAAAATGCATTAAATAACAAAAAATAATGTCAAGAGTATAAATAATATTGAGAGCCTTACAATGTTTAGAAATAATGTATTAGTGTCCACATACTACTCGGTCAACCTCTTTGTCTCTCTCTCTCTCTCTCTCTCTCTCTCTCTCTCTCTCTCTCTCCCTTAATGCCACTTCTGTCTCTGTATCGTCTATGTCCATAAGTCTTTGTTTCTACATCCCTGTCTCCTCCCCGTCTGTCACTCTCTCTTTCTTTCTCTCCATATCTCTTCCTCAACAACTCCTCCCTCCCTGTCATCATCTCTTCTCTGTCATACCTCACTTTCCTTGTTTCTTTTCCCTCTCTCCTTCTTTACATTCCCTTGAGAGATCATTATAGTAGAACACTGTATTATTATCTCCCCTCATCTCCAATGCTGGCCTGCCACCTTGTGGAATTAGAGACAAAATAACTCAAGAGTCACTGGGCAGAGTGGCCCACCTGTGGAAAGTAACTGGTTCATTTATCTGAGTATTTACCCCAACAGTTGTGTGCAGGGGTGATCATTCAGACCCCTCGGCAGACACTGTTGTAGAGTTCTGTCACAACTTGAATGAATATATGTATTAAGACAACAGTGACTGACCAGAGAGAGAGTTGTTATTCATCAATCCAGTACAGTATCAGTACAGATAGATGGTGACATCCCATAATTCCCAGTACAGATCCACTAACGCCCCCCCCCCTCAACCTCTGGTGTCACACTCATGAACAGTGAGGTCGTGAGTGTGATACTCTACCTCCCTTATTTTTTCTGACACACTGTTGTGTGTCGGACGTACATTTTTATTATAAAACTGAACAGGTTATTGCACATTTGCATTTATTTATTATGTTATATGGCACTGTGTTGATTTACTAGTCAGAACTACTCCTTGTGCTTTTAAATTGCCCCCAGGGGGAAAATAAAGTTATTTGAATTTAACTATGTAGCTGAGGCGTGCTGCTCGTCATTGACAAAGATTTGGCACCCTCTGGTGCCACAAACACGTTTAACCAAGTCCATTTTGCCCTTGAGTTTAACCCCTCCTTGGATAAATAGACAGTGGTTATAATGTATGTGCTGTTAGTCTTATTGTTCACATAGGCTACCAATGGGGCTCTATTTCTCTGTATAATGCATCAGATTTCATGTGTTGAAATTGATGTGTATTATGTGGTCCCTGTCAAAATGACTACAGACATAATAATAATAGACCTAATCACAATGTTTGTAGTTTGCTGATTTCAGATATTTCCACAATTCAAATCAACGGCCAGTTGTCTACAGGAAGTGATTTTTGTGTTCTCTAATAATTTGTTCTCAGGTGTGTTCTAGTGTGTCAGGGTCACAGCAGGAAGCGATAACACATTAGATGAATGAATTAGTCACAATCAAAAATGCAATAAACCAAAACTCCTTTTGGAACTCCTTTTATATTCAACCAAATATAAAGATGCCATTGCAATAGCAATGTTTTAGAAAAAACTATTTCTCAAATTGATTTCAAAACCCAGAACACTATCGCTTATTTCACCTGAAAGTGATATAGTAAACCACCCCGAGACTGTCACTGGGGTAATACTGGACCCTTCTGACGTAGGATTTTAAAATTAAAGGCTTTGAAAATGTCCAATTAAAGTTATATTGTAAATCTTTTTTTAGGCGGCTAGTTAAAGCTTCATTTTAATTCTTGTTCTAATGAAGAGACTTAATTGGAAGTCGCTTTGGATAAAAGTGTCAGCTAAATGACCTGTAATGTAATAATGTAATGATAGATTAATATCATCACCAAGTTACTTGTTGGGAAAACAAGGCAAAAAGAACGTGAGTGGTCATGTGCTGTGTCTTATTTGGCTTGTGTGTAGAGTCCAAAAGTGTCATTCCATCATCAATATATTTTTACATCCTTTTTAATTCATCAAGAAAATGTTGTGCTTTTATTTTGAAGACTACCTTGTCCTACTTCCAGGTAAAATCTGTCTATCTTGACACAGTTTATTTATTTATTTACTTATTTACCTTCTCCAAGGTTACCAAACTGTATACACAGACACTCAGACACAGTCAGATAGATAGATAGATAGATAGATAGATAGATAGATAGATAGATAGATAGATAGATAGATAGATAGATAGATAGATAGATAGATAGATAGATAGATAGATAGATAGATAGATAGATAGATAGATAGATAGATAGATAGATAGATAGATAGATAGATAGATAGCCAATTAGTCATTACACGTCAACCACAGGTATGTTTATACCTTTATCTGTGTGTCAAGTGTGTGTAGAATGTGTTTGACTTTTAAATGTTCAGGAAGCTGTTGCACAAAAGTAGAATGAAGATATCCAGGATAACTGGAAAAGTGCAGCTTGACTTAGTGTGATCTGCTCAGGATGAGAAGGTTAAGCTATGTCAAGCCAGGTGTAGCTAGCTGGGCAGTGGCAGTTCTAGACAAATTTTACTAGTCGGGCCAAGGAGGGGCCAGTGTTTAACCAGTGGGGCACATTAAAAAATGGCAATAATGATAATATTACAATATGAATGGGATGAGTGCACGTTCACGGCTTTCTTAACTAGACCACGGTATCAATCACAGATTTACTGATGCAAAAATGGAGAAGACACATTGTTCACACTGTATACAGAGAGAGCAGCAGCTTCTTGTGGAAGTATGATAACGTGGCTGGGCTGGATAACGTGAAAAACATTATTTGTAAAATAGAAACACAGTCGCTGTAAAGGAACAGTGAGAGAAAACGTGGCAGGTGATCGCAGACCGACTGAATGCATATGCAGCCTAAAAACACACATTTACTGACCACTGCTCTGGAACTGTCATAATCATACCATTCAAGGATTGGGCTACTAATCATTTGCATAAATTAACAGCAACAACAGAAATTTACCATGAAGATCAATCTTTTACCATGCTAGAATATGATGCATAAATATCTCTTTCACTCTGTTTCTCCCTCTCTTTCTCATCGGCTCAAACACAAATTTCATATTAACTTCCACTGCTCGCTTTTAATGCAACGTGTACAACTGTTTGTTTTTGCAAATGACAAGTAACTCATTGAATGGTTTTAGGTAAGAGCAGTAGTTGTGTATATCATTTAGTAGGTCTGCTATTATCTGCCGGGCTTTTACTCACGTTTTCTTTTTGTTTTTTACAGTTTCCTTCTGTGCATAGTATATGCTTAGCTCCCTTATATAAATGGACATATAAAAGAAAGACACTAAGGAAATTGAACTCTAAAATCTAGAAAGTATAAAGATATTTAAGTGATAAATATAATGCACTCTGTAAACATAACTATAAACAGAGCATATTCATCTGTTATTTTTCCCCCAGCAAAATATAATGTCAAAAACCATTGAGGTGTCCTCTCCCTGTTACATGAAAGTACAGTAAACTACAACACTATATATTTTCTGGTCCAGTGAACAGATTGTAATTTGGGAGGATTGTTCAATTAGGATATTGCCCTTAGTAACAGACTTCATTTAAAAGACATTTGCAACTTTATAATCCTTTTCTAATTATCTCAACGACTGCGGTAATACATTCACCAAACTTCTAAAAACAATATGAACAGCAGTTTTCATACAGCAACATAACGGTAACATGAATAATTATTTAAAAAAATAGTCACAATGTTAAAATATTAAGAGGATTTAACTGAACAGCAAGACGCACCGGTTCTATTTTAACACAGGTTGATAACAATAAGGTAAACCCACTGCTGAGTAAACAAAAAAGGCTCAAGGATGAATAAATCCTAGTTGTTAGAGAATAAATCTCCATGGTAATTTAGGTGGCCCTGCTTTTGTGCAACCAAGTCCAGGCTAAATGCATCCAGGATGACTGGAATATCCTGGCTTAATCCCTTATCCTGGTTTTGTGCAATAGCCTCCAGTGTTACATGAATAGCCTATTACAGGTGTGTGTGTGTGTGTGTGGGTGTGTGTGTGTGTGTGTGTGTGTGTGTGTGTGTGTGTGTGTGTGTGTGTGTGTGTGTGTGTGTGTGTGTGTGTGTGTGTGTGTGTGCGTGTCGTTTCTAGTATATGAAGATGCCATCCGGTGATAGGAAGAGTGACATGGAGCGTCTGGGTATCTTTAAAGAGATGAGCTACATCTCAGTAGGAGACAAGTATACTCCACCCATCATCCGTAAGCATCCAGCAGGATATGGTTATCTGCCTGATTACTCCACATTATAAAGATTCAATTCACAAAAAGATTGCACATGCAAAGTTTTCTCCTTTTTTTTTTTTTTGTCTTTGTTTATTCACCCTTTTTGTGCTGGGTGACAAAGCATTTTATTATTTCTTATCTTTAAATGGCCAGTTATTTAATCATGCAAATTAAGTGAAGATTCTGTTTTTGAAAAATAAGTGCTTCAAATGTGTCAGTAGGTACCTTACATTAAAATGTTCCTTTTGTGGAAATTAAATATTATTAAATGTAAAAGTCATCAGAAACAGTAATATGCCTCTTTCACCTCTTTGGTGACACAGCTCCATCAGTCTATAAATATTATTATTAAAAATATTGCAAGATATAAATAAATATGTGATTTTTCTTCCCGAATCCAGGTCCCTTTAATGAGTCAGCGTATCGGAGCCGCCAGATGCAGGCGGGTGTCGCTAAACAACAATGTGCTCTGCAGAACGGCTTCTTCGACAAGTCCTTTAAACGGATATTTGAACGTGAAGCACTGAGTGACCCGCTGAGACTGGCCCGACAGAACCGCATCCAGCTGACCAATAAGAACCTGGGCAAGGCCTTCCTGCCCTGCAACGGGGTCAAGAATCCGTGAGAGCACACACACTCACACACACACACACTAATATACACAGAATTACACACTGGAAATAAAATGTAAATATGTCCTTTCCTGTATCTATCTTTCTCACTGTCACACACACACATTTATATAAATATATATACACATGTATGGTTTCTGTCTGCCTCCAGCTGTGGTTCTGGGAGTTACTATGGGACTCTGTCAGGACCAGTTGAAGCCATGAGTCCATTGTCAGTGGCCCGAAAAGCCCATCGCTCTCCTGGACGAAACATTGTCACCTCACCTCCCAAAAAAGGCAGCGGTTACAGGTTTATGACAAGAACTCTCTCTGAAGTGGCTAACAACCACAGCATAATGCATCTTTTTTATTACCAACTACAATACTAGAAGGTGTAAATGCATTCTTACAAACTGCCAATCAAATATTTTATTTCAAATAGATTTTGCATGTGATGAAAGATCCAACTCCCTACTGTATAACCAGTGATCTCGTAAATTGATTTTTTCTGAAAAGATGAATGACATGTAAATGATACTCTCATAGTTTGCTTAAAAATTTAAAATGAAAACTTTTTGTTTTCAAAAAAGTTTTGGTCGTCTTTTTCAACACTCTGGTTGCTTTTCCCAATGTTTTTTTTCTATCTACTTTTTTTGGACGTTCTTGCCACTTTTTCCAATGATTTTGAAGCTTTTTCCGACATATTTGTCACTTTTTTCAACGTTCTATTATCATTTACTTTTTCAAATGCTATGCAATTGAATGAAACAACCAACCGTTGTATGGAACCAATGTGGTTGCAAGAAACTCAAATTTCTGATATAGGAACTTGTTGAAAGCGAGTGAAGTTTGACTTGAGGACAACAGGAGAGTTTAATATATGAATTGTAGTTGTCACATTATTAAAGCATGCTCTGTATCAAGGATGATATGACTAACTAGGGTTGGGTACCAAAACGCGGTGCCAATAGTTCCGACGTAAACGGTATTGACAAGACCAAATAAGAACAAAAATGTTGCTGACTCTTTTTTTTCAGAAGCAACGTTGCACGAGACGCTATGTTACTGTTAGCTAGTAGCTGGATTAAACACAATGGCTAAAATGCTTAAGCAGTGTAAAGTGTATTCCCCTGTAGAAAATTCCAACACCGGGACGTAACAGCCAGCAGGCAGCTGCCGTTGTTGGAAAAACAACACAGACGGTGCGTTTACTTGAAACTTGCGTCGCCAGGCAAGCAATAAACAAGCTGTTCTTTAATGTCGCCAACTGTCGTTGTGTGCTCCTTTTTTATATATTTTATATTATATATAGGCAACATTTAAGCATGGCATTGTTTTAAAAGTATCGTTTTAGCACCGGTATCGGAAAACACCCAAAAGATACCCAACCCTATGGCGAACTCATAATAACACAATATTTTGTGCAGCTTAAATACCACCATGTTACCATGTTATCTGCTGCAGCTATCCCAATGTGACACTGTCCAAACTTGAGCTGTATGCCTCGGACCCCTACAGCAGAGCCAAAGAAGTAATGGAGGTAAATTCTGAATCATGGTGTTACACCTTGGGCCGTATATTTTTATTTAGTTTGGGCCATCATTTCTGTTTGTTACAGTAACACTGTAATCATCAAACTACTGACATTGCTGAGATGTGGAAACCCGACAACAATCTACAAAGAAATCAGATGGGGCAAAAACCATGAGCGGTTTAGTGTAGTGTATTACAAGCTGAGGATCAGATGTGGCTGTAAACAAGGTGAGCTAGAATAACTGAGGCAAAATAATGATCTGGCAGGTAGATGTTGCTGTAGATAGTTTTAAGGACATTTGTTTTTTGTGTTTCAGTGATTACCTTCTTACTTACAGTACTAGCTGACAAGCTAGCAAGTCTAAAAAAAAGTCATATAGTAAATATTCTTGTCATTAGGCTAATTGACCATTGACATTGGCTATACTCCAATTGGCTTGATGGCCATTGTTGCAACATATGATTCACATGGATCAGCATAGATGAGTGGCACAGTTAGCAAGAGGATGAGATGTTATTTTCTTTAAAAAAATCTCAACCCAAAATCAAACACTTTGTTGTGAGCTGTGTAGGTCAGGTAGCAAATGTCTAGCTTGTTTATGACCTATTAGAGATGTTGCTCTGTCCCAGATCTCTGAAATAAACTTGCTGTGAGTGCAATGTTAATATTACTGCCAGAAACAAAGGCCCAAACCACAAAATAAGACCCAAAATATAATAAAGGAGAAATGCTCTTCAATTAACCTGGATTATGTGTGTTTCGTGTTCATTAGTTAAGCAGTAGTACTCACTCGTCTATACAAAGTAGGTGGACCCAAAAGCTTGGTGACATAAGCCATTTTCACATATGAACTCCGGACTATGTCCCAGGAACCAGATCCTGACATTGTCTGGATTTTCCCTTCCTCACATGTAGTACCAATAGGAGATTGTCCGTGTCAGAGCGTTCCCACTTCCTGGATATCCTCCGTTGGGTTCAGGCGAGGGGTGGCACCTGGGTAGAGAGCGCAGGAGGCAGGACATGACTCAGCAGAATATACCGTGGTCACAGAGCAGCTTCCTAATTTGGTCATAAACAACCGAGTCTCTCTACGTTCCTTGAATCTGTCTGAAGATTTCAGCGTCAGCCCTTATAGACAGAAGTCCCTGAATCTCGTTGTCTCTCCTGTAAGACATGTTCGTGTAAATCACCCGTCTTCTTCCCTTTACTTTGCCTTCTCAAGCGGATTGTCTAATAGTAGCGATTCCATTAGAATGAATTCATCTATTTGCAAAATAGTGACCTCTTTAACCCCGGTGTGTCAAGGCCTTTAAACTTATAAAAACAAGTACTATAAAAAATGACCACATTTTGACACACCTTATTTAACACTTACAATGTTAAATGCGTGTGTGTATTTGTGTGTGTGTGTGTGTGTGTGTGTGTGTGTGTGTGTGTGTGTGTGTGTGTGTGTGTGTGTGTGTATGATACAGAAGGAGGCAGCAATCCATTGCTCCAAGTTTAGAGACGGTCCCTTCAAAGTCAACCTTCACCCCGGAGATTATTTCCAAAGTAATCCATACCGCAGTGACAAGCCACTTCCAGCAGCATCCAAGCCCGTCCCAGCTGCACAGAAGCTCGCTGCAGTCCCCTTCAAGCCCCCTTCCCCCAGCAAAAAGGTTATCCACCTGTGTGCTCCACCGCATCATAGGGATATACCTCAGTCAAAGATCAATTGCTGATAATCTAGTGACATTTGTTCTGTAATATGTCCAACCCGTTCTAACTCCCAGCTCATCACATACGGATGCTTGGTCTGGTCTTGGTCTTATGTAGCTAATTATTAATACTCTGACTAATGAGCTCTACACCAAATACAAGAACACAGTTCCCTTACTTCCATGTACTCTAAATGGATCATCAACGGCTGAGAAGGTTAACATGTAGCTAACGCCTAAGCCTTTTAGCTTTTGAAAGTCAGCTAGAGACAGTGTTTTTAACCAACTCCTGGAGCTACAGAGCTTAATTTTAAAGCTATTCATTTTTTTATTGTACGTTTAACCCAAACAATGTTTTCCTAAACGTAACCATAATCTATCTGTTTTTGTGTGACTGTTTATTGTGTTAGGTTGGAGGAATGAAAGCGGGGACGTTTGACCCTTATCCCTCACATTCTGCTGATCCGTACGTCAAGCGCCGCTCCAAACCAGCCAATCAAGAGCCAGTCTTCCGTCCTGCTCCTGGTCCTAAGAGCGTACCTGTCAAGAGTATCATCACTGTCAATGTGAACAGGTTAGATCCCGGTCTCTATTACTGATGTTCTCTTTCTCTGTTCTTACATGGAGAGCTTTCAGGTGACAAAAACAACCCTCTAGAGATTATTATGACTTCTCGTTTATAGAAAAAGTCCCAAATTAAAAGAAGCGTCCTATTATGTGGCATTTGTAGATAATGGAACTCCTTCTGTGTCATTCGGGTAGGACACAGATAAAACATTCTGTTGAAGCTGCTATAAACTAAACGCTAACTTATCACCTTATAAAGTTATGACAACTTGTGTGTTAGTCTCCAGCTGATATGCAGCATCATTTCAATCAGGAGAGACTTTGTGGCAGATATGCAAAGATGTAATGTACATAAGCATAATATAAAATGTACAGAGACTTTGGGGATTAGACTCCATCTTTAAAAATGTTAAAGGGGTAGAGAAGCCAAACATATTCTCCCCCCCCGATGGAGCCTAGACACTGGTGATGGTGGAGAAGGAACCCGGAGACCGAATGGAGGAGCTGTCGGGCAGAAAGGGACTCAGGTTGCCGTGGTTTATGACGAGAGGTGGAAGGGGAGGAGGAGGGTTGCACATTTGCCTAAAAAGACAGCTGATAGCAAGAGAGAAGACATTTAAAGCAGGATGTCATGCTGTGATTGGATCATGAATTTCGTGGCCAATTTTGGTTGGTTTACTAAAAAGTGAATGCTTCTTAACAGCTGAATAGTTTGAGGCAGTGAAAGTGGTGATTGAAGTTATTTACAAGTCTTCTTGAAAGAATTTACTCTGAGCTCCATTAGAATTAATTTGGAGTCGTCTTTGTCTCCACCTGATGAAAGTCAGTCCAATGTTCTCTCTCTTTTAGCTGTTTCTAGTCTCCACCAACTCCTGAGGGAATTATCTGTTCTCTGTAGCTGCTGAATGCTCAGCTGTGTTCATCAGCTGCTCTCTGACTGTCTGTCTGCTGGTTGGAGCCCAGCAGGTAGAAGACAGAGGCAGAGTTAATGCTGGTTATCTGTGGGTGTGTCACTTCAAGCAACACCTTATTACACATGGTGATTTGTTTCTGTTATTAATATAGAAATATTGCACTGTGCAGCTTTAACACAGGGCTTGCCAAGTCTGCGGTTTTCCACTGGAATTGTGCTACTTTTATAGTGAAAATTAAAAATAAAATACAAAGAGTTTGCTGGTTGGGTAGGCTAGTTGGGTCTACATGTTTATGTACAGTAGATGTATTTATTTGCATTCTAGAAATGAATAAATGAATAAAAAATGATTTAAAAAAATGACTTTGAAATGACTTTGACATTTTCAAAACATTAGTTTGATATTACATTAATTGATATCACATTCCATTTGTGCTGGACCTTGACCCCGACAGGGGGCTGTAATTTTCACCATTTTTGAAGATAAATAATCACAAGTGAGCATAAAGTCAGTAAAGTAACTAACAGTAACAGTAACATTTTCACAAGAAAATGACATTTTGAGCTGAATCCTTTTTAAGGTGTGTTTTTTTGTTTTTTTTAGGAGTGTTCACTCTGCAAACTACACCTCAACCATTCCAGCTGTGATGACCTTCTGACTACATTACCCATACCTCACCAACATTAGCTTCGCTATCAGCCCTAACATATGTAGCGATATAATAAGATGAAATAAAGCTGAGAAGAGCGACTTCTGTCTTTCATTCTGTGACAGGATGTTTTTTCTTGTGAGACTTTGTAAAAAGGAAGAAATTACCTGTGATCAGTGTAGCGGTGTGTCAACTTGTTTCCAGTGGTCTGTTGATGGATTGGTGATGTGGACTTTGTAAATGAGAGATTTCACATTTGATGAACACATTCGCAACATTCAGCAACCAAACATGACACAACCAAATACATAAACATGCTGCTAATATAGAAACGATGCAAAAAGAAAAGCACAGAAACCCTGAAAAAAGAAGCGATTCAAAAAGAAAAGCAGAAGCAACAAAAAAAACGCTATCTATGTATCTACTGTATCTACATACATACATACATACATACATACATACATACATACATACATACAGTGGCTTGAGAAAGTTTACACACCCATGCTAAAGTTAAAGGAATAAAAAGCTATCTTTTGGAAATTGATCTTAATGCCTTAATTCAAAAAGAATTTAGGAAACTCCGCCCTTTTAAGGACACCCATTTTCTTTGTGCATGAATACTGTATTGTAAATAAATAAATGTTCTTCTTTAAAATACAGGGGGTATAAGTATAAACACCCCTATGTTTAATTCCCATAAAGACAGGCACATTTTTATTTTTAAAGGCCAGTTATTTCATGGATCCGGATACTATGCATCCTGATGAAGTTCCCTTGGCCTTTGGAATTAAAATAACCCCATATCATCACATACCCTTCACTATACCTAGAGACTGGCATGGTGTTATTTCAGTTAGCTTAATAGCTGGTTTGATTTGCATTGAGAGATGATCTTATGGAAAGTTCTCCATGCCTTGTCCCCTTTGCCTTGGCCTCATCATCACATACCCTTCACCATACCTAGAGATAGGCATGGGGCACTTTACATAAGATCATCTCTCAATGCAAATCAAAGCAGCTACTAAGCTAATAAAAGCTAATAAAACAATACATTATTCATTCACAAAGAAAATGGGTGTCCTTAAAAGGTTGGATTTTCCTAAATGTTTTTTAAATAAGGCAATCAATCAATTTCTAAAAGATGTTTTTTGTTTTTTCATTCCTGTTTTTAATCAACTTTAGCATGGGTGTGTAAACTTTTTCAAGCCACTGTACATCTGTGGGCTGGTGGTGCATTTGCTCATAAGACGATCTTTGGGAGAGTTTCCCCTCCCACAATGCACAGCGCACTAGTGCCCTTTATAAATGTATGCGTGACTTCCGCTCTCTCTCTCAGTCTGCTGGACCTATGTGGGACACAGGCGTCAGCTGAGGTAAGCATTTCCTTTAACTATGTATAAACTAATAAAATTAGCTTGCGTTATTGAAGAGTTAAATGGTTAGCAGTTTAAATGCAGGTACTTGACGTTAACACCGTTAATCGTGCTGTAGAAGAAAGCTGGCAAGAGTTCAAAACGAGCTGCACGCACGTGAGCCCTGCACGTGCTGTGACGTTAACGGTCCACACAGCGAGAAGTTAGCCCGGGTTCTGTAGGATACGGTCCTAAGTGGGGCTCACGGTACCGTCAGCCGAAAATTGTTAACCCAAGTCACCCCAAACGTTTAATACATTTACCGGCATTACAAACAACTGGGCTAACGTTAGCTATCAAATCATATTTCACAAATTTCAGTATGACGTGTTATGCCGTAAACCGTCTATATCTGAGCATGCGCTTATCAAATGTGCACTGGATTTACATCGCGGAGTGACCGCGTTGTTTTAAGAGAGATCTTGTCAAGCCAAAACTGTTAACGTGACATGGTTGGTTCTTACATGCATCCCAATAGGCGTGTTGTTTTTAACGGTACATAATTAACAATATAAGTTTGAGCTACAATTTGACTAAACTTCGTATGTGATATGACAATGTTGCAACACGTGGGCTGTTGCACATGTTATTACCCTACAATGTAGTGAGAAACTATGGCTCATTCAATGGCAGGCTGCTGCAGCCCTGTTTGTGGACATAATCCTATCTCTGATGCGCAACAATGTGACGTCCATGTTGTCTTACAGGGATTCCGGCTCACCTGTTGGACAGGTGGTGTGTCAGAGTTGCAGCTATGGGATAGAACCCTGCTTTCCTTTGGATCTAAAGGTAAATGTACAGAACCGTTGCAGAAACCATTAGCTTCAGTGGCATCACTTATGGCGATATAGAGCGCTGCATGAGGCTCAGGTTTCTCCCAGTCCTTATTGTAGAAGAGCTCTCCAGCCAGCGCTAAGTCAGCTGTCCAGGTGCTGTGTCTGGTTCAGTGTTACAGCGCTGGTAGAGAAAGTCTTTGTAGTGGCTCTCAGCTCTGCAGGCTCTGTTTTAGAGTTTGCTGCTGTTGAGTTGCTGCAGAGCCTGGCCCAACGAGAGTGGCCTGTCCTGATCCTTCAGCAGGACCGGCCTAGTGACGGGTCGCACATTCACATGTTCACACCACAATATGGATATTATACATTAGTGACTACTTCTGACATGTTGGCTTGAAATGAGACAAATGGTAACTGGTACACCTGTCTTAACCAAACCTTTTCTTCCCCTGATGTTTGCAGGCTCAGCCCCTGAAGGCTGCTTTGTGTGGGACTTAAGGTCATGCTGCCAGCTGCCCGAGGGTGAGTGTGGCATTTGTATGTTCGAGCAATCGTGTTGCATGCAGTGATGACTCAAAATGTAACACATCATGCTGACAACCCCCATGGTGAACCATAAACCCTGAGCATAGCAGCTGACTGCCAGCAACATCTTCGCATGCTTCTGCTTGTACTGACTTCTCTTATTCTCTACAGCAGCATGTGAACAGCTGGCCTGCAGGGGGCGGCAACACTGCTGGACCGGAGCCCGAACCAGGTATGTATAACATCTGTTGGCCTGGTACTGTGTAGATGGTGTAAACCCAATCCGTACTGCCATGGCAGAGACTTCTCCTCTGCTGTGGAATATTGTATTGGGAGAGAAAACTCAGGACTTTTGGCACAGGTTCAGTAAGAACTGTTTACCAGAACCTGACTAAAGACTTGAAACATTTGTGTAACAGTCCATGTCACTGAGCCTGGGAATGGGCTGCTTGCTTACACTGTTTCTGTTTCTAGGTTTGTTCGGTGAAATGCTGCCAGATCAGTCGGAGTGGATCCTGTCAGCTGCTGATGGTCACCAGTAACATGTTTAGTACGTCTGTCTAGGACTTGTAATATCCTGGAGGCATCCACTGCATTCACATCTACATGAAATTATTGTATCCAGAACATAAAATCTATTTTAATAAAGTAATTTAAATCATAAAAATGTTTGTCAAATTGTCACTATGTATTGTGAGTGCCTGTTGTAAAGGAATAATGGGATGTAGTGATGAGGTGCCTGTATTATAAAGACCAAAATCAACAATACCTTCTGTGACTTCTAAACTTTAATCCACATTTGGTGCTCCAGCATCTATAATTGGTTTGTCATTTAGCTGCATTGCATTTAAGAGAATGATCAAAACTCAACCAGTGTGATGTGTTGTCAGATGTGGGATCCTAGCAACATGTATAGACTGAACAATGTGTGACCTAAACATGGGGATCAGTGGTTAGCACTGCTGAGGACCCCTGTCCTGGGCTTGACTTTCAGCTCAGTGGTTTTCCTCAACATAAAGACTAGCATGCTGGAAAGGGCTGCCAGTGTCTTGCAGTAGGATTAACACATCTGGAGCTGGTTGCTGGTCACAATGGTAATCTATGAAGGGGCTTGTAAAATCTGAATATTAATGATGGAAAAAGTTTTCCAAATGTGCTGGGCTATGGCTGCCCACTGTTCCTAATTAGGGTACTGTCCTTGTAATTGAGGGGGGAGAAAAAAATTCTACTTCTGAATATAAAGTTCAGATGACCTTACACACTAATATAGTTTGAGTTCTAGGCAACACAAAGTGTAGGTATGCCGTTGGATGACTAAGGAAAGCTGTTAAATGTTCCAGAACAGATTCAAGGATTAGTGAGTGCAGCGGCACTCCAAACACACGGGCCCCGTTAGATGATTAACAGTGAAATGAAAATGGGCCCTTTGTTTACCATTGATGCTATAAATTGTATAACTTATTACCCTAGCAGCTGTTCATCTTCTGTTAGGTGAGCACAGCTGTCATTTCTAATGACATGTTAAAGGCTCTTCAATGTACAGCTTCTACTTCAGTATGTGGGGAAATACTGTGTCAACCAGCATTTAATGATCTCAGCTGTGACTAAGCATAACTTCATCTGGACAATATGGAGAAAATCAAATATTTTCACCAAGTACATCAATGCTAATATTGTGTCAATGTAGGGTTAACTGTTGGTGCTTTTTTCAAAATCTTAACACAATAAAAGTTTAATCATCAGTAATGTGGATATAATGACTAAGTGGGTTAATGCAAATAAAAGAACATGTAGGACAGTCTGGAGAGTTAAGAAAATGGCATCACGTTCCTGGTATGCAGCCTTTAAAATTAGGAAAACAACACGTGTCATATCACATAATCCAAAATCTAAGATTATGTAGTATAGATCTGTCAATATAATATCTGTATATATTGCCCAGCCCTAAGTCCCACTTCCTGCATCCTTGAGCTCCTGATTGGCCGATTCTCGTCCTCTAAAAGAGCAATGAGCCTTCATAGGTCAACCAGTAGCCCAGCCTTTAATTCCATAACAATAGAGATAATACAGATGAAATCCATATACAGTAGATTGACAGCAAAGCTGTGCATCTACTGTATATGGATTTCATCTGTCAGGATTTTCTCTGACAGGATTTTCTCCCACTATGAAAGATCAGTAAAGGACATCAAACAGCTTATTGATGCATTCACATGTAAAGCCAGTAGGTGGCAGTGTATGTATATATACAGAATATAAACCCACGCAAACACGGGGAGAACAAACAAACTCCACACAGAAAGGCCTGAAACGACCTGGATTCAAACCAAGAACCTTCTTGCTGTGAGGCAGAAGTGCTAACCACTTAGCCATCGTGCTTATTTATTTATTTATATATTTATATATTTATATATATATATATATATATATATATATATATATATATATATATATATATATATGTATATATATATATATATATATATGTATGTATATATATATGTATGTATATATATATATATATATATATATGTATGTATATATATATATATATATATATATGTATGTATGTATGTATATATATATGTATGTATGTATATATATATATGTATGTATATATATATATGTATATATATATATGTATGTATGTATGTATATGTATATATGTATATATATGTATGTATATATATATGTATGTATATATATGCATGTATATATATATATGTATATATATATGTATATATATATATATGTATATATATATGTATATATATATATATATATATATATATATATGTATATATGTATGTATATATATATATATATATATATGTATGTATGTATATATATGTATGTATATATGTATGTATGTATATGTATATGTATATATGTATATATGTATGTATATATATATATATGTATGTATGTATATATGTATGTATGTATATATATATGTATATATGTATATATATATATATATGTATATATGTATATATATATATATATATATATATATATATATATATATATATATATGTAGGTATATATGCATGTAGGTATATATATATATATATATATATATATATATATGTATGTCTTTTTTTTTATTTGAATGATCTGCGTATTAAGGATCTAATTAGGGAATCTAATTAGGGAAGTGCAAAGAAAACAACACACAAGTTCCAGATGTGTACACATTTTTGCAAGGAGCGGTGTGCCTGCGTGCGTGCGAGCGCGTGTGCGTGTCTGTGTGTGGTGTGTGTGTGGGTGGGCGGAGTTTTTCTGCTCTAAGTTGAGACTTGTGTCTCTGCAGAGGAGCACAGTGTTTTGAGGGACAGAGTGGACCAGGACAAGGTAAACCAGAACAAGGTAAGACATTCAATCCGACGCAACGCTTACAAAGTCCCAAATTAAACTGTGACTGTTCGACGTCACTGTAAAAAGTAAAAACGCCTGCTCGGCAGAAACAGAGACGGATGTCTTCTATCACGAGCTTCTGTCCATCCGCTGCACTGATCTCTGCTCCTGCGGGAAACAGGGACATTCTCTGGATTGGCTTGTTTATGAGTGCTACAGAACAATCGCTGCTGTTGTTTTATATCTGAAAACTGTCCTCATATCTGCATGTGTTAATATCTACCTTTGGTGTGCCGTTTTTATGCAGTGTGGAATGTAAGTAAGTACATTTACTCCAGTACTGTAACCCTCATGTATTCGGATCAAATTTGACCCGTTTTTAAAGTTTCTGAAGCAGAAACCAAAACATGGTTCCATGAAACGCTCATCGCAAGTCAACTTAAGGATCAGTTCACTGCTGTCATTGATTTTTGGGTAATTAATTCAAATTTTTAGCATTATTCTGACTAAACTAGAAAACATAATGCATACGTTCTGCTTTTTTTACTCAAAAGTTAGATATAATTCCATAGGCTATATAAGGTTTAGTGACCAGAAATTCCAAACAATAGTGGTAATAAGTTGTTGTTAGAGTACACTGGTGGTAGTGTGTGTGTGTGTGTGTGTGTGTGTTTGTGTGTGTGTGGGGCAAAATTAGTGACAAAGATGTAAAAAAAAAAAAGCATTAATTTTCAATTTTGACCGGGAAGAACAACACAAGGGTTAAGTCCAAATGTTGACGTAGTTGTGGCACTTTATTACTGTTTTATTATGTATGTATGTATAATTAGACTTCAACCATCCAACCTGTGCCCTTTAAGATGTCCTGGCTTCATGTACCTGTGTAGAGAGAGGGCGTAGTGGCAGTTTGAGCTGCTTTACCAGGGATGGAATATGATGGGGTTCTTCTGTACAACCTTATGACTTGTTTTCCTTCAGCGAGTACAGGCTACAGCTCTGTGAGTGGAGGAATGATTATTTAGGAAGGACGCCTAGGGTTTGCTTTCTCAATAACATCATGTTGCAAACCAAAAAAAAAAAAAAAAAGGAGAAGTCAACTCAGATTGACTAACAGATGGAGAAATCTGCCCAGATGTTGACATTTCTTACAGAGCTCACTCACGGGTGGAAGAAGTACAAACCGTTTCACTCCGCCTGTCACAGATTTGCATCAGTCTGCAATTTTTCAAATGTTTGTTGGGTTTATGTAAATAACATCACAGAGTACGGTCTAGACCTGCTCTTTTATGAAAAGCGCTATGAGATAAGTGCTGTTGTGATTTGGCACTATATAAATAAAATTGAATTGAATTGAATTTGGCTTTGCTGTTATCGAGAGAGAGAGAGATTGATAAAGTTGTAGCCGAACAGCTGTGTAACCCTGCTGTACAGCGTCTGCTCAACATTGATTCAATTGTACTACATTCATCTGGCAGCTTTAGTTACTAGTGTAAGATGAGATTTATTTTATGAATATTTAGTAAACAAATGACCGTTTGTAGGGTTATATCAAAATGACCGTTTGTAGGGTCCATCATTTGTAGCTTCATAGTGTATTCTGTTCCTTGATTTAACAAGGGAGCTATCTAACATGTTGTAGGCCTGACAATGGGGGCCAATTGCCAACTACTAACTGTAACTGAGGATTTTAGGATGTCTACACAAAAAGCCCATTGAAAAACAGTTTGTTCCTCTCACTGGTGTCACAGGTGACCCTTTGGACTTTGTTGGCTCGATTACAGTCAATTTTAGTATTGCTCACAAGCCAATGACACATGCTCTTCAAGTTGTCAGAAACTGTACTAAACCACTGATTTTGGGTTGGGATTTTCTGGTTGCTAAAAGCATTATTGTAAATACCAGAAACATGGCTCCCATAGTAGATGACAAAGTCGTACCACTGGTGAGCCCACACCAATATGTCCCTAAATTAACGGATGTCACAGTGTCTTCTACAGTTACATTCCCAGCCATGTCGGAGATGATCATCTCGGCTAAGTTAGATGTACCGCTTAAGGGACTGACACCTCATGACTATGTAGGTGTATTTGAACCACACTACACTAATCAGTCAATGGTTGGTTTTGCATGGACCGTGACAAAAGCTGAACAAGGTTCCCTCTACCTGAAAGTGGTTAATCCCTCCAGTGAGGAAGTCATGTTACATGGTGGCACTCAAATAGGCACTTTTCATGCCACCTCTGACGGCGGCGAAGATGAATACACAGTAATGGAAAGCTCTGTCTGTAATGTCAACATCCAGAAACGTTCACTCTCCAAGCCACCTGTACTGCCTGATATTTCACACCCTGATCTCACAAGTGCACAACATGACAGATTGAAAGACACTTTAAACTCATTCTCAGATGTCTTCAGTCAGCACGCGTTTGACTTTGGAAGGACAGACCTAGTAACACACAAAATCACAATTACCTGTGACACTCCCATCTCACAAAGAGCCTATCGTACCTCTCCTTCAATGAAAGTGGAGATCCGCCATCAGGTGGAAGAGCATACAGAATACAGATTTTGTGTTGATTTCCAAAAACTGAACTCTGTCACCATCACAGATGCAAAAAAAAGGGTTGATGACAGTCTGGATGCACTGTCCGGATCGCAGTTTTTCTCCACCATGGACATGTCAAGTGTATACTTGCAAGTTGAAATGCATCACAGAGACAGGCCCAAAACGGCATTTACAACAGGTGACGGTCTCTACCAATTCAAAGTAATGCCCATGGGTCTGAAAAACTCCCCACCAACTTTTCATAGACTAATGGAGCTGGTTTTGAGAGGTCTACACTGGACAACATGTGTCATTTATCTTGAGTACATCTGTATGGGTTGGGACTTTGACAGTCATCTTCAGAACCTGACAGATTCAGACAAGCAGGTTTGAAATTAAATCCAAGGAAATGTGACTTTTGAAAATCTGCAGTCAAGTATGTGGGACATGTTGTGTCACGTGATGGACTTACACTGGATCCGGTCAACAGCCACCGTGTAGGTGAGTGGCCTGTCCCAAGATCACCCACAGAGGTCCAAGAGTTTCTGGGATTGTGCTCATATTATAGACGTTTTGTACACGTGCATTAATTGCTCATCCTCTTCACAGACTCACGCAAAAGCATGTGCCATTTGATTGGACCGACGAGTGCTCGACTGCTTTTCAGGCATTAAAGGATGCACTCACATCCCCTCCAATAATGGCATTTCCCAACTTTCATCAGCCATTTATTCTCAGTACAGATGCATCTAACTATGCAGTGGGTGCAGTGCTCTCATAGGTTCAAAATGGCAATGAACGGGTTATAGCATATGCAAGTCATGTTTTGACCTGCACAGAGAAAAAATGGTCCACATATGACAAAGAACTTTGGGCAATTCTCTGGTCTGTTAGACACTTTAGACACTACTTGAGCTGTAATCCATTTACAATCATCACAGATCACCGTCCACTCCTCACTCTACGGAAACTGGATGTCACACATGACCCCACAGGACGACGAGGTCGTTGGGCTTTGGAGTTGGATCCGTATCAGTGGACTATACTACACAAGGAAGGAAAGAAACACACTAATGCTGACGCTATGTCACGGATTCCCCTTGCACAGGACCCAGTGGTCTCAAAGGATACAGCAACTCCTCAGGAACACCACTCTCCTGTCAAACTGGACACTCCTCCTGCTCCACAGTTGGACAATCTACCAGTACAGCCTTCTTCTATGGTCAGCACCACTGATCAGGTTTGCTGTGCGGAACTAGATTCTACTGTTCAGACAACTAATGTAGGTAGGGAATTGTTACAACACACACTTTCTGGTCAAGGTAATGACATTGTAGCTAATCAACTGTCTGAACCCATTCTCTCAGAAGTGTACAAATGGGTACAGCAACAAAACGTCCTTACCTTAGACAGATAAAAGGTAAAATCCAAAGAAAACTAGTGGCAATTCCCTAAACTCGTACTGTGTCATGACATGCTCTGTTGTAAAGCTCACATCGCACCAGGACAGCCAGTTGTGTATCAAGTGCTGATTCCCATCACACTTATTACAGAGACAATGAACTCTTGGCACACCCTGCTGTGGTCATTATAGCGCTGATCGCACATACAAAAAAGCTCTAACCATGTGCTATGGCCGACCATGAGGTTGGATATAGAGGATGTTTGTGATAGGTGTCATACACGACATAGAGCTCCCCTGCCATCCATACAAGCAGTAAGACCGTTCCAGTTTGTATGTACAGATATTACTGAGCTTCCACTCACTTCCCAGGGACATAAGTATGTGCTTGCAGTGCAAGATCATTTTACGAAGTATGTTAATGCTTTTCCTATGTCATATCAGAAAGCAACTACAGTAGCACAATTACTTGGTGTCCCAGAAGAACTGTTTTCAGATCAGGGACGACAATATGAATCAGAAATTATTCAAACGATATCTCAGAGGCTGAACATCAACAAGAAAAGAAAAGAACCTCACCGTACCACCCCCGTGGAAATGGGATGGTTGAGAGATTTAACATGACTTTAAAGGGACAGTTGGCAAAACTCATTCATGATAATGGCGGTGAATGGGACCACTATTTGCCAGCAGTGGCTCTCTCCTTCAACTCTACTTCTCATTCTAGTACTGGATACTCCCCTTATTTTCAGGCTCATGGGAGAGAGCCTCGTGTTCCTGCTAGTGTAACACTCTCTACACCAATACTTCCACAGACTCCACAGAGTTAAAGCTCAGAATTGGTGAAACGGCTGGACACAGTTTTTCAGGCTGTTCACTGTCATCGTGAGAAGCAGAGACTAAAGCGTGAGTACTACTTCAGTAAACATGTACAGTTCAAACGTTACCAATGTGGAGATCTGGTATGGATGGACGATCCCACTACACAGAGAAAGAAACTTGAGCCTAACTGGACTGGACCTTTCAAAGTCATTTCATCAGATGACAAGGGAGTTGTATACAAACTCTTGGATTTGAGACATTCTCAGGACAGACCAAAAGTGGTTCACTATGATCGGTTGAAGCCTTATCGGTCTAGTTTGGAAACATCTTCGCTGCCAGTGAAGCGACTTGTACCTCAGCAGCATATGAACTCCAAAATGTAAAACCGATGTACTCCGTACCACTTGACCCTGGACAGGCTTCTGCTCCTGCCTGCCCGTCTGTTCCCCTGCTGCGGAGACCGTCAGGACAGGTCTCACGAGTCCAGCCACAACAGAACCGACAGCCTGCTGCTGCTGACACATTGCCTGCTGGGACATCTGTTGGCCCTCCCACCACTCGTTCGGGACGGGTTGTCCGGAGACCACAGCGGCTCGTGCTGTGAGCAACCCCCTCCCACTTATACCTGAAAAGGGACTGTTAATGAAAACTTACTGCCATTTTTTTTATTGATTGTGTTTTTCATATGGAGAGTGTTTAAACATAACAAAACTTAAAAAAAATATATATATATATATATATATATATATATATATATATATATATATATATTGTTTAGTACTGTGTTGTGACACTCAGTATACAGTGTATGGATTTATAGTTTTATTATTTAGCTTATTTCACTGGTTGGAAGTGGTCCTAGTAAAGTATTTTGGTAAAATCAGTACTACCTATAAAATATCCTAGTCAATTCATAGCAGGATATGGACAATGTTTTTCACTCCACGCAAGTTCATGTTATTGGGGACATTTCATCTGAAGAAAGGGAAGAATGTAAGATGAGATTTATTTATGAATATTTAGTTAACAAATGACCGTTTGTAGGGTTACTGAAATACGTAGAATTTCCATCAATTGAGTGTAATTCTGTTAACAGGTTGGCGGAGGGATATGATGAGATGCTTAAGCATGTTTTGTTATGAGTCTTGAGTTGTTCTACGCTGAACTAAGTGTCATTAAAGTAATGGACAAAGTGTCAGTCAAAGTATGTATACTTGTATGTCATCACGACAAGTTAATAGTTAACGCAAACATTCACTAGCGTTACACTAGTTACGCTACACATTAAGATTTCTGCAGCAAAAACAAATGTAGTTTATACAATCTGTTTTTATTATAAATGAAAATAACCAACAATATAACAGCCTACAAGTAGGGCTGGGCAATATATCGATGTTATATCGATATCGCGATATGAGACTAGATATCCTCTTAGATTTTGGATATATTGTAATATCGTAATATGGTGTTGTCTTTACCTGGTTTTACAGGCTGCATTACAGTAAAGTGATGTCATTTTCTGAACTTACCGGACTGTTCTAGCTGTTCTATTATTTACATTTACCCACAAAGCAATTAAATCATTTCTGGAGAATATTTATCAAAAATCTGTAATGTGTAAAGAACATTTTGTGAAAGCACCAACAGTCAACCATACAATATAATCGCAATATCAACATCAAGGTATTTGGACAAGAATATTGTGATATTTGATTTTCTCTATACCGCCCAACCCTAACAAGTCCAGTGAATGACTAGACCATTAAACACACAACTGTTAGGATCCTATGCACTTTCTAAAATGAAAGGATTTTTTAATACTACATTTGAAAAGACTTTTACTAAAGTAAAATTTTCAATGCAGGACTTGTACTTGAAACAGAGTATTTTCACAGTGTGTTATTACTACTTTTAAAGGATCTGAATACTGAATACTACTTCCACCGCTGGTTCCCTGTAAGGTGATCTGAGCTGGGGTCCGGAGCCTGGCGCTATGGCTCAGTACCTGGGCTACTTCACCGCTGTGGGCGATGTTCAGCCGGTCCGCCTGGAGGAGGAGGAGCTGCACGTGACCAGCGAGGAGCTGAGCCCCGCCACGGGGCAGTTCCCACCCGCGGCCACCTTCAGGGAGTCCCTGCAAAGGCTCTACGCCTCCGAGCGCTTCCAGGTAGGCCGCCCTGCTTTCAAATGATCCATCAGTCTATGTCATGGTTCCTCCACTGTGATGTCAATGAACAGGAACAGACTTCTCACTTCTCTTTCTAAGGGACAGCTTCAAAGTGCTTGTTTTGACCAACAATAGTCCCTAACCCAAAGAGAAAATTGTGAGATATATATACACAGTATATATATATATATCTCACAATTTTCTCTCTCTCTATATATATATATATATATATATATATATATATATATATATATATATATATATATATATATATATATATATATATATATCACATAATTTACTGTATACAATGATATGATGAAAACATACACAATGGTATTTGTAAAACACGTTACTCCATCAACTTGTTCTTTAACATTTTATTTTCTTCAGAATTGCTTTCTTTTAATTAATTAATTAATTTAATTAATTAAATATTTTATTAATTAATCAAAATTTCTGTTAACTGAAAAATGATATTATTTTATTGGAATGTATTATTATTATTATTATTATTATTATTATTGTTATTATTATTATATAACTGACTGTTCAATGCCCCATGCTTATTAAAAGAAATCTGTGTTCCCATCCCTGCATAAGAATATAGAGCAGTTTCAACAGTGTCTCATGTTATAATGCTTCATGACGTGTTTTATTTCTCACAAAGTGAATATTAAACTTAACTTAAAAGAATTACAAATCCAATCATAATACCAATATCTGGCTGAAAAAGTGCAATTAGATTCCCTCCCCACGCCAAATCGTTCAGCCCTTCTTTGCTTTCAGGTGGTGGTGGTGTGTTTGGTCATCCTGGACGCCATCTTTGTTCTGGCCGAGCTGCTCATCGATCTGTCTGTTATCAAGCTGGACCATGGACACCTTGCTCCGGAGGTGAGACACAGTTTAGTCCACTGCCTCCAAGCACACTCCCAGTTTATTATCCAGACCTGTGTGTAAACCATGGACTGGCCCGTGGTTCTCTGCAGGTGTTCCACTACCTGAGCCTGGCTCTTCTCACCTTCTTCATAGTGGAGCTGCTCGGGAAGCTGTTCGCCTACCGCCTGGAGTTCTTTCAACACAAGTTTGAGGTGTTTGATGGTTTGGTGGTGGTGCTTTCCTTCGTGCTGGACATCGTGTTCATCTTCCATGAAGATGAGTTTGTTGGGACGGGCCTGCTCATCCTGCTGCGACTCTGGAGGGTGGCCCGAATCATCAACGGTCAGTAACACTCTGTAATACCTACACGTATTTATAGGGTCTTTCTGTTTTGAAAGGTGTTATTATTTATTTGGGGATGGGAGGGGGGTGGCCTTGGCAGACACATTGCACGTAAAGGCTTGGACATACAGCTATCGATTTGTACCATGTTGGATCCATTAACAGCTGAGGCTCTGCGTCAGTCTGGCGTTCCATGCATGCACATTTCCTAATGATCTAATCCACCAGTGTTTGGATCTCATTTGGTCTTTGTATACCTTTTAAACATAAATTATATAAATATAGGTAAGGGGCGGAAATCCTCGCACAACTTCTTTCCAGAACAAGCCACCATTTTGTCGTCTTCTTGGCAAACCAGCTAGAGGTACATACGCCACCAACTGGACACACATTTTGAGCTGCACACACATACAGTAGGGGTCTGCGCAGACCCCGGTGTGGATCTTTGGATATGAATGCAGAATCTGGAGGCAACGGGACACAGTTTTAGTATCGGAAGCCTTATGGTTTTTGGTTGCATGCAGGTAAACGGTCTGTGTGAAGAGAAGAGGCAGAAGCCATTGGCTGAACTGAAATGTATGGTCACAACAAACTGACCTCCAGTCCTCCCACATACACCCCCACTAAAGTTGACACAGAACTCAAGCCCTTGTTGCTACATACAGTAGGATGGCTGTTTGTGAATGTGTTGCAGGTATTCTGGTGACAGTTTGAACAAGTTGCAGGTATCCTGGTGACAGTTTGAATGTGTTGCAGGTATCCTGGTGACAGTTTGAATGTGTTGCAGGTATCCTGGTGACAGTTTGAACGTGTTGCACGTATCCTGGTGACAGTTTGAATGTGTTGCAGGTATCCTGGTGACAGTTTGAATGTGTTGCAGGTATCCTGGTGACAGTTTGAACGTGTTGCACGTATCCTGGTGACAGTTTGAATGTGTTGCAGGTATCCTGGTGACAGTTTGAATGTGTTGCAGGTATCCTGGTGACAGTTTGAACGTGTTGCACGTATCCTGGTGACAGTTTGAATGTGTTGCAGGTATCCTGGTGACAGTTTGAATGTGTTGCAGGTATCCTGGTGACAGTTTGAACGTGTTGCACGTATCCTGGTGACAGTTTGAATGTGTTGCAGGTATCCTGGTGACAGTTTGAACGTGTTGCAGGTATCCTGGTGACAGTTTGAACGTGTTGCAGGTATCCTGGTGACAGTTTGAATGTGTTGCAGGTATCCTGGTGACAGTTTGAATGTGTTGCAGGTATCCTGGTGTCGGTGAAGAACCGTGCAGACCATAAGATCCACAAGCTGAAGGAGAGCTATGACCACCTGGTTCAGAGAGTGACGCAGCTGCAGGAGCGCAGCGACAAACTGGTCAGTCCTTCTAACTGCTTCATACCACATCAGTAGTGATGGTCAAATGAAGCTTTGTGAACCAGTGTCTTTATTTTCTGAGCCTGCTAGGTGGCGCTCTTGGTTTTAAGAAAATTCCTAAGGCATTGCAATTCAGTGTATTCTCAACACTTTGTTGAACAGAGAGCGCCATCTCGTAGGCTCAGGAAATAAATAAACTGGTTCACGACGCTTCATTTGGCCATCACTACACATCAGACAGCCTCACATTTACTATGGGGAGGGAAAGAAGTTCTGCGTATGAGGTTTCTGACACACTTGAGCAGAGATTATCATATAAAGGAGTTTATACATTTGATGTCCTCAAGGCCATGGCTGTGATTGAGGATATTGAGACATTTTAAAGTAATATGGCAACCTGGTGTGTATTTAATACATACAGTACCAACCGAAGGACAGAGGTGTAGTGGTAGCCGGAGAGATGCCAGTTCACCTCCTGGGCACTGCCAAGGTACCGAACAGACTCAGAATGAGGTCCAACAACCGACTGACTCTTGTCTCCGTTTGTCTCTGTCCGTCTCAGGAGCAGGAGAACCAGAGACTGGAAGCCCTTCTGAAGAAGCACGCCATAGACTTCTAACTTCTGGAGCCCGCTGATGTCGAGCTACTCTTTATTCTCATTTAAATCACGTACCTTTAGGCACTCTTTCAATTTATATATTCCATGATGAACTTTACTTTTAGACCTGATTTCAATATTCCTTAACCGTTACATGATTTGAAGAGAAATATATATTTTTTAATATCTGTATCAGTAGATCCATATCCACGTCAAAGGTTATGTCAAATGAATATCAGATGCTATGACTCCATAAAGCCACGATGGCCTCAATCAAAGGAAATATTGGAAAAATACTCACACTGATGCTTTGTACATAAAACTAAATGTGCGTCTGGCTGTTTAGTGACATTTCAGAAGAATTGTATGTTGTGTAAGAAAAGAACATGTCAATAAATGAAGTAATTTCGTTTATTAAAAAAACTATGTTAAATCTTTTTACAAACATCGTATTTAAATTATATTCACACAATGTACAGGGAGACAGTGATCATACAAACAGTGCTAGTGGTCAAACCAGGCACTGGTGAGTGGAACCCACATGGAGCGTTCAGACAAAAGGGAAGAAGAAGTCAAAGGGCAGTCTGGCGTTGATGGTGGGTGTGGCTCTGAAACCAGGAACAGCAGCAGCAGAGACTGGAACGAAGGCCACTGAGCTCCTGACGGACAGGCTGCTGCTGCCTCCAGACAACATGTCCTGTGGGAGGACACGACAGTCAGTTGAAATCATTAGACTGCCCATGCATCTTTAGATTTTTTTTCCCCACAAAAACCAGACAGAATTTATGTAAGAGCAAGTCTTACCAAACTGGTGGTGTTGGTTTGGATGACTTCTTTGATGCTCACGATCTGAGCTTGGGGGTTCACCAGGGATCCGTATTTAGTCCATTCAATTTCTAAATGAAGAGACAATGGGAGGCTGCAACTCTGTGCTTCCTGCAAAACACACACACACACACACACACACGCACGCACGCAACCACTAATTTTTGTGGTGTAAAAACTGCACTCAACCTGCAAAAAGTAGTGAATAGCAAAGTAGGCTCAACCCATCAGACTGCCAATACAGGTGCAAGTGTGCAAATTATATAAGTAATGAAATAAACAGATAAATCAAAGAAAAATAACTAAAATGATTAAAAAAGGGCGGAAAATAATACAAAATAAATACTAATCAA
Source organism: Percina caprodes (assembly GCA_013375575.1). NCBI lineage: Eukaryota > Metazoa > Chordata > Actinopteri > Perciformes > Percidae > Percina > Percina caprodes. The sequence continues at coordinate 1,742,946 of JABXJD010000089.1, forward strand.
AAGAAGAAAAAAATAAAAAACCATTATAGAAACATAAAAGAAAGAAATAAAACATTAGACTTGATGTTTGGACTCTAAACTGTGCTCCCATTGTGTGCCACATGTATGAATGTATTACTCCCTTTTGCTTCGGCCTGCTGTAATTATAGATGTTATGTAATTTATTTTATTTTAATATTTTAACCATTGCATTTTAGGATGCCTGTGTGCCGGGGACTACAGCTGGAAATTAGCCGTAGAGGCTGCTCCTTTTCCTGTAGAGTTAATTAAAGGGGACTATCCACGATACATTTTTAAGATATTGGACCAGACTCGAGACTGTGCTCACCCCGGGGTTGAAGTTGTTCTTGATCGGCAGCCAGTCCAGTGGATAGTCTAACGGGGAGTTCCCAAAAGAAGCCACATACTGGGCCTGCTTTGGTCCTCTCAGAACATCAAGAAGCAGCTGAAAGACCAGCGAGCAGTTGGCAGCGTCTTCTAGTCTGCTGGGACAAGACAAGTCAACGCCACATATGTAGAAGACACACAGCGATCAGACATGAAGATTGTGAAGCTGTCCTGCCTTAATGTGCAGCCGGACACAGAGTCCACCCCGAACCGGACTGGGGAGCGTTGGTGTGGTCCCTGCAGACAGTCCTGGTCCTTCGCACTGTGGAGGAGAGACAGGGTCTCTCTGCGGTCCACGCTCCGAGCAATCCCTGTGACCACAACTGTTAAGGACAAATTCATCGGAACGCAACCAGTTCTCATCAAACACACTCACAGTATCCTTGTAAGGATTGCGATTACGTTTGAGGTGATTTTATGGTTGTAACTCGCAATAAAACAATAATGAACAGCAAGTTTTCTTTATTTCCGCCACATATTTCTGCTTTCTTAGCAGACACAGTGGGTGTCAACGAAGACCCATCTGAGTGGACTAATAAGGAGACGAGAGACTTTTTAAATTTATTTTACGTTACTTTTGTTCTGGCATTTACGTGCATCTGCGTCACCATAGCGATGTTGTGACAGCGTTGTTGTCTTATTGTAGCTTCATATGTCACTATCAGCTGGCAGATAAGCACTATTACAACTTGTGCAACCTATTTTGGCTAAAAAACTATTCCCAAATGTTTGCTTGAATGTTGTGTGATTCAGTGTGAAACACCTTAAAATGTATCAAATCTATTCAATATACCAATTTGACCGCAAAGCATGAGACATCATTACATATCCGTCATTACACACAGGTTTTTGTATTGGCTTTAAAGCCGTTGGATGGAAACACACTTTCACCGGTGTTATTCGCATGAATTTTTTGAGCGAACTTACGATCATTCGATTCACAAGTAGATGGAAACATAGCGAGTGTCTATTGATCAAGAGGAGGGAGCTCCAGCAGCGTGCAGGCAGGTGAAGGATATTCTGCTGTTCTTGTTCCAGACACAAGAGGTAGTCCAACCACATAACCTGGATTTCCACTGTAGTGGACGGCCACGTCCTCCCCACCTGCCTGGTTCAAAGACACAACATAAAGTGCATCACTCGCATTTACTCTCCAGATACCCAGATGTATGCAAGCACTGAAGACGTGACTCCTTCATGACATGTCCCCTTTAAAATAAGTAGTTCCCTCATCTAGATAGAGAAGGAACCTGTGACAGGGCGCATGGCTGCCATTGTGGTAGCTATACGCTATCTAACTTAGCCCTCAAAGACAGATCTGGAATGATGCCTGTATATATGTTTATTTAGTGAGTTCATACTTTTATGGTTATTACTATTCTCACCTGTTAACCTAGCCATTCCTCATTGTTAATGTGAATTGTGTAGTGTGTAAATGTCTATTATATTAGATTCATTTTGGCTGTATGTAGCCTTTTTTAAACTGTCTAGTCACCTGAGCCACCCATGCATGATCCAATTTTAGGGGCAGGCTTCAGGCCTATCTAGTCCGGCAGTTGAATTTGTTCTGAAGAGCTTGAGGAAAACTGAGGGTGTAGGATGGAAGTCTGTCGGTTTTTTGGTATTGTGATCTTTATGACTCTCAAGCCAATTACTTTTATTTTGTGTAAGTATTTTATTTTTTCTTTCATTTTGATTTTGTTAATGGTTCTTGTTGCCTAAGGGCCTTAGTTGGAAATATAAATAAAAATCCCATCTTTTTCCAACCACATTTCCGACTCATCCTGCGTGTTTTTCACTTGCTCAACTGCTGGCTACATCTACCCACAACAGAACCCTTTGTGGCTTACACTCCGTGAAACATTGTCAGTTTGTTGTTGAGACACTACCTGAGCAAATGTGATCTGAAACTCCTGTTCCAGGGACAGAGCTGCTGCGCGGACAAATCCAAGTACCAGAGACACCGTCGCATTCACGACCTCGCCAGCCGGGTCGTACTTTATCACGTATGCAACCTACGGAGAAAACATGTCCAAATTGTCCAGCCTACAATGACTTCTTTTATTTACAAGAGTTTTCATTCTATATCCCCACGTTCAGCTAAACTGTCCGTTGTATGACCTTTAGTGTCTATATTCTGTTAAACAAGATGAAGTGATGAAATACGCCATGTCGTAATTACACACTTATAATTATAATAAATAGAGCCCGACTGATAAAGGATTTTAAAGGCCGATATTCCGATATATACACATAAAATGTATAAAAATACAAACTTAAGATATGAAACTTAAAGTCCTTTGAACAAAAACAAAATAACAACAAAAAAAAATCTGTGTGGCCAACAGGGACGTTGTAGAGCGCACTCTGGTGGACAAATTATACAACGCCAACGCTCATAACATGGTTCACTGTCTGTTTTTATTTTATTTTTTAAATATTCATTTATCACAATCATTTATTTGTCATTATAAATGATTCAGATGAATGAATATATATTCAATATATTATTTTCAATATTTTTTTTCGATGTTTTTTATCAGCCATTATAAATGCCGATACCGACAGATTGGGAAATGCCTAATATTTTGCCAATAATATCATCCCGCTGATATATCGGTCGAGCTCTAAAAATAAAAAGGTAGAGACTCAGCAGGTACCTTCAGGTAACTTTATTCCACTCTGGCAATCGGATCAACAACTGCCAGTAAGGACCTACTGTATACAGGCAAAAGGTGTCTATACAGATGCCTTAATGTAATTATTAATATCAAACACAATAGGTTATCACCTATAAATATTAAATTCCTGTTTTTAAAAATAAAGTGCTGATTAGCGGCGTTTTTCACATCCTGGAAGGGTAGCTAAAACTCTCTATAGCATAAACATTCTTTGAACAGGTGAACAGTCTTAGCATACTAAATACTGCAACATAGGATATATCAGTACTCTAATACTCATCATTGCATAGCAGATATTCCTGTCAGAACCACAATTTCACTTGAAATAAAATGTACAGCTATGTGCCAAATATCGTAATAAAGTCATGTGTCGACTCACCTTCAGCACCACATGAGCACAGAGGTTTGGCTTCAGCAGGATGGGGAGCTTCTCCCCCCCGCTGTCCGCCAGCTCTGTTTGAGTCCCGTCTACAGACTGCAGGACGATTGAAGACACCTCCACGGGAACAACCTTAGCAACGAGAGAGACACACACACACACACACAGAAAATATTTAGTTCAGATTGGCTAGAGTTTTGTGCGTTCTATAGAAAGTGCAGCTCAGTCTCAACTTTGTCTTTCTTGCACAGCTGGCAGAAGCGTACCTCTTTGGGGAGCCATGATTGTTTGTATCGGCCGGTCTCGATGGAATGGTGGTGCTTACTGGGTCGGTGCTCACTGTCAACTTTATTAACATTTAGGCCAGATATTTTGCGGATTCATCCTCTGCTCTCATTTAGCTCACTGCAGAGTGTTGACTCGAGAAAGCCATGCCTTTGGTGCAGACCGAAACATCGTGACAGCTGCTTGATTGGTAGCTGTGACATTTTGTAAACACACTCATATTCAATCACTGTGGTGATGCTCTGACTTTTCATCTAGTGCCAACATCCGGTCAAAAATGGAATGTGTCTGGGACGCCTTGGTGACTTACCTGTTAGGGCGCCCCCTGCGCAGGCTCAGTCCTAACCATATTGGCCCAGGGTTAGATTCTGATCTGCAGCTGTTTACTGCATGTCTTCCCCCTCTCTCTATCCCCCTTTCCAGTCTACAACTGTTCTATCAATTAAAAGCCAAAATGCCCAAAAGAATAATCTTTTTTCTTTCTTTATTGAATGTGTCTAATATTTTATGACTAAACCTCCACAACTGATGCCATCCCATCAGTGTCAATGCTATTCACTTCCATTGCCGTCCACAGATAGGTTGTTGTTAAAGGCTAACTAAAGCACCAAATCATTTTATACATGTTAAAAGCAGACAAGATGTTCACTTCAGCAGGTTTTAAGTTTTCATTCCAAACTAAATGAATGGAAATCAGTGGGTGGTAGGGAAAACATCTCCAATGTATAAAATAGAAAAGTAACGCAGGTGCTAATCACCGGAGGTCATCTTGAAAATAAGAGAAACGTGTTGCACACTTTAGATAAAGTACATCATGATGTTCACTTAGAACGGATGTTTTAACCTTTTGCCATATTAGGATTTTCTTCAATATAGATGTATATCTTTTAACATTTGAATGTTGTAAATGATAAATAGTGTTAGACATAGGATGTGGTAATAATAGTGTATAATATGTTTTTTTTAACCCCAATGATGCTAAATAATTACCTAATCAACAACAGATGTGTAAGAAGGGTGTGGCCTGTATATTACCTGTGGCTGTGTCAAGTCTTTGATTATTGATTTGAAGAAGTCTTGAGGGCTGAAACATCATCGGAATAAAAAAAGATATGCACATGTAGCCACACTGTGTGACACTTTTTTCTTATTTTCAAGTAAAAAAAACCTCTCCACCACTACCAGTATGGCTTGGCTAAATAGTGTGCAGTGATGTAAAGTGTGGTGTCAACGCAAATGTGACAATAACTGAAGATTTCCTTCTTCTTGGTAACAGAGAAATGTTTCCTGTGCTCACATTGCAGCAGATAGCCTCAACCTGTTGCACTACACGTACGTGACTAAACTTCCCCAGACCAAACGGCCCTGAGTTAGGAGCTCTTTATGGGATTTGGAGTCTCTACTGGGAACTAAAACCACACGTGCGTCCGCTGACAGATAAAGACAACTACAATGTCAAATACTGTGAATTACTTCTATGATTCAAGAAGTTTCATATGACATTGTAGCATTTAACCGGATTCTAAGTTGACTTGGACAAATAAAATAGCTTCTGTCAATCAACTTATTGCTTAACGGATCGTTTTAGAGTTACACAAAATGATGTACATACTTACTGCTGCGTCGCATAACTCATAAAGTGGTTAGAGAAAAGTCTCCTGTACTCACGTTGCAGCAGTTAACCTCAACTTGTTGCACTATGTGTGTGTAAAATGTTTATGAGGCCTGTAAAAAGGAACGTCAGTGTCTTGCTATGTCCGAGTTAGGCAGGCCATGTGATGGCGTGTGAGCGGTTTTAACACAGACTTTTGGTGAAGCTCCTTAGTTATTTTGTCCAAAACTTCCTCACAACACCAGCACTGAGCCGGGACGTCATTATGGGATTTGGAGTATCTGCTGTGTCAGCTGACGATAAAGACAACTATCTACATTATTACTATTACTAACTACAACTAATGTCCAGTATTGTGAGGACATCATGGAGAGACTAGAACACATACAGTATATATGCATTTTTTCTGTAGTTCATGTGTTTCAAGAGGTTTGTTATCCTGATTCTGACCAGGGACCTGTTTCAGGAAGAAGGTTTAACCAACTCTGAGTCTAACCCTGAACTCTGAGTTGATTTACCCTGAGATGGGAAACTCTGAGTTGTTGGTTCCAGAACAGCTGATTTGAGTTGATTTGAGTGGAAATACTCATGCACACATGCAGCAAGTTTGAACATACTGTATATTTCGTTAAAAAAGCAACACAGTTCCAATATAGTGTATTAATATCGTATTTAATCATAAGTATAATAGTACTGGTGAAATGGTATTGAACCTATAATCTATTTCATTTAGGTGCAATCCTGCGGGCAAAAAAAGTACTAGGTCTACCAATCCCATTCTGAGGCTGCAGCACCATCATTAACAGAATTATGATTCATAATCTTTTTATTTCAAAGTGTTTACTATTCACCTTTAATTTAATGGCTCTTACTAGGTTAGGTTCACATGCTCAGTTGCCTTAGTAACCAACTCTGAGGTTAAGTTACCTCTCTTTCTGAAACAGAAAACCGAGAGTTTCCCTCATCTCCGGTGTAACACACACAGTTTTCACTACACCTGCTTTCTGAAACGGACCCCTGGCTTAAACAATTTCTTTACTTTTCTGTCAATCAACTTTAAATAAAAGGTAGCCATACTTACTGCTGCATCTTCATTCTTCCCCTGTGGAGTGGAAAAGATCTTTGAATTAACATCACCAATGAGCATTTCCAATTTAAACATCAGCATCTGGCATTTACATCTGTATCATCGTAGCGATGTTGCAATATTGTAGCTTGATATGGTGCTGACACATAAGCACTAATACAACTAGCATTGCAATATGAATAATTTAAGGTAGATGTCCATGGCACGACCCATTTTGGCTAGCAAATCTTTGTTTGGAAATTTTAGCTTGAATGTTCTGAGACTCAAATTAATTGAAACCTTTAAATTCCATGTACCAATTTGGCCGCAAAACAGCATGTGGTGTCATTGACGTTGATTAACAAGTGGATGGAAGTATAGCTACTGTGGGTGTTGGAGAGTGTTGGGGGCGGGGCGCACAGGCACTCACAGCACACAGCTGGATGGAAGTGTAGGTGTCCATGCTGAGGGCCGGAAGAGAGATGCAGTCCCGCTCCAGGACCACACGCCGGGAACAGCGACCGCTCCAATCCTTCAGGAATGCTGCACAGACAAACCTCTTTTAAGTTTGAAATATGAAATTACAACAATAACATGATGAAGAGGTGTCAGAATATTCCTTTAACCCTTGTGTTGTCCTCCCACGTCCAAAAAGGACATGAATTTAACATTTTTGCCCCTTTTCAGACTTTTTTTTAGTTTTCACTAACTCCACCTTACTCCCCTAGTTTTACACTACATTTTAGAATTAATGGTCAATAACCTTCATTTATATAGAATTATACCTAATATTTTAGTTAAAAAGAAGAAATTGTGAATTATTTTGACTAATTATCAAGATCAGAGGAACGTACAGATGAGTTTAGTCAGGAATGAAAGTGTTCAATTGGATTTGAAAAGAGCGTTGTGTGAAATCCAATCCATTTTTTGTGTGGGAATTTGGTTAAAAAGAAACCCATATTTCAGATATATACATTTTTGAATGGGGTCAAATTTGACCCGAGGACAACAGGACGGTTATTAAAAAAATAAGAAATATTTCACTGATGCAGTTAAAGAAAATAATGGCATATTAAGATCAAATCATCTTCTTAAACAAAAGTGGTATGCTGTTTTAGGTGGATTAAATGTTTAAAAAGATCAATCCAGTTCTTATCCAATCAGTGAGGAGCATTTAAATCGACCATTGAGTCACTGTCTGAGACTAGCGTCAGATTCAAGTACACTGCATATACATTATTAAGACATGAAAGTTATAGTCACATTCCAATTTAAATGGATTTTTACTAATAAATAATCGTGTCACAGTTGGGCCACAGTGCAGTAAGGAGACATTACCCGCAGGACTGGTGTCCACACAGTCAGCAGTGAGACCAGGAGTTGGCAGCCAGAACACAGCTCTCTGTCCACTCTGTCCTGCTCTCAGCATCACATCCCCACACTGAAAACACAAACCATCAGCAGCACATGAGCATGAATCCGCTTGAGTGGAACAGAGACAGACAAACGGAGACTGGCCTGGTATCCAGACGAGGCCGGGAGCTCTGCTGTGTTCTTCTCTGAGCCGAAGGTAAAGCCGGAAAATTCTTTAAAGAGCGAGTCAAAGCTGCTGGCAGTTGGTAGAGCGGGAGCGGGATGAGAAAACCCATCAACACCTAGACACGACAAATACCCAGGAGAAAGGTCAGAAGGGACTTTGTGACACGGCTGCATTGTTTGTAGTCTACATCAGCCCACAAGTATAATATTCTGCACAATATACACCCGCCTTATCCTTTACATTCAGCATTAAGGTTTGTTCAAATCTACTGGCTGACCAATGGGTGTAAGTCTGAAGTAATAAGCGATAGTTTCTTACAAAAGGCTTAATTCCCAGGTCATTTCTAATCCAAATGAAACCAATTCATGACTTACGGTTCTGTGACTGAATGCAGAAGATGTCATAATTAGTCTCCTTCCGGACAGACGACTGCAGCTCGGAGTAGCCATGTATTGTGCTCGCTAAAGAGTAGGACGCTACATCGCGGCTGCACAGCTGCTTTGTGCCACTGCAGACAACAGAATGAACAGCAGGGATGAGCCAGAGCTTCCACTAGATGCAGACAGAAACTGATGTCACTGAGTAAAACTGTCAGAAACAGGCGGTTCATACTGATAATCAATTGAATGATATCATTCAGTCTGTCCCCAAGCATGCATATCATTTAACATGGGTGTAAACTGTGCCTCGGGAATTAATCTAGCTTCAAGTCTTTTATCAACTGAATTTATTTACTTAAATTCTAAAATCAGAGAATGTGCGTTCTGCAGAGAGAACCAGCATTATTACAGACATGCCTTTACTTCTATTGTTTATATTTTAGGAAGAGATGATCCTGATTTAACTTGCTGTGAATGCAAACTCAACACATGTTTACCTGTTTGTCTTGCTAAATTCAACATCATGTCCACAGCATTTATACCATCAGTCATGTCACACTCACCACGCTGCTGCTCTCACTTGTTAATATTGTTCATTTGTATTAATAATAGTAATTCATTTGTTTTCATTGAAACAACACAAAGATATATTCAAAGCATCCTAAAGAGGGTGTATCTCTCCTTAACAAGCCAGGCTTTTCATTTCAAATGTGAGCAGAAGACTTGATTTTCACTGACACGAGAGTGTAAGTAATTGAAATACATTTGGGACTTATAAACAGTACTTCTCTTAAAAAAGAGAAGCTCAGAGCAGCAGAGTGGTGAGTTGTTCTACTCCTCCTCAATGTTTCTACGAACAGCTTCTCTTTATGTCTTTATGTAAATAGTTTATATTTCCTGCTTTCATACAGTGGCAACGTGTCACGCCTCCTGGATACTTATGAATCATTACTGATATTGGACTTGCCTGACAGTGTCCACTGAGCAGCCGGTGAACAGAGCCACCTCGTCCGTGCACGCTGGGTCGCAGCAGCAGTTGATGTCACACACATCCTGGTGCTCATCACAGGGACACAACCTGCCAACTGAAACACAGCGACGCTCACAACAAACCTCACTCTCACTGAGGAAACGGAGCATTCACTGAACAACGCGGCCCTTGTCTGATAGATTATTATTATTATTATTATTGTGTGCTGTATGGATATACATGACAAGGCAGTTAGGACACACATATTGGTCTTGACATAAATGATATGTCTAAGTACCTCCACATCAACTAATTCATGTGTGGATTATTTTCTGGATGAAGGGATTAGTTGCTTGTTTCCCAAACGCCCAAGATGACGTCCTCAACTGTCTTGTTTTGTCCACAACTCAAAGATATTCAGTTAACTGTCACAGAGGAGAGAAGAAACTAGAACATTCTCACATTTAACAAGCTGAAATCACACAAGTTTCACAGTTTTTCTTGAAAAATTACTCAAACCATTTAACTGATTATCAAAATAGTTGGCGGTTAATTAGCTGACAACTAATCCATGATCTATGATATGTTTGTTACACATGAGTTAAGTCTATGCTTAATTATATATATATATATATATATATATATATATATATATATATATATATATATTTGTGTGTTACTTACATGCAACACACATGTACGGTATTTGTGCGCATGTCTGTGTCATGATGTGTCAGAAATTTAAAATGCTATGAAAACAAAACCTCCAACTTCCACGTGAGATGCTTACACCAAACTCTATTTAAAAACATATCAGGTTAAAGATTCTTAACCCTCGTGTTGTCTTCCTGTTGACCATGCACTTGGTTTGGTGTGCCTGTTTTATAAAGCATAAAGTAGCCTATAAATGATCACCCAATGCTATGTTACATGTTTTTGGCCAACTTCATGACTTATTACCACTAGTTTTACACTTTTTAGGGAATTGATGGTGAATAAATCTCATTTACATGGAATTACACCTAATTGTTAAGTAAAATATGCAGCAATTAGGAATCATCTTGACTAATAGTTAAGGTCAGAAAAACATATGTTTATGGATGATTACAGATTTTCTCAAGGGCAGACCATAAAGTAGTGATCATCAATCGGTATTGATGGAAATTTGGTTGAATAGAAAGCCATGTTTCTGACATAGAAACTTAGAAAACGGGTCATTTTTTAACCGAGGAGAACAGGAGGATTAACAACATCAGAGGAACAGATTGATTTGATCTATGTGCTAAAAACAAACGTGCACCCTGCAATGATACACTAGAAAGATACAATATAAGACTAACTAACGCTAAAGCAGGTTACCGTCAGTTGCAGGGGAGAGCAGCCGGCCGGACACGGCCAGGCTCGGCTGAAGGGGCTCCACCGCGCCGCTGGGGCTCGGTGCTGTCGACGGTGTCGACGGTGTCGATGGTGTCGAGTAAAACTGTGTCGGCTGTGTAGCCGCATCATTGTCAGTGGCGTTCTCCGTGACGTCCGGGTCACCAAACGTCGTAGTAAAGTTGTAGCTTGTTGTGTTCTCGCTTGTAGTGACGGCAGTAAACGAGAGGAGTAAAAACAACACTGCCGCCGACACCGCCATCTTTGTTTAACCGTTGCTATGGTTCTTCTTCTTCCCGTTTTCCGTTAACGGGTTACTGCGTTTAATGACGCTTTGCCGCCTCCTGTTGTCCGAGCAAGGCACTACACTCCATCGATTCTAGAAATGCACTGTATGCATATCATAGACTGTAAATATTGACACTCCTGTTGTCCTCGAGTCAAATTTGACCCGTCTTCATAAAGTTTCTATAACAGAAAATGTTGGTTTGTTTCAACCACATTGTCAAAAAAAATATAAAAAATGTGGATGGTGTGTACATTCATAAATCTAAATTTGCCAAAGTAAAACCTCACTTTAATTTGTACAAGAAAGAAATGGTGCTATATGTTAAGATCATTAAAACAAAACAAGGGACCTCAGATTTGGACTCACTTAGTGACATCCAGCATTTGATGTCAGAGAGACAAGCCATCACATGAGAAAATATTTTATATTTAAACAATTAAACAGTGTGTGTTGTAGGCTGTATCTACCGATCCATCTGCATGCATTACTTGGAAGCCATTGCATTGTCTCAACATTACAATGTTCTTGTATATTTACTTAATGAGCTTTAATAATGAGTAATTCTACGACATTTAAAGCTGTATTCATTGTTGTCATGGAGGCACAGAGACAATATTATGACGCCATAAAGATATGCTTGCAGACAGTTTACACATCATGTAACGGTAGCCCATACACATTCGGGTTCATTCATACGATCTAATGCTTATGCTGTGAGACTTTTGTAGTTTTTAAAGCTCTCAAAGACTTTCCTTAGATACCTGGGTGTTCTGTTGCAGTGTTTTGGTAATCCACAAGATGGCAGCACAGGACAGTGAAGCACAGGAATCATTGTCTCTCTTTCCCTCATATCAATTTACAGTGAATTAATTTGCTCTATTATCCTGATGTATTATGCTGTTTTTGGTGTAAATAGAACAGGATAGGTTGGGCTGTTTTATATATATATATATATATATATATATATATATATATATATATATATATATATATATATATATATATATATATATATACAACCACAAAAGAGAGAGAATTAAAGAGTAAATAGGAGGAAGAATTCAAATGTAAAGTGAAGTTATAGGATAAAAGGCTGCAGACAAAGGTTTGTGTGTGTGTGTGTGTGTGTGTGTGTGCGTGTGTGTGTGCGTGTGTGTGTGTGTGTGTGTGTGTGTGTGTGTGTGTGTGTGTGTGTGGAAGGTCCCTGGTTGAACTTCCAGCTTTATAAGTTGCTCTGATTGGTCGGCTGAACCCACAAATAAATTACATTTCATGTGTGCCAGCCCAAGAGACTTTAAACTACAGCTCAGCTGGTGAAACATGGAACTGTAATACATCAGTCTATAACATGTTAGAACAAGTGAAGCATTGTGATTAAAATGTCCATAAAGGTTATGTGTTCCAACCGAGAGATATTAACTTATATCAAACAGAAATGCAGTAAATGACACACATGTTAAGTCATGCATCAAGTGAAAATACATATAGATGTATTTCTGTAAATTATCTAAAACATTTTCCTTTTTGGAAATACTGTTGTGCTCCGTTTCTGGAGCTTGCCAAATAGTAGCTAAGTGTTAGCCAGCTGGTCTGTGACTGTCGGTCTGCTGTTTGGAGCTGAGCAGGCCTGGTACAGAGGCCATACCAGCAGGTTGATGGGAACTGTGAGACTACACCAAAACTGTGAACTGCCGTATAACCAAAGCACTGAGCTACTGAGCTGCTACGGCGCTCTGCAGAGCTGAGGGGAGCAGTGACAGTTCACATTACCGAGAAAGACCCCTCTCACGTAACATACAGTCTTTGAAACATTGTGAACATAATGACTGATACATGCACCTTTGAGATCAAGTCCAGCTGTATGTGACTGAATGTGATGTAATCAGACCAGACTATTAATCACTGACATTAAGGCCAGACTGTCTGATATCCCTTATGTAAAAGGGATACATGGTCTCTCACATACAAGAGGCAGATCTGAACATTTTTATAGTCTAATGGTCTGTATTTCAGACCTTTTCTGACAGCATCTTTGACAAAGAGATTCAACCGAGTGCAGAAATGATCTTTTCTGGAGCTCCAGGGGAGAGAATAAATTAAAGTTGTGTTTCCCTCTTTGGGCTTGGATAAATGACCTGATGTTATTCCTGAAATCACAAAAGATAAAATATTCTCTTAGAGGGTCAACCCAAAAACAAAATTGGACCATTTAGTAATTTAGTTTAAAGCCTTAAGACCCCTCATATACATTAGCTTGAGAAAGTTTTCACACCCATGCTAAAGTTGATTAAAAGGAGGAATAAAAAAACATCTTTTGGAAATTGATCTTAATGCCTTAATTGAAAATCCAACCTTTTAAGGACACCAATTTTCTTTGTGAATGAATAATGTATTGTAAATAAATAAATGTTCTTCCTTGCCAGTTATTTCTTGGAGCCGGATACTATGCATTCTGATGAAGTTCCCTTGGCCTTTGGAATTAAAATAGCCCATATCATCATATACCCTTCACCATACCTAGAGACTGGCATGGTGTTATTTCAGTTAGCTTAATATCTGGTTTGAGTTGCATTAAAAAATTATCTTATGGAAAGTTCCCCATGCCAATCTCGAGGTATGGTGAAGGGTATGTGATGATACGGGATTATTTTAATTCCGCCATTAATGACAAAAATCTGCCCGCCTCTATGGGAATTTAACATATATTTCAAGGAAGAACATTTATTTATTTACAAAACATTATTCATTCACAAAGAAAATTGGTGTCCTTAAAAGGTTGGATTTTTCAAATTTTTTTGAATTAAGGCATTCATTTCCATAAAGATGGCTTTTAATTCCTCTTGCCTGGGTGTGTAAAACTTTCTCAAGCCACCGTATGTAGAGGGTCGTGAGGATTCTTTCATATACTGTATGTACATTGTAAATGTAACATATTAGATCTATGGAGAAAAAGGAAAATGTTTGTTGTCAAATATTTGTGAACAGTGCTTTTTTTCTCAAATGAAGATATGCATAACAAAACAATTTTTTCACTATTAGAACCTTTTGAGCTTTTAGAATGGGTTGTATACTTCTTACATCTATGAACTCTGGACTATTTTTGTCATTTGGTTTTGTCATAACAAGTTATGGTTAGGGTTTGGGTTCGGGTTAGGGCTGACAGTGTCATGTCACTCTTATGTAGAAAACTCAGTAAAGTGTTACCTTAGATAGTGAAGCTCTAGTCTCGTTGTCTTTCTTGCACAGCTGGCAGAAGCGCTCTTCTTTGGGGAGCCATGTTTGTTTGTATCGGCCGGTCTCGATGGAATGGTGGAGCTCACTGGGTTGGTTCTTTGATTCATGTCAGTCACTGTGGTCAGATAATCTGCCACGCTGTACTCTCTCTTTAGGGCCACATAACACTGCATTTTTGTGTGTTCCAGTTGGTAATGTAGTTTTGTTTCTGGTGTGTTATAATTTAGTTAACTCAAATTGATTTGTTCTCAGACTAGTCCTGAGGCTGAACAGGGATAGGAAGTGAACTGAGCGTCAGGACCAGCTAAGTGAGGGGACTCTTTTCTTTGCTCAGCTCTCTCTCTCTCTCTCTCTCTCTCTCTCTCTCTCCCTCAGTGCCTCCCTCCCTTTACACTCATTAATTAATTCTCAATGGCCATTAAGGGCTGCTAATGAATTTATTCAATCTGAGTCTTTGTGGATAATATCCAACTGTCAGGGGGAGGCACACCTGCAATGTGTGTGTGTGTGTGTGTGTGTGTGTGTGTGTGTGTGTGTGTGTGTGTGTGTGTGTGTGTGTGTGCATGTGTGTGTGTGAGAGAGAGAGAGAGAGAGTGTGTGTTTGTGTGTGTGTGGCAGGGAGAGGAAGGAAGTCTAATTAGAGCATTAATTAAGAAGCAAACGGTTTATTGAATGAGTCCTGTGCTCATTAAGAGAACACACAGCAGAAGCCGGTCTCTCTCACTGTGTTCTCCCTCGCTCTGCTCTGATGTCACCGTGACAACGCTGCTCGGTACCAAAGTCGGGACATCACTTCCCGTCTAGCTGGTAGCTTCTGAGACTGCATTCAATCCTTCATTGAATGTTTTTTTCATGTTTCTTGGGTTTATTATCCATCATCTCGGAAATATCTGTTACATGACTTTCTTCTAGAAGCTGAGCTATTCAACATTTTAACAGATCCACAAAGACAAGGTTTAGAGTTGGTGGCTTTGGCCATCTTTTCTATCAGATAGATAAAAGTGACTGCTGCACAGGAAACTGTCCTCAGCTGTAAATCTGCCATACAGAGCATGTGTGTGTGTTTGTAGTGTATCATGAGCACCACCTCTGCTCCTCTAATCCTCTCAGCCGATCCCTCTCTCTGTCTCTGTCTCCATCTATCTGTCCATTTATCTGTCCATCTCTCATCAGGTCATCGTCCACCCCCCTTTCTGCTGATACTGATGTCCTTCACAAGCACACATGCACAGATCAGAAATGGTTTACAGAGGCCTTGGACTGTATCTCAGGATTTATACATTGATACTTGTACTGTCTCTCAGTAAATAAGTAGTAAACCCTCACTGGCTCTAATGCGGTATTCTGCAGAAAACTTGAATGTCTGTCACGTATTAGTCTGGATCAACAACAGTTTATTTGCTAAATAAACGCCAGGACGCCCTTCGCTTGGTAAACTCTGTCCGTCTCGGGAAACTTCAAGCAAGCAAACTACACACTGACAAAGTAAATTTTGGAGAAAGTTTGGATGGTGCAACAAAGCGGGCTTGTTTGGTTTTTTCAGGGAATGATTGTTAAGATTTACAAAGAATGTTTTTTTTTTTTCTTTAACTGGGTCGTTTTGGGACTGATTGGTGGGATTGCTGTTAACGAAGCACACACGGAGATACTGGTAAGAGCAAATGTGGTTAAACCATGTATCCAGCTAATTTATACTTCACGTTACTGTATTGTGTCAACAGTTAACTTCATTTAGTTTTGTATGTGGCGTTTTCTTTCAGGGTAGCAAATGTTCCTCCAAAACAAGTTCCTTCCTCAGGCTATTTAGCAGAGTAACGATGTATGTGTGGTTTAGCGCTATGGAGTTAGGGCTGGCAATGCGAGACCAATCACAAATACACACATATTTACATATTTTACAGTGTTTTTCGATTGCTATACAACAGTGGGCACAACTGAGGCCACATGTGCAAAACTAACTGCACCTGTTTCATTGGCTGGTTTTCCAAACTCTACACACTTATATGACATTAACCACAATGTGCACAACACTGTGGATTTACAGCACTTTGTTCAAATGCTAACACACTGCTGTCACAACTGTTAACCACACATTCAAAAAAGAAGAGATTTCAGTCTGGGGCCTATCAAACACTGCTGATTGCAATTTTAGCTGAAAGCCTAAGCAGGTGTCTTGTTTTAGACTAGTTAGAGAACATACAGTATTTATAAAGAGAAAGCTCTGAAAGCCTTTTTTGATACAATCACCAAATAAGAATGAAACAATTATACACTGTACCGAAACAGCAAAGATATTAATATGTTCAGGTAAGATGTCTGAAGTTATATACACAGCTATTAAAAAAAATGAAAAACACTATATTTTTACTATAGTAAAACTGTGTTCCAATGTGATGAAGAAAACTTACTGCATGATGCTGGAGATTGGCAGGATTAGTCACACTGTTCTATGTTACTTTTATGTACCTTTAGTTTTTTTTTCCAGTGATTCCATGAATTAAAGACAAAATATTGAAGCAAACTGCTGATTTTTATTCTTTCTTGTTGACCTTACGTAAACATTGGTATATATTCCATCAAATCTATATCTTTTCTTTAAAGAAACTATTGAATAATGTGAAGTCACTCAAATTGTTCAAACTGTAAAGATGAGAAAGTTTGTATTGTCTGTATTGGTGACGCTAGTGTTTCTACTCTCAGTGTGTTCAGAGTGACAGTGTGTGTTATCTCAGTGAAGGTTGGTCACAGTGTTATGCCGCACTGAGCCTGTTTTGAGATGTGTGCTAGGAGTTGTGTTGCTTGGAATGAGTTTTGCAGCTGATGTGAACTGTTTAGCTCAGGTGACTGTTGGTAGTGTAGACTAGAGTTAGAGTTTTGCACATGTGGCTTCAGTTGTGCCCAGAGTCGCTTAGCAATCCAAAAACAAACTGTAATAAAAGAAAAGATGGAATTGCAGGGATTCAAATATGAATATTGTCTGGACATGTCGTTTATAGCTTTCTGTGTCTCTTCATTCTGCTCTCATCCTCTGTCTGTCTCTATCTGTCAGTCTGTCTTCTCTCTGTCCTGATAACATCATGTTATCTACTCTTCAAATTAAAACACCAGCCGCATGCCCTTCACTGTGTGTGTGTGTGTGTGTGTGTGTGTGTGTGTGTGTGTGTGTGTGTGTGTGTGTGTGTGTGTGTGTAGGTCACAGTGTATTGCCATTGTCTTGTAACAGAGGTCAGTATGGGTTATCATTTTCAATGTGATGTATGGAAACATGTGCATCTCAGGTTTATTAAAGTTGTGTCAATGTTACAGTTTTATTCCCTCATTTTGCCCTAAACATGTCCTTACTTTGGAAAATCATCTTCTGTATGGACAACAAATCTGCAACAGAACAGATATGTGCTTTATAAGGAGGAAATAAAAGGTTGTTTAAGGTTGGGGAGGTGGGGTGAGGGCAGGGGCGATCCTCTGGTGGTTTTGAGTTGTAGAAGTGTGTAGCTCTATACTAGCAGCTGTTCTGGGGCAGCTGGTCACTGCACCACTAGTCCAGACTTAAAAATCTCAACTGCCATCAACAATTACCATGATATTTTGTGCTGACATTTGTGGTCACCAGATGATGTATCCTTATTAACTTTTCCTCTAGTGCCAAGCACCCAAGGTTAGCATCTGTGATTTTGAGTGCAACAACTATTGGATGGATTGCCATTATATTTGGTGCACAGGGAATTGTACCAACCTTGGTGATCCTCTGACTTATTATCTGGAGCCATCATCAAGTCAAAGGTTTAATGTGTCCACCCAGATCTCACTTGGTAAGGGTGGACAGACACATCTCTTCCACCCTCATCCTCAACACCGGAGCACCCCAGGGCTGTGTTCTGAGTCCCCTGGCATTCTTGACTGTGTAGCCACTTTCAGTTCCAAAACCATCATCATGTTTGCTGATGACACAGCTGTGGTGGGCCTGATCACAGAAACCAATGAGAAGTAGTAATTGAAAGGAATGCAGGAGACAGAGATAGAAACTTGTATGAATAACTTAAATAAATACGTATTCGATCAACTTGCATCATATCCATCAAATCAGAGGTGGACAACGCTGACTGGCCCACTAAATTCTCTTTGTAATATCTGGACAACATAGGCCCCATGTACTGGTCCAAAAGCAATTTCATTACGTACGTCCCCTATATAGCATTTTAAGGATATTTGTTAATGTGCAGTATTCGTCAATAATTAGAACTTCTCCTGTGAAGACATACATATTTAATGTTACTTCAACTGTATTTTAATTTCATTCATTATCTGCTTTTACAGCAGCCTCCAGCTATTGTTACCTACTGGAGGCGTTAGAGTTGTGAACAACATTACAGGGAGTTATAAACGGTTCATTGAATGTTAATATACTGCTTATGAATTCTAAATAGGGGGACTTTAAGTGTTAGTGGTCTAACTTTAACATCCATACTGTAGATGAGCAGACATACTTATATCATATTCACTCTATCAAATGTGAATTATCCATCATACTACAGACATTGGCTTTGCAGATTTCCATCCAGTCATTACTGGTTATTACTGGCAATGAAAATAGAAAAACCCAAGCACTGATTTATCGTCAGCAGCTGTGTGTGCAGAGCTCAGCTCATTTCAATCACAAATGGCAGCATCTAGATTTACACCGCCCACTGTGATAATAGCGCTAGCCATGGTCAAATTTAAACTAGCCCGATTAATCAACTTAACATTCAATATCTCCCATTCAGCAGGCGTGCGGCGAGCACACACTACTTCTCAATATGAATTTTCCGGGAGATTTCTCTATTGATCGATGGACAGATGATTTGTGAGATACATTGTGTGCAGATCAATAAGTGGCCAGTCAATAGCTCATGGCGAGAAATGAACTGTGGTGACGTGAAGGCCACAAAGTCAAGTCTGCATGTAGTCTTGCATAGTACATAGAAAATGAAGAAGTACGTAGAGTGTCCAGCTGGACCAGCAACCTTTCACTCACAAACCTCTGAAACTGCTCGGCTACAAGCAGCCAAGGAGCTTTAATAAAGTGGAGAGGCACACAGCCTGAGGAGACAGCAGGGTGGCCAGTGACTTTTACAGCAATCAGGCACACACACACACACACACACACACACACACACACACACACACACACACACACACACACACACACACACACACACAGCTTCATACACTCTGCTATTTTTCTGAGGTTCCACTTTGCTGCTCTGCTCTGTAGGGAGACCTCTGTCTTTGGGGGGGCGCTGTGTGTATGTGTGTATGTGTGTGCACTTTATGTGTTTCGCTTTGTTGGTGTGTGTTCAGCCATTCAACCCACTTTGCCTTGACTGGTGTGTGTATGTGTGTGTGTTTTTGTGTGTGTTTTTGTGTGCGTGTGTGAAAGAACAGTGAGGTTAGAGCAGTGTCAAAGCCAAGCGGATGATGAATGGCATTAGTTTAGTCTGTCATTACATACGGGTGTTTTATGTAGGGGTCAACTCTAATAGAGGAGAGGAGAGGAGAGGAGAGGAGAGGAGAAGAAACAGGAGGAGAGGAAAAAGGAGGAAAGGAGAGTCGAATATTGAGCTATACAAACTGTGTTGCATGTTTTGGGGAAGACCCTGTCCTGCACAAAGCTAGCTTAAAAACAAACTACTGGCTTTGAGAGATGCTCCACACACACACACACACACACACACACACACACACACACACACAAACACATATACACACACAACCAGCCTCTTTTCCTCTCCAAAAGAGATAAATCCACACGGCTAATTGATATTCCCGTAAATAACGTCATCAGATTACACGTGACTATGGCTTGCCGATGTTTTCAGAGCCATGGACAGTGCCGTTTGTTGTGTGAAGGTATGCCGCTGTCAATAGCATTGAAACCGAGCCTGATAATGGGGACACAATAGTGGACTGCTGCTTTAGAGAATGTAATTAATATTGTCCTTGTTAATTCAGCATTATTTCACCTACTGGCACACATCCGCTCTTCTGCACTGATGATTGTGTAAACCCAGCCAGTTAGCTGGTATTTAAAATACCTGCTGTGGGATAATCCTTGTGAATTAATCAATCTGTCTTTCTCTCACTCGATGCTGACTTGCCTATGCACGGTTCCATTATATTTTACAGTGGACATTTGTAGTGATCTGAGAAGGTAAAACATGTTGTGTATCATTTGGTTGAACTTTCAACTACCTTTGTATGCATTTTATTCTACACGGCTTTCTTCCTCTTAAATTGACTAAAAGTTTATCTCTTACGTACGCAATAAACTTCATTCAGGTTTTGGCCAACATTGAGAGCAACATTTTTTTCACCTTGCCTTCCATCATATAATTCTTCCCCATGCCACAGGAATGCAGATTGACTTAGTCTCTGTAAATGAGAAGAAGAGGGCAGAGAGAAAAAGAAAAGAGGATGAGAAGATAGAAGGAAAGACAAGTAGAAGAGGAGGAAAGAGCGATGGAGAGAGAGAGAGTGAGGTTAAAGGACATACTCCCTTAGGTCACTTTGGTTGATGGGGCATGACTGACCACACACACACACACACACACACACACACACAAACACACACACACACACACACACACAAACACCATGTCAGAGGGTTGGCAGGCTGCTGTTGAAACAGGCAGGATGTTTTAGTAATCTTGACCAATCTGCTGCTTGCTAGTCTGTGTAATAAAGAGAGAGCGAGTGTGTGTGTGTGTGTGAGAGAAAAGGCGAGTGAGACATAGAGAGAGAGAGACAGAGAGAAACAGAGAGAGAGATAGAGTGAGATTTGCTCTAGTTGTTTTAAATTACAGCCTGCACTCTCTAGGTGAATAACCCCTCACCTACACACTTTATACACTGACACTCACTCACACACTCACACACACACACACACACACACACACACCACCAATGGCCAATGCACGCTATATTAGCCACCTTAAAAGGGACACAGCAGTGCTCAGCAGCCTTGGCTGGAGACAGAAACATAGAGGACAGCAGGGTCCTGCTGGCTGACCAACCTTGTTATTAAGTCAGGGTGGCCAAACACAGCCGAACAGTTACATGAATTAAAGTGGCCCCACAGCAGCCTGTCACCGGGCCACACCAGGTGACACCTTGATGTATTTCAACCCTGAAGCAGGTGAACAACAACAGTTATTTCCAGCAGCAGCACTCTGGGGATGCAAGCTTACATACATGCATGAGACCTGGACCGGCCCAGTGCTGCTTCTATTATCACCGAGTGACTGCGCCTGGCTCAGCTGTTGGAGGGTTGGGTGTATGTCAGCAACTGCACCATCAGTGCTTCTTCGGACTGTGAGCTACTTGGATGATGCTGTTTTCCTTTCTGTTTTGAAACTAATTGCAGGTGTGGAGTTGGGCCACATAGGTTTGACCAACACAAATCAGCCAATCCTCCACAAATCAGGAAAGACAATGACTAATACATTAATGATGACATAATGCCACCAACTGTTATCATTTCACGTCATGCGGTCTTCCTGTCAATGTTTAACCACACTTACTTACTGTCCATGATGCAAAAACCATGCAGCACTCTCCATGGTGCTGAAACGGAACATTTTACGAATCAGAGTGGCACTGTCCATGGTTCTGAAACACAGCATAGTGTTACAGTTTTTTACGATTGCTATGACAGTTTTTCAATAATTTTAACAATTTTCCAAAACTCTTAACACAGTTAGCACTACATCCACATGTGTGAGCTATACTATTAACGCATTTCTTGTTGCTTTAACACATAATGCATACAATTAACACAAATTTAAAATGCTTAAACTCATTTTACACTCAAGCTCAAACAAGACCAAAACAATTGATTTTACTGCCAAATTTACCAATGCTTTAACACTGTATGTCAGAACTGATAACACCATGTTCTAAACCTAACCTTACAGGCTAAAGTCAAAGTGAACAACTATTGATATTGAATTGAAACACAAATATATTCCCTGTTTTTTATTCCATTGCTAATGAGAAACAGCTTATTGAAGTATTGAAGTTATTGGAGCCAACATCACCATGTGCGCCGCAATCTCCAACAATGGTGCACTCCTGCATAAGTGTGAGATTGGCCCTTACAACACCGACCGCCTTCTTCTGTTTTTAGAAGACCTGCACGACAGACTGGTGCCAGAGGTAGAAAGGGGGCAGGTGGGAGACCACTTGCCAATATATATGATCACATGGGACAATGTGGCATTCCACCATTCCCGTCCAATCACAGCCTGGTTTGACGCCCATCCAAGGATGATGTCCCATTTCCTTGCCCCTTACTCTCCTTTCCTCAACCCCATTGAGGAGTTTTTCTCAGCCTGGAGATGGAAGGTTTTTGACCATCGTCCGCATGACCAAATGTCCCTCCTGGATGCAATGGATGCTACATGCCAAGACATCACAGCTGAACACTGCCAGGGGTGGATAAGGCATGCAAAAGGATTCTTCCCACGATGCCTTGCCAGAGAAGCTATCAGGTGTGATGTGGATGAGAACATGTGGCCAAATGCAGAAGACCGAGCAGATTAGAAGATTACTTTTTTTTTTTCAATTATTATTCCGGTGTTCTTTCTGTTTGTATATCTTGCAGTAATGTCCTTCTGCAAATAAAGTCTTTACTGCAGCAATTCTATCTGTCTTTTTTTCATAAACTGTACATTCTATAAAGCTACTCTGAATGGTCATTAATTTTTTGTATTTAATTTTTTCAACAAAAGAAAAAAAATCCATGTGCAAAACACAATCTATGATCAATACAATATACTGTCTATTGAATAAGGGCATACCTGACACATCTAAAATAATGCAGTTTCTGTCATGTCAGCTGATGATAGTGTTTTTTTTGTCATTGTGTTATGATTGACTAAATGTTCCTGTTGGAAGAGAACATGTGTTAGTGTTTTGAATAATTGTTTGATTTTGAAACATGTTTGCAGTGTTTTGTTAGGCATAGTGTGTTGTGTTAGTGTATTATTGTATTTTGAAAATTAGTTTTGGAGTTTAGTTTACAATGTGTGAATTTGAGCATGAAATTAACAGTTTTGCCAATTGTGTGTTTTAGGTGTGTTGGTGCGTTAAGAGTTTAGGAAACTTGTTAAATGTATTGAAAAATCTGTCATAGCGATTCTAAAAAACTGTAATATTGTCACCTATTTTTAATTTAGTCTTGGTCTTGTGCCAAATGTCCTTGTTGGTTTTAGTCATATTAAATCATTCACATAGGTTTTTAGGTTTGTCAAGTTTTAGTCGACTAAAAGTCTTGTCGTTTTAGTCTAGTTTTAGTCAAAAGAGAAATCAGGTATCTTAGTTAACTTTTTAGTCTTTTTTTTTTAAAATAAATTATTTCTGAGATTATTTCTGATAAACATTTCAGTCAAATAGTGTTTTACACATCTCAAATATTGTTTAAATGTCATAATAACCTGACAAAATACACCTTTTTAACGATTTAATATCGGGCCTCTTCCTTCATGCAGATACAGACACGTTAGATAAGCGTCAGGGCTCCTGGGCTCTACAGCACGTGGTTTTGTTGCCAGCAGTTGCATCCATTTCTCCAGCCAAGCTGTTTAAGAGCAGCTTCGCCAGCACTCCTTTCCTTGCCTGGAGCCGGGCGACATCACCACGCGCTGTAGAGGCTTCTCCAGCAGGCTGAACCAGGCTTCCTCCCTCCCCCGCCCGGGCCACATTGCTACCTGGATGTGTGACGGCTAGATGAAAAAAAGGGGACACGCCGAATCTGTAGATGAACCGCAGCCGAGCCGCGCCTGATTGAACTGCGCTTAGTGGGGGAAATAATACTGGGAACCAAGCAATTGGCCTGTTTGGAACAGACACACGCGCCAAACGGGCCCTGCACTACTTCTATCTCATGATGAAAAAGTAGAGATGATAGTTGACGAAAATGAAGAGAGATTTTATCTAAACAGAGTGGCACTGTCCATGGTTCTGAAAAACAGCGTTGTTACAATAGCAGAGTGGTGCTGTGGGGGTGGGCCTCTCTGTGTAAAAATGCCAACATCTTTTTAATTTAGTTATAACACCAGCCCGCAGCGACTGCTTGCTAATGTTACAAATTCTTTCTGGCACTGGGTGACACTTACAGATATAACAAGTCAAACAAAGTTGTACATACGCTGTGACAAGAGTGTGTGAATGAATTTTACTAATTTAGTGTGTGTTTAGCGCAATTTTGAAATAGGTAAACCGGAAAAAAGCCTTGCCTGACCTGTTGTGTGTTGGCAGAGCGCCACCATCCATCCATCCATCTTCATCCGCTTATCCGGTATCGGGTCGCGGGGGCAGCAGCTCCAGTAGGGGACCCCAAACTTCCCTTTCCCGAGCCACATCAACCAGCTCCGACTGGGGGATCCCGAGGCGTTCCCAGGCCAGGTTGGAGATATAATCTCTCCACCTAGTCCTGGGTCTTCCCCGAGGCCTCCTCCCAGCTGGACGTGCCTTGAACACCTCCCTAGGGAGGCGCCCTGGAGGCATCCTTTCCAGATGCCCGAACCACCTCAACTGGCTCCTTTCGACGCGAAGGACCGAAAGAACGAGGTCCAGGGTACAAGCGGCCGAAATGGGTTTCCTCAGGAGGGTGGCTGGCGTCTCCCTTAGAGATAGGGTGAGAAGCTCTGTCATCCGAGAGGAGCTCGGGGTAGAGCCGCTGGTCCTTCGCGTCGCAGAGCGCCACCTACTGTACCAAATGTAGAGGTGCTCCCAGTGTTCTACCCATTCCTCCCCACTCATGTATACAGGGAGAACTGGCAGAACCCTGTTAATCACTTATCCGGTTACTATAGAAATGGAAACACACTGTGAGTCATCAACTGTTAATAATTTGTTCATTAGGATTGGATATCAAGTCACCTTAAACATATTTCATCTCAACAGTTTAACCACAGTTAAACAATCAATATCAGTATCAATATCTGTTTATCTTCTGCATGAGACTATCCCAGCATGCATTGAGCAGGAGGCAGGTTACATCCTTGACAGATCGCCTGTCTCTATCAACATACATATGTACATACTGTATCATGACCAGTTGATTCACTGGTTAAACCAACCTACCTACAGTACTTGGCTACAGTGTGGACTCCATGATATTAAAACATTGAAGTTGTCTTTACCTCATCCATTGTTTGCATATAGCAGGACATCTCATCATGCATTATTGCTTACTTATCTGGTAAACACAGAGTAAACTGCAAACATTACCAAAAGCCTAAATCATTTACTGTAATAACTCAGTCATATGCACTAATTGTGCATTGTGAGTAACATTTCAAAAAAACTGTGTGCATTTTGCAGACTGTGTAAGGGTAAATATAAGAATTTTAGTTACTATCATGGCTCCACTGTCTTTGGAGGTGCAGAAATTACACATGGCCACATACATTCTAAGCATTAAGGTGCACGTAGTCAATCAACACACTTCTGACAACCCTGCAACCTCTTTACAAACAATGAAAAGATTTGCTTAGTTAAAACAGCCAAATAACTCTAAATCATCCCTTACTCAATATGTAACTGTTTTTTTTTTTATTTTAAAATCAATGATTGCAGCTTTAAATGTCATTGCACTTTTGTTGACATAGGTTGGTTAAAGTGAAACTTTTCACCTGACCTGAAGTGTAGACCTCCAGGCTGTGTCACCTGAAAGTCATTATTATTGGCCCCATATTGGTTTGTGGATGTGAGGTGTGTATTGGTGTGTGTCCAGGGTGCTCTGTGGGTTAGTGTGATGTTGTGGGATCAAGCGCAGCCCTCAGCCCTCAGCTGGATGTCAACCCCACTCTGCCTGCTGGGCTTCAGCACAGCTAACCTCTGCCTGTGGTGGGTCTACAGGGTCAATATGGTGTTTTACCAACAGGAAAGTGATTCTCCACAGCTGTCAACATCTATCAACCTCAATCACACACACACATGCACACACACACAGGTCAGCCACTCAGCCGTACGCACACACCCATGAAAACACAGACACACTGGGGTCAGCCACTCATAAAGCCGTAAACAACAGAAAATGGTATGTGGCTGAAAAAGTGTCAGCTCAATTGGATTCCGCAAACACTGCTCTGTTTTTCCACAGCTCCTTTATTTTCTCTGTCCATGTTGATATGTCTTCTATCTTTGCGGCTTGCCGAGAGGTTTTTACTCCATCTAAAAGCTATCTGAGTCACTGATGCTTATGGCTCTGTATTTTTGCCCTTTTACTCACCAGATGGCTCTCTCAGACGAGCACAATTTTCTGTCTTATCTGTGCTCACAATGTGGATACTCGGGTCAGAGCAAAAGTAGCCAAGCTGACAATTATATCTGAATCGGCTGAATTGTTATAACCATTGGCTTTACAAGGGTCTCTTTAAATAAAGCAATTAGGAATGTGCATGTTTAGAAATACTATTATTAATAATTATAGTACAACATAACTTTCTATTATTTCCTTTTCCCATTAACACAGTTAAAACATACTGATGATCCCATAGTATTATTCATGAGGCTGACCTTAAAATTAGATGAGGTTGTTCAATTTAGAGAATGAACGTGCTCAGTTAATTTAATTGCAATCAGTTAACGGATATTCTATTTGGTTGGTATCCAATGCAAAGGGCTCATCCTGTGTACCTTTGGCCCACCATGCTGCAAGGGGTTAATACGCTTAATATGGATGGATGTCTTGTCAAAATTAAATTTATTTTTAGAAAAAGTATTTTATGGATTTTCCTGCAAACACACATGCCCAGTGGATGAATTTACATGACTTAGGTAACCACCATCAGAAGACGTTTTTTTTATTTTTTTACTTTTCCTCTACTGGATGGACTGGCACAGAGACATTCATGGTCCCCAGACTAAATACGTGATCCCTCTGGCCCCACCATGAGGCTTTTGAGTGAAATGCCTCAGCGACTTTCCAGATTACCGTGACATTTGGTTCAG
Source organism: Percina caprodes (assembly GCA_013375575.1). Taxonomy (NCBI): domain Eukaryota; kingdom Metazoa; phylum Chordata; class Actinopteri; order Perciformes; family Percidae; genus Percina; species Percina caprodes. Next base: position 1,770,139 of record JABXJD010000089.1, read on the forward strand.
ACAGAATGATGTTGGTGATCCTATAATCCAGTACCATCATCAGGCATCACCACATGTAAACATGCTAATATACTAAGCTAATATAGGGAAGCACTGTCAATGTGCACAGGTTGCCAGCTCGCATTAGTATTAAACTGCTGTGTACAGCCTCCAGAGCTGCTGCATGGCTGTCAACTAGTCCTGTTTTTGGTAATAGATTTTGAACAACAATATATCAGCTTTGATACATACAAAATACTTGATACTATCATCAAGTCCCTGTTGGTTTAGTTCTTACAAATATAAAACATTGCCTGCCATAAAGCTGTTTCTCACCAGTTTGATGTGGAAATGTGTTTGTGTCTTTAATGCTGAAGATGGCAGATGGCAGTTTTATGCTTTGATTGTCTTTATTATACTATTGCTTACTTGAAAAATGTCCATGCATATACATTTGCACATGACAACTATGCACACTGGGTTCGATGCAAATCATCCATTTAGCTGTGTTTCATTTTGGACAAAAGAAAAATCAAGGCAACCGTGGGTCTACTGAGGCCATGCCAACCAAGACACGCTCCGTCAATGCCGTACCTGAAGCAGGGTTTAGTTCAGCTCCACACCAAATCATTATGTATGTGATCAATTGTGTAGTTAGTGAGGCTAGAATAATATAAAACTAATTCTGATTTCAAACTATTAAAACATGGATGCAGACAACTTATCTCGTCTCAGGACAGGTAACAGTAGGACTGCATGGCTGTGTGGGTAGTCAGCTCTCAATGACACACACATGATCCTTACAGATTAACAGCAGCCGACTGACGGCCTTTTGTACATATGTATTTACATGTTTATATATTGATTGATTGCTTGATTTATTGGTAAAAGTATATGTTGAGGTCAATCTGAATATTTAATTCCCTAAAAAATGTCATGTGTCTGTCTGAGCACCAGATCATTGTGATGTGACCAGGTTTATTTCACCATGCTACATGCAGTATGAGAGTGTGTATTAGTCATGTGTCTCCTGCTAAAAGTTTTGAACTTGGCGTGCAGTGTGTACCCCCTCCTCTAGCATTATTTACAGTATTATTATTAATGCTGCTGACTATGTTCTCTCTTATCACGAGTGTTTATGTGACATATGGATCGTATTGCCTGAATGTGTGTGTGTGTGTGTGTGTGTGTGTGTGTGTGTGTGTGTGTGTGTGATCACAGGATTGGTTTGAGGGTTACATCTGTGTTGTCTAATGGGATGAATTGTACTGTGTGTGTACTGTGATTTAGATGTGCAGCCCTATATTCTCTCTGCCATCTTCATTGTTTTATCTCTTGCACACACATACACACACCTGACAGGCCTATCCAGGCTAATAGATAGTATTTTAAATCATATTACCTCCATTACAAACTGTTTTATTGTCCCACCACATCTGTCAACCTGCTGAGTGGCTACTGTGTGTGTGTGTGTGTGTGTGTGTGTGTGTGTGTGTGTGTGTGTGTGTGTGTGTGTGTGTGTGTGTGTGTGTGTGTGATGGTATCAGTTTAGGGGGAAATGAAGCCAGGCTACAGGAGAGTGTTGGAGCTAAAAGATTGAGCTGTAGGACAACGATCAGAGAGAGGAAAGAAAGGGACAAAGACATAAAGACATAGAGAGAAAGACAAGGAAGAGAGGGAGAGAGAGCAAAGCATACCATACAAACTGGTGGTGTAATCAGTGGTCCTGACCCCACTTTGTCAGCATCGTGTGTGTGAGAGAGAGATAATGAGAGAGAATGATCACATGTTTGGCACATCTGAATCTAACATCTAGTAAAGGTCAGAGGTGGATAAATGTGTATGCGCAGAAAATTGTCATATAACTTAACTTGTCAGTTTATCCAAATAAAAAGGAACATATTTGTTGAGAGCAATGTGTGGAAGGAAGATGCATCAAAATCTGGATAAATAAAAGTAAAATTTTCTGCATGGAATCAACACAGGTGGGGGAAACAGATTATCTATTGCACATATAAGTACTACATATAAGTACTAAAGCCCTCAACAGTTACCTAAGATATCATAATAATGGAGAAAAAAAAATTAACCTTCCTGCACTCCCTAGAAAGACAATGTGGAGACAGTAGAAAAAGCTCTGGCTGTCAGGTAATAACATGTTGCTGCCTAAACCATAAAGACATTATCAACAGCATCTAAAAGAAAACACTCAGCAGTGTGTAAGTTCTGCAATGTAGCTAGCTCAAATATATATCGGGACTTAGAAAGTGTGTTTCCTTGGATCAGGGAGGCTCCATCATCATGGTAGCAGCTGTAGGCATGGTCCCACTACACGTCCTGTGATGCCGTGTTCATCCTGCTACGTCCTGCTGTGCCTTGTAATGCCGCACAATTCCCTGCTAAGCCATGAACTACTACAAAGAACTACTACAAACTGTTATCTTTCTGTGGCTGTTATTGCCACTCTTCCTTCTAACCCCAACCGGTCGTCAGACACCGCCCACCACGAGCCTGGGTCTGTCCGAGGTTTCTTCCTAAAAGGAAGTTTTTCCTCGCCACTGTCGCACTGTTGCTTGCTCTGGAGGAAACTACTAGAACTGTTGGGTCCTTGTAAATTATGGAGTGTGGTCTAGACCTACTCTATCTGGTCTAGACCTACTCTATCTGTAAAGTGTCTTGAGATAACTCTTGTTATGAATTGATACTATAAATAAAATTGAATTGAATTGAATTGAAAGGAAGCATAAAGAACGGAAAGTGTGGTGTGTATGTGACGCTAGTGATGCTAGTTAACTAGCTAACATTATCAATCTGCCTCTGTAGCAAAACTCTTCAGAAATCTGATGGAGTGATTGAGCGAATACTAGTCGATGTCAACGATGTTCCACTTCTGGGATTGTTTGGGATTGATGTGTTTAATGTTTCTAAAACTATAAGTTGCAATTTATAATCCCTTCATGAAGTGTGTCTTATTAGAAAGCGGTGCCATTTTGTATTTCATTGCCAATAAATCCAATTAACAAGGTAATGTTTTTTGCAAATTGATGACTTCCCTGGACTCATGATTCCATGATTCAATTGTCAATAGATAGTTCATCAATGGTCAATCATTAATTATGATTTTTGATGTTGAAGTCAGATGCGGTGCATCTCACAACCCTCAAATTGCCTCCTGGAGTCCTCCACTTGCCTCCCTTAAAATCATGGGAGGAGAGAGGCAACAAGCAAATGTACTTTTTACAGGATGAGACGTCCTTTCTTCTGATGGGTCACATGAATTTGTCAGCTGTTTGGGCAGAATTAACAACTCCTTCAGATGAACGGCTTCCAGGAAGGCCGCTCTCTTCGCTCATGGCTCCTCGGTGATCCCTCCTCGATGCTCGCTCCTCGAGGCAGAAATAAGAGCTTTAAGACGGCCTTCACCAAGGAGGGACAGAACGACTTCTCTTTCAGCCAAGGACCGAGGAGTCGAGGAGCCATCAAATAAGGGACATGAGATGAAGCAATGGTCCAGCAAAGAAGCCAAAACAAAGATCACTTAAAAAGCCAAAGTGGTGTCTGTTAGACTCATGTCATTCCTTAACAGCATGAGTATATCCACCTACACTGTGTGTGTGTGTGTGTGTGTGTGTGTGTGTGTGTGTGTGTGTGTGTGTGTGTCTGTGTGTGTGTGTGTGTGTTGTTCTGGTAACAGGCCGCAAGGTCACAGGAGATGACAATAGTGTTTGTGTGTGTGTGTGTGTGTGTGTGTGTGTGTGTGTGTGTGTGTGTGTGTGTGTATGTGTGTGTGTTTCAGGTTACTGGGTAGAGCATTGATTTAACCAGTGCATCCCGCACATATGACTGGGAATGGCCCCTCGACATGGAGCTGGCGAATGCATCAGTGTGTTGATGCATAAAGCTACCATGCAGAACACACTCTGATGGGACACACACACACACACACACACTCACATGGTCTGATACACACATCCACGTTTGGCTCACTTCATCCAGAACGTTCTCTGATGGCTTTATCATTCTCCCTGCTCCCATGCACTCTTCTGATCACTGTGTGTGAGTAATATAGAATAATATTCATGGGGAATATTCAGATTTATAGTTGGGTTATTAATTGTGGCGGCGCTTTAAGTTATTCCTATTTTATGGGGCGGAAAGATAATAACCTAATACGTTTCTTGTGTGTGTGTGTGTTAATGTGTGTGTGAGTGTGTGCGTGACAGGGCTGGCGTGTGAGGTCAGTGAGGTCAGTGTGTGTTTGTATTGTTTCCAGTCTGAATATGCAGTATGAGGTCCAGAGAGGCTGAACATATAGCTCATCATTACCAGCAGCATTTGTGTGACTTATTCTGTCACTGATAGCTACTATTAGCTCAGTCCAGAGAGCTCTAAAAGACAGACCACTTATTTTAAGAATGAGTAATTGTCCCTCTGATAGTGCAGAGCGGTCCTATCAGTAACTGTGAATGTGAACAACTCTCCTCTATGGGATGTCACCTGCAGGGATGGAAATAGGAAGAATTATGAGAGTGACTGATGGAATGTTTTAGGTATAAAGCTCTTTATTATTTCACAAAACTAAAGCACATTATTGCAAATAAAATGTCAACAAATACAGTTCATCATTCAGAGATGATTTTATATTTAAAAAAATAAATAAAATTAGTGACATTAATGTAAAACCATCCAGTGGAGAAAACATGATGCAGGCCCTCTAATGTACCCTTCCAGTGGAGAAAAAAAATAAAGATAAAGAGACTATTCCAAAATGTTGAACTATTTCTTTTTGTCATTCTCAGAAACATCTCGGGTGCTTGAGATAACTCTTGTTATTATCTGATACTATAAAAATTGAATTGAATTGAACTGAATGTCACTCAGCGATATACTGATGCACCTTTGTCACCTGGTGTGTGTGTGTGTCTTGTTTTCATAGTATTGGATATGTAGATTTATCTCTCCTGTGTGTGAGCGTTTGTGTGTGTGTGTGTGTGTGTGTGTTGCAGGTCAAGTATCCTTCTGGCCTTTCCATTTTGTTTGCCATGTGACGAGTTCATTAAATCCCTCCTACTCCCCACCCCACCACCAACTACACACACACACACACACACACACACACACACACACACACACACACACACACACACACACACACACACACACACACACACATCCATGAGTGATGCTTTAAAAAACTGCTAATTTGATCAATACTTAATTTTTCCTCCTTGATGCTTTTCCTCTGTTAAGCTGTGATAAGACGAGGGAGGGAGGTGCTGTCATTGAGTGCGTGTGTGTTTGTAAGACATCTGCGACTGGGTGTATATTATTGGTGTGTGTGTGTGTGTGTGTGTGTGTGTGTGTGTGTACAGCAGAGAGTGTGTACCAGTGTTGGGAGCTGCCACACACTCTGGCTGTAATTTCCACGTGGCCTCCTTTACCTGCGTAAAAGGTAGAGTGTGTGTGAAAGAGTTTGTGAGTGTGTGTGTGTGTGTGTGTGTGTGTGTGTGTGCAGACACTATCAGGCTATCTGGTAAATGGATAGGTTGGTGAGGTGTCGTCATGGCAGCCAGTTAGCCGGGGATCCAAATGATGTCATCCCTCACCGCGGCAACACTTTAAAGAGATAAGTTCCCTAAAGAGGCAGCCATTTATCAGCAACCAATACACTGATACACACACACACACACACACACTGATACACACACACACACACACACACACACACACACACACACACACACACACACACACACACACACACACACACACACACACACACACACACATTGAAACATAACAACACAAACACATTCTATTGTTGAACCATTTGGCCACTCAAGCCCTGTTCTCAATTTGTAATCACACTGTCATGGCAGACATTGACTGTGCGTGTGTGTGCATGCATGTGTGTGTGTGTGTGTGTGTGTGTGTGTGTGTGTGTGTGTGTGTGTGTGTGAGAGATAGCATGCGTGCATGTGTGTGTGCGTGTGCATGTGCTTGTGCAGCCATTATGACTTTAAGGTATTCGAATTACGATTTAAGACAGTCCTGTTTCCCACAGTCACACACTGGGGTTCAAACTAATCATATTTTCAGTACTTAGTCAATATTTTCATTTCTGTATTTACCTGTAAGCATCTGTAAGCATTTTCAGAAGTGTTCTTTGAGAACTGGATTCCTCGAGGGTGAAAAGAACCTCTGAAAGGGAATTCATATTGGATTGGAAAAGGTCAGGACTAAAATGTCAAAGTAGATGATAAAGTGCAGGTAGAATTCTCACTTTGGACTGAGTAAACAAAGGGATCATTGTGTGAAAAACAAATCTGCAGTTCATCACATTGAGTGATTGAGACCTTCTTACTGGACATCCTATATGCATATCAGAGTCTACCTCCCACTGTATTTGGAGAGGCCCAGGTACACTGTTGAGCATGGAGAATAAGTGGAGTGGGGATTATGCACACATGTGCTCTCAGGTCTCTGTCCTTTAAAAGCTGACAGCACTTAACTATCTATTAAATATGTGATAATACCGGGATTATAAAGATCAAATAGCAACAGTGGACTGTAAACATGCATTAGATCAAATCAGGGGGGGAGGGGGGGGGGTGTCCCTAAAGGCCTATTATTTATGTGTGTCAGAGATTAGCTAAGGCTAAATATGAACAAAATGTTCTGGCCTTTTATTTGATTTTCCCAGCATCTACTGGGGTCCTCTGATACCTTTATGTGTATCACTGTGCATGTGTGTGTGTGTGTGTGTGTGTGTGTGTGTGTGTGTGTGTGTGTGTGTGTGTGTGTGTGTGTGTGTGTGTGTGTGTCAGTGGCAAGATGGCCTCTCTCTATTAGCTGTAATGGAGTCGGACTGAGCTGTCAAAGAGAACAGGCTCTTATCAGAAAGAGTGAGAGAGAGAGAGAGAGAGAGCAAGAGAGAGTAAGAGAGAGAGGGTGAGAGAGAGAGGAGAGGGAGGTGGAGAGACGTGGTTGAGGAGAAACAATGTTTAGATAGAGGAAAAGTGGGAGAGAAAGAGTTGAGGGGAAGAAGATGAGGAAGAGAGGCCATTGACTCTGGAGCATGTTCATCTTGTGTCACATGGACTCCAGCAGCGCTCAACCCAATCTATCTATCCCTCTGTTTCTCTGTAATTGGCCGACTGAAGTCAGCAGCTTCAACTGCTTCATGGAAATATGAACACCTGAAGCTATGTCCTGAATTACTCTTTGGAAATAAGACAAGACTGACACTGACAGTGCAGGATGGAAAAAGGCGCAGCGGTGGGCGCTGGAAGTGCAGCAGAGCCAAATGACACACAGTTAATTACAAAAAGAACTCACACGCATCATTATTGCTAGTGGCTATTTATTCTGTGTTTGTATTAATGTTAACTTCACGTCAAAATCGGTGTAAACGTAAATAAAGCAGCTGTGGAGGTTAAACCCAAGCTTTAAGTCCCTGAGGTGCTTTTCCACGGGTAGAGTAATTGACGCACTCTTTACCTTTTTTGATCAATGAAAATCAAAGTTATATTTGCAATTAACACCATTGGTTCTATTTATTTCCATGAGCTATAACTTAATAGTTCAGACAAATTATTGCTTTTATGTATGCTTATGTGGTGTTGCTGTGAGTGGGTCCGGGTGTGTGTGTGTGTGTGTGTGTGTGTGTGTGTGTGTGTGTGTCGCCCTGTGGTCAAAAAATGTATGTGCCTCCAGGTTGCAACTGAGGAACCAAAGATTAGTTTCTATTTATACTAAGGGCATTAATTGGCTCTTACAGCAGCTTATTTTCATTGAATGACAGTAGCAACCGCCAAATAAACCATCCAACTCTCGTGTGTCTTTACAGATGCATTCTTTGATTTCATTTTTTTTATTTAATTAGGGGCGGCGCAACACACTACAAAAACAGCACTGACCCATTATCACTTTTCAAGTTGCAAGTGAACATGTTAGCAGACAGTTGCCTATTTAGACAGACCCAGAGCAACATTAGTCTTGATCTGGAGTAGTGTTTGATTGACTCCAATATTCTCTCTGTTAGCTCTGTTTTTGGTCTCCACCCACTCCTGAGAAACATTTCCGATGCTGGGTCCCTTTATTCCATGGAGCCCATGTTTTAATTGGTTTTGGACTATTTAAAGTGAAGAAATATGCTTCTTGTTGTTGTTGTGATGATCTGATGCAACAACGTTTTACATGTATCCTATCAAATAAAATTTGTAATTTATTTTATAGACAGGAGATTAAATTCTACAAGATAACACTGTTCATGTATGCTTCCAGATGTTAAACACTTCCAATCAGTGTGCACTTTAGCACAGAGGAGTGCTGTTTGCACTCAGCCACCAGTGCTCCCACTGCTCACGTTACCCTTCCTCCCAGCTATGTCATGTCATAATTCCTGGTAATCTCTTGGATGTCAGAGCAATTCCCATTTAAAGTTAATCTGTCTGGTGTGTTCTGCACCACAGGAGCTTCAGCGTTCCTTTCATGTATTCCAACCAAACGGCTGAGTGAGCGCTGAAAACATAAAACAGATAGAGGAGTAAATGATGTGTCTCCATTATAATTTAGTCGGGAGAAAAGATTCCGAAAACAGCATCACCTCTGAGATTTCGTTAGTTCAATGGTTATTGAACCAGCAGGCTGAACAAATTTGCCACCGCCGTATTCTCTTTTGATAATCCCATTAAATGTATCAATGTGGCCCGTCTCTTGTCTGACTCAGATAATAGCCCGGAAATGACTACGTGTGTGTGTGTGTGTGTGTGTGTGTGTGTGCAGGTGTGTATGTGTGTGTGTGTGTCTTCTTCTATATGAGACCCCACTCAATTTTTAGACTGATCAGGTGGACTGTTGTCCAGCCTTTAGTTCCCTGTGTGTTGCTCTTGTTTGTTAGACCATATGCTCTGTATTCTTCTGAATTTTCCTCATGTTTTTTGGATACCTTTGCCTATTTCTGGAGATCTTACCCGTGTACCGAGCCTTTTCCTACAAAGTCCTCTGTGTGTCTAAGTCCTGTTCCAGCATCATACTGTAATAGGCTGTCCGTAAAACGAGCTCTGGGGTCGTTTAAGGGTCTTTTAAGCTTTTAACCACTTTGTGCAGCTCTTCACTTTCATTTTTCAAGGTTTATGAATTGATTGCCTGTTTTTGAATTTATTAGTATTGTTTTCATGGTTTGTGGTGTGTTATTGTATGGTGGGAAGGCTTCGTGGCCTCGATTTGTTTTAGCTTATTTGATTCATTGATGTTAGAATTAATGTGGTCAAAGAATAGAAGCAGCTTAATGTTCATGTGTTGAAATGCTTATGTCTAACACACACACACACACACACACACACACACACACACTGCCTCCATATATCGTTCCCTGGGCTCTGTGCCATGCTCCTCATCATGTTTGTCGAGGCTAATCGCCCAGTCGCCGCCTCCTCCCTGCATTAACTTTGTTAGAACAGAGACACCTCGTTAATGGCGCTGCTAATTGAATGAAATGGCCATACTAACGAGCATAAAACCTCCCACTCACATTTAGCTAATTAACAACACACTGGCTTAATTACAACAGTAGAAACACATGCAGCGCTGCCTCGTTACTGTTAATTGCCGCGCTAACAGGGATTTATGGTAATTGGCTGTATAAGCGTTGTTAACGAGAAGCTGAATTAGCTAGACACACAGAGACAAGAGGGGAGCAGAGATGTACCAGTGCTAATTAACACTGGGCACACTCGTCTGCAATTGGTGGGAGCTATTGATCATCTGATTGGCCAGTTTAATATATCTCTGCCCTTCTCGGAACCAATGAGTGGATATGTGATGCTGGGAGGGACCCAGTGCACAGACATGAAGTATGTAACGTGTACAAAAACACTTTGATTGGATTAACCTTGTACAGAGCATTATTATGATTATTATTATTATTAGTAGTAGTAGTAGTAGTAGTAGTAGTAGTAGTAGTAGTAGTAGTAATAGTATTAATATTATTAATAAAAATACATAATTATAACTGATTACAGAGAGACACATATGACAGCATAGTGTAACTCACTACTCTGCTACTCATGGCACAGTTCCTGTCTCCATCTGTCTTTCTGTCTTTTATTGTTGAAGGTACTGTTATTATTTTGTATGTACATTTTGATCAATTAAGACATTTGGATGTTTTTAATGAATAAAACATGGGGGGTGGTGCTACTTTTTATTCATTGCACTTTACTGTCTTTGTACCTATTTTCTGTTTTTCATTGCATTTGTTCATCTGCAGCGGTGATGGAACGCTGCTCAATTCCCAATTTTGGCTGTATTATTTGTGTCCTCTTCAATAATTGATCTTGAGAAATTTTATGTTAAAATTTGATTTTGTGCTTTTTGCCCACCATCCCCAAAGTGTTTTAGGTTTAGGTCATAAAAATACGTTACTTCACTTCCTGCAGGTTACCATGTGACGCACAACGGGGCATAGCTCTGAAGTAGTAAAAAAACTCTCTGTTTCCTTTTCTTTTCAAACGGGACTTGAACCCTGTGTTTGTTTGACCCATCCACCCCTCCAACCTGCTTCCTTGTGCAGAATACTATGAGGGAGGCCAGTAGAGGCGCCGCCAGCAAGTAGTAATTACTGCTTAAACAAACGACTTACAGTATGTGAGCGATTTTTCGGCAATGTGGTCACTACCATTGCTAGATATATTGCTACAACTATTCTCTGAAATGACAACTATTGCCAATGTTACTATTACTGCTGCTACAACTACACATACAGCAGTACTATTCAAAGAAAAGGACGCTTCTACTCAGTATTTCTAAAAGAGACCATTTACAGACGTAAAGTATAAAGGCCGAAGCACCACGTGGTTGGTTAGGGTCTTTTCATGGTATTTGTTGAAAATAACAAAACATTGAATAAGCTATTTCTTTGTCCTTTAATTCTAATTCTGGAAATACTACAGGAACGAGTTTTCAAGTAGAGATGTGATCTTCCACCCATTTATTTTTCTCTCTTCTTCCCTTATTCCCTCTCTTAGTCCTCCCTTCCTAACTTCTTAATTTACTCTTACCTCTCACCCCCTCTTCTATTCTTCTTCATGTTCACTGGCTTTTATTCTCCTCCCTCTGATAAAGTGATTATGGTTATGTGTTTAGTTCAGGAGCACTCAAGCAGACACAGGCTAGATTGGTATGCATGTATTATTACCCCGAGTGTGTGTGTGTGTGTGTGTGTGTGTGTGTGTGTGTGTGTGTGTGTGTGTGTGTGTGTGTGTGTGTGTGTGTATGTGTTCAGGCCCTGACAGATCTTTCAGCTCATTGGTTGTATATGAGTGAATGTCCGTTAGTCATTGGTTAAAAGATCTGGTTAGCATCCATAATGACCTCTTATTACTGCCTACGCTCAATGAATAGGAGATATCAGTGTGTGTGTGTGTGTGTGTGTGTGTGTGTGTGACAGACCAAGCAAGAGAGAGAGAGGCAGAGTGACAGAGACACTGAGCAGACTGACAGAGAATTAGATTTTGACTTGTTCAAGGATGCTCGAACTTCAACACGTTAATACTCTCAAACACACAACGCACAGACACATGCAAGCACGCACACGACGCACACACACACACACACACACACACACAGACACACACTATAAAATGTTTGTTAGAGACCACACAAGAGGAGAACAGCTAACAGGACTGACTTGGTCCAGTCCAGATTGGATGTAAAGAAAATTGAAGTTCAGTTTTCTGTTTAGCTTAATTCTGTGAGCAGCCAACATTCTGAAATAAAAAACATATATACATATATATACATATACATACATACATATATGTGTACTGTATGTGTGTGTATAAAACATGGAAGTCAACAGGTTTTTTTTTTTATTCTTTTGCTAACCTCACTGAAAAAGTCCTTCCAGTGATTTTGGGTATCAACAACTCATACATTTTCTATTGACCACACTGTAAACAAGAAATGAAGAATGTAAGTTAACTGAATAGTTAGTGCCAAGTTCACTTCAACTTGAAGTACAAAAACTGAAAGTATCAAGTTGTCAGACAGAAACTTCACATTTGGAGCTGCTGTTGGCAGAGTTTTAGGTGCTTGGAAGTCCGCTAACATGCAACTCGTGCCTCTGGAAGCTCAATGTAACTCCCAGCAGGACTTTCATTCAACTCATAGTTTCAAGTCAATAAGTCATCATTTTTATTCTTAAGTGGTCTGAAAATAAAGAAATCGAATTTTTCAGTTGAATTAAATCAAAATTAATTAACCAATAAATTATAACTTTTATCATTGCGTTAAGTTAATGACAAAAGATTCACAAAAATGTCTGTAGTGGAGCGCTTCCAGGACTCAAAATATGTGTTTATTTGAGGTGCTCTTTGGATGGGACAATCATATACAGCAAAACTCAGGAAAAAGTCCAAGGCACTCTCACTGGCAAAATCAAAACCTCTTTATTGTTAGGCTTAGTCATCTTAAACCTTTAAAAACAACTCTGATGCATTTCTTCACACAAGCCTTCATCAGGAAGTCAACAGTTTTCAAACAGCAAAAGACTTTCTCATATGAAAAAAGATTACCCGATTCTACTAAATCCCTGTATGATGTCTTACAGCGTAAAATGATATTGGCATTCATTTCTTTACAGTAGGTGTATTGGCAAACAATTACAGTATTTAATTCTTTATTTTTTCATCTGGCTGCATGTAGTGGCTGAGAGGTGCTTGTTCTGCTGGGCCCCAGAAGATAATTTTTCAGCATTTTAGGCATTTATTTCTATAGGTCAGCTTTGACATGAAAGTGGGAGAGAGAGGCGGGGGGTATGACATGCAGCAAAGGGCTGCAGGTTGGAGCTGCGTCGAGGAGTAAAGCTCTAGATATGGGCACCTGCTCTACCAGGTGAGCTAACCAGGCGCCCAGACCTTTCGAGAGTAAGAGGGTTCAGACGAGGGGTTTCCGACCAGCTTAGCCTTACGATGTTTTGGGAAACGAGGCCTGGATATTTAACCTGAGCACTGATAACCACCATGGCAGAAAAAAACAAGTAAAAGAGGACCTAAACTATGCCAAACACTGCCAGGGCATCTGTGAGCATGTGTGCTAAGAAAGATGAAGAAAACAAGCCTGAAGGAGACACAGCAGTGAACGTGACAACAAAGAGTGCTCGTACAAATTAGCTCTTCAATTACAGTACCAAAAGCTGACTGCATTGTCGTGTGTTACCTCCGCTCTTTCTGCTTGTACAGTGAGTGTGTGTGTGTGTGTGTGCTGTGTGCATATGCAGATGAGCAGTGTGTGTGTGTGTGTGTTGCGTTGTGACAGGGACTAATGTCTAAATCAGCCAGACTCCATCGCCCTGTCGCCCCGCCCCCTACAAATGTCACCTGTTCCCGGCCAGTGATTTGCATAATGCAAAGCTTCTCAGTCGTAACGGTCCGATTAGCGGCGAGGAGCGCCAGGACCATTCCTGACGCACCAAGCCGTTAACGGCTCTTTTTGCCGGGAACAACTGTGATTAACTGAGGGGGCGAGGAGGGGGGTGGAGGAGAAGAAAGAGGGAGAGAGGAACTGGCCTGAAAATGTTCACACTTTGCTTGTATTAATTAGAGACAGACAGGTCGGCTGCAGGTGATGGCACAGTGTGCGCTGAGCTGAAGACCTGAAGAGGGAAAGATGAGAGGGTGGGGAGAGGGAGGATAGAAAGAAGGAGAATAAGGAAGGATGGAGGAAGAGAGAGAGAGAGAGAGCCAGCTGTTCTGGTGTCAATAAAAGCTAAACACAAGCAAAAAAACATCATGATTTCATAAATATATCGGTTGAGCCAAGAAATAATTGGAATCAATTAATGGAAGTGTAACAATGAAGAGACAATATCTCTATTTACCCAATAATAACAACCAAATCAATCAATTTAAATACTTCTGTCTCTAACGTTGTCTCTATTTTCCCTTTAACGTTTATGAGGTAGTTATTTCCTAGTGAATTATTATAGAATTACAGAGCCATAAAATCAAAGCCCTCTCAAGAAGGGATCCCATTCTAGTAGAGAAATGACTGGAATCATCCTAAAAAGTAAGTCTGTAATAGAGCCCGAAAGGAAACGAATATTTGGTTATTTAAAAATCCGATATGCCGATATATTGGCCGATATACAGTTTTAAAAAAAATCCAAAAATGCATTACAAAACATACAACAGATATAACAGATTTTTTTTTAATTGTCCATTATAAATGCCTATAGATCGAGAAATGCCTAATTATTATGCCTAATAATTATTATTGGCTGATAATATCGATGTATCGGTCTGGCTCTAGTCTGTAAGTACACAATGTAAACTTCCCCAAGTCATACTCTAAGCCCACACGTCACAGAATGAAGAAGATAGACTTCAGTGCCCAGTCATCTGACACTTATTTCATCAGGGTTTTTAGTCAGTTTTGTTATTCAATGACTTCTGTGGAGGGACACAGTGAAACATTAACATTATCATATTTACATTTTCTATGTAGGTGCAAGCAGCCGTCTCCTGACTACTGCAGAAACCGCATCTGGCCTGATGTGAGGGGTTTGGAGCCAAAGTTAGGCACAGCTCTGCTATGTTTCTCTACACATGTCATCACTTGTTTTCATTAGTTTCTCTTGCATTTATTTAAATCTTTCACACTTATTGGTAAGGGAAACTGTTCGTCTCTGTCTCATATTGAATATGTTGACACACATGCACACTAATATTCCTCTATTATTCGAAAAATGGCACTATCCTGAATTTGATTCAGGTCACGTAAACAAGAATAAGGCCTTTTTCTGAATATAGCATTTTCTGATTAACATTAAGATCTGGGATTAGAATCATTGTTTTGACATGTATACAGTGCATTCAGAATCTCAGACATCAATGTATCAACAGGTTTTGGGACATGAGCCGACCTTTTCTAGAAACTGGCTGAAGGAATGAAAGAGGGAAGTCCTCTATATATGGGCACCTGCTGAAAAATTTAAAAAAAGTCCTATTTTCAGGCGCCCAGATAGCTCACTTGGAGCAGGCGCCCATATATAGAGGTTTACTCCTCGATGCAGCGGGTTGGGATTTGACTCCGACCTGCGGCCCTTTGCTGTATGTCATTCCCCCCTTTCATGTCTTCATCTGTCCTGTCAAATAAAAGCCTAAAATGCCCCAAAAATAATCTTAAAAAAAAAGAAAAGTCCTGTTTCCCACAGCTGCAAATAAACGGGAAAATTAGTGTATTTACTTTCATTAGCCATGTCAACAACTTAGTCAGAATATAATTTTGGGATAAGATGAATTAGTCAGATGAAGAATAATGGGTGCATATAAATGTAGTCATCATGTGCCTCAGCACACTTCTAACTATCTTGTTCATACTCAACCTCCCAAATCTTTCTCTAAAGACTCTGTACCGGTTGCATGTTTGATGTCTCAACAATGTATTCTTCAATTGGCTTCAAACGCCACACACTGCAGACTCTCCGGTTAAACCAACTTGACTTGTTGCACATGGTTGTACACAAAAATAATTAGTTGAGGGAAGGTTTAAAAAGAGAGCTTGAGAGAGAAGCATACCTCGCCAATTGCTGCATGACCTGGGATTGTTAAATGTAATCAGTCAGACGCAGAGCCACTGGTCCCGGGATTGGAAAGGGTGTTAGCTTACAGCATTCTGAGTCTTCAGTTGTTCCCCCACTCATATGAATCACTTATATTTCAATTCATTTTCGCTGTCATTTATATTAACTGTTAAATATTCTAAAAGATTTTTGTCAGCCTAACAAAGAAGTGAACTGTGGTTTACTGCGCAGAGTAATGAGATTGTCTTGATCAGATCTCATTATGGAATCACTTTACATTCTCCACAGTTATCCAGTGTTAAAGTTCTGTCTCCCCACCCCAAATAAAAGGTGCTAAACCATAAAAAAATATGCCAAACTATTTGCTTTCTTCTTTAATGTTTGTCTTTTTATATCTCACTTTCACTTGCTGTATTCCTCTCTCCCTCCCTGTGGTTCTCTCCTCCCGCCGCCTCTGTGTTTGACAGATGAGGCAAGGATGAGAGGATGAGAGGATGAGAGGGGAATGTGTTGCACCTCACTTCTCTTTCTAATGTCTCTGGCTGCTGGGAAACCATGTGGAAAACTAAAGACTATTAATGCCACAAACAAATCTGTCCCAAAATGGAAGCTCTTTTACATGTTTTAGTGCACGGGCGGGCTGAGAGCTTAATGACATGGAGAGACGAGGAAGAGGAGGAAGAGGAGGGAGGGATAGAGAGGAGGGTGAAAGAAGAAGAGGAAGGGGGAATAGAGAAACAGGATGGAAGGAGGAAGGGGATTAATGAGAGGAGATGGAGGAACTTAAAGGTCCCATATTATGCACATTTCCAGGTTCATAATTGCATCTTGCGTTTCTGCTAGAACATATTAACATGCTTTAATGATCAAAAAACACTTTATCTTTCTCATACTGTCTGGGTTTAAAAAAGATCCTCCCATTCCCAACTAATCACATAATTTGTCCCGCCCCGGTTGTTTGCGACCCTGGTCCAATCAGGCATGGATGGCCATCGGGAGTACCGGGAGAATTCCCGGTTATTTGTGTGGGCTGCATGTGCTCCTCTCAAGTCAAAAGCTTCTCTTTTGTATCGGCCCATAAAGAGAAGAGAGACCACATGATTGGCCCACTTGCGTGTCTTTAATGTGAACACTGGCCAATCGCATCCTGCTATGGCCCACCATCCTACCGTAGATACAAAGTGCATTAAAGTCCTGCCCCTACCAGCAGGGAAAACAATTTTCCCAAAGTTCCTGTAGATTGCTAAAAACACGAGATTAAGAATGTCAATTAATAATTTTAGCACCCTTTGTCTCCCAGTACCTGTAAGCTAATGTTACTTATGTATTAGCAAGCTAAGTTACTTGTAGTTCTATTTTGCATAGGCTGTTGCTTTTGGGGTTATCCCTCGTGCATGCGCAGTCGTGAAGATTTCTTTTGTGCCCTTGTGCCCTGCACGGGCTCTCTTACATCTGAAGTTACTGTATCTTACAGCTGCGAGACCAGAGATCTGCTCCATTTCAGGACTTTTAAGGACAGCGGTGTCCGCCTGTGTACCGAGTGACAGACCGGCTACATCCTGCCACCAGATCTCCGCCCGAGCTGCGAGGCGTGCCTTGGCCCCGATTGCTTCAGTTTTGCGCCCCTTTACTGACGGAGGAACGGAAGTGGCAGACAACGGCAGCTGGGCGGACAGTCAAATAAGGTAAGGATACCACCAGCGGCAACACACTGACATCCTGGCTCTCTTTGGCGGGAAAGAGCCTATGTGCTTGTGGATTTTGGGGTCACAGATGGCATTGACTACATCAGCTTCACCGTTAATCCAATAGCAACAACTCTTAGCGAAACCTATATGGAATAGAACGATTCTAACATAACAGAACAGATTCTATGAGTATAGGCATAGTCTTCTAAGATCCAGGCCACCTGCTTCACAAACATTGGCTGAAGAAAAATGCTGATGTTGGGAGCAGATCTCTGGCCTCGCAGCTGTAATACACAGTGACTGCGGACGTAAGAGAGGCCTGAGCAGGGCACAGGACGCGAAGGAAATCTTCATGACCACGCATGCGCAAAGGATAAACCCAAAAGAAACAGCTCTTAGTGGACTATGCCTATTCTTGTGGAATCTGGAGTTACAATACGTAACTATCACTATAATACTAGAACTTTCTGTTTGATCTACATTGCACTATGAAACAAGCTGCATACTGTGAATAAAATCCATCTTCAGTTTAATTTACAGAACTCACCTGTTTACTATAACGTTACAAGACATGACAGCCATGCTCCAGCCTCATCCTTCAGCCATCTTACCATCCACCCAGCCTTTTTGACTCAGTGAGTAGGCCTACACTATCATCCTATCTTACTTACCAGCTAAGTGACAGTATTAGGGGCTGATATCTGCTGGTATGCAGGGTTCAAAATTAACTTTTTGTCCACCAGTTAAATGAGAAGTGAATGTTCAAATGTTACCACTCAGTAGATTACCATTGTTTTTGGCTGGTGAGTGAAGCAAATCTACCAGCATTTGGCTGGTGGTAAATGGTGCTAATGTTGAACCCTGCTGGTATGTACATGGGCAAGAACGGATGGCGTCCGGATGATTGTGGTGGGCTTGTCTGAGTCTCAAAAGTCCAGGGCAGATTTTTTTAGCCCAGTCCAGCCCTAGGTCCAACCTACCTCTCTTTGATACACATTGCTTTTGAAACTGTTATTGAAACATCTATACATCTATTACCACTGTATGCAGGTTTATTCCAACCCAACAGTTTCAGAGGATGATTGACAATTATCTCTGACTCTGTTGTGCTGATCTGGAACAGACGAGCTTTTGCAGGCCTCAGTCCTGTCTAATTCCTTTTTTATAGGTTTCAGAAGTTACCAGTTATTAACCTGCACCAATCCCCAGCCCCAGCCAAGCAGTCCAAGTCTTAACCAAGCCTTCAGTGATAGCATCGCATTGTCGGAGTGGAAAAGAAGCGCTCCCATTAGATGTCCAGCTAGATAAATAGACTATAATGGGTTGCTGGGGGTATGTTTGGTCGTTTGGCCTGACGCTCCCATCAGATGTGATCTCAGGGTCGGTGCCATGAATCAGGCAGTGGTGCGACGTCATTGGTCATCCTGACAGCTGAACAAAGCCCAGGAAGCGGGGAGGGACAGACGCCGCTAATGGAGCCAGATTAGGATGGGTGTGCTTTGTAACTGGTGCTGGCACTGCCGGAGTTGCTCAGTTAGATGTGTGGGGTCAGTGACTTCTTTATGAGATACCTGAGCAAGGCATTGTGGGCCAGTGGCGCTGTGGCACTGTGGGTGCTGTTTCTGCTAGGCTGCGCTGCATGCGTTCTCTGATTGGTTTTAGGTTTTCTTGATGCATGCTGGGTTTGTGTGAGAGTGTGTTAGCGCAGAGCGTGGCAGTGTGCTGGTGCTGTGGCTGATAAGAGCCAGATAAAGCTTTAAGGGCTAATGGTTTCCACTAATGAGAAAACTGGCTGTGATTATGACAAATAGGTGGAGAGCAGCAGGCTAAGCAGCGACACACAGCAGCTATTGTTAGGCAGCCGAGCCTCAGCATCTCATTACACCGAACTCCTGATACACAGGACTCCTCTCCTCTCCTCTCCTCTCCTCTCTCTCCTCCCTCCCTCTCCTCTCCTCTCCTCTCTCTCCTCTCCTCTCCTCCTCTCCTCTCCCTCTCCTCTCTCTGGAGAATTGTAAATATTGTGCTGGCAGGCTTTAGAAATTCATAGACCCACAGTTTTCCTAACAGCGAAATTAAATATAATTGAATAAAAGAAAATTGAATTGAAGGACACGCTGCTAGCTTCGGTCCCTGGGTGGGTTTTGTACAGGTGGAGGGACATCCCAGGTGCATGTTGGGACAGAAAGGACCTGGGCGAATCGCAATAACCCAGACCCCATAATGTAGCCGTGTGTCTGGAAATGCGAGGCATGACTGACCTGGACAACTAACTGGCCCGATGTACAGTATGTTGGGCGGGTTTCAGTGTTACAGTTTCAGTACAGTGAACAAAAGAGAACTAACACATAAGTATTTAATCATAACGTGTATTAACAGCAACCACATTTAGCTGAATGGAGTGACTATGAATGAATATGCATTGTGTGAACAATGTTTTAAATAAAACAGTTTCAACCTGTTTTGACGGCGCCCCTTAAAGAACCTGCATGGATGAGCAGAATCATTCAAATCCAGCCCTAAACATACCTGTATATTATTGATCTAGTTAATGTATTGTAACTGGCCTCAGCTCTGGTCTCAGGTCCTCCACACTCAGGCTGGAAGGAAATTAAAAGCCAGCTATTATGTTCAGACAGCGGAAAACCAAGAACTGAAGTTGGTATAGTTTATATTGTACACTTAACCAATCCTCATAACTCCAGGTTTCATGATTTTCATTTCCCTTCCGGGATTGAACGCTAGACTCCAGATGTTCAATAATGGGCCATGAAAGCTGAGGAACTAAAAAATGTATTTCTTTTTTCCTGAAGGCTCTTTTTCTGCTATATTCTACAGTATGTCCATGTTAGAAGTGATTTTTAAACAAATATAAGATGGGAGGCGTACAGTGTAGTGGCCTTTTTTCCTAAAAATCTTTTCCCATAAAGTACAAAGATGAAAAATGTCCCCTGAAGCGTCAATTGTAGAAACATCCCATCATGTCAGTGTGCTTGTTTTTCATTATGCCCCCTCTCCACTAAATAATTGGAGCATGTATATCAAAGCTTGCAAGGCAGTAATATAGTTTAGTAGCAGCAGTTGGAGTATATTAATATTCCTTAACCTCTACTCCACCCTTAAGATCCCAGCACCACCTTTTCACCTTCCATCTCTTCATCATCCCCTGCTTTCACCCTTCCTCCTGTCGTATCATTTTCCCCTGTATCCTCTCTCTCTCTCTCTCTCTCTCTCTCTCTCTCTCTCTCCTCCCTCCTTCTCCAAACTCATTTCAGCATGAGATTATAAATGGAGCCTTGGGAAAATGTGATAAATCAATTAATCATTTGTAGCTTTGTAGCCTAATGAGTGAACTGAGGTGTCATAATTAGTTCTCCTAGTATCAATCATTAAAGTTTGCTGATAAACAGGCAACTGATGAGCGCCAAGACATGGCTGAGGAATATTTCTGGGAAATCACACGGAACACTAAATGTGCAGTAATGAGCCGGCCTTTATTTCGGCTGCGCTTCACTTACATCTCAGCCTCAACTTAAACCACTACACCTCTTCTTCTCTTTTTCAGATGTAGGGGAACAAAAACCGCAAAACATTTGTTTCCTCAAGATATCATTGTAGGAAGAGTTATTAAGTAAAGTCAGATCTAAAGTACCATCAGCAATATGTTATTCAAATAATAGAAGTGTCCATTGGCCAAAATGACCACCTTTAGAGTTTTATTAGATTTTATTTCAGCATATTTACAGCATTTGAGTGGAGCTAATTTAATATTTGACCTGAACTTTTCTTTTATGGTTTTTAAGTACTTTAATATCAACTGAAGGCTCTGTAAAAAAACTAAAACATGAACCCATGTTTTTTTTAACAAGGTAAAGAATAAACTCTCTCATCCAATATTCCATCCTATGTTGACTCCTTGGATATACATTGAATCTAAAAGCATCCAAGACAATCAAATGAATAAAGTGGAGTAAAAAATAAGTCCCTCGGAAATAGGAGTAAATAGCAAGACAATACTTTAGAAAGTACCTAAATTGTGCGTGAATATCCTGAAACTTTATAACTTCATTAATGTTCAGCGATAAGACAAGAGGTGAAGAGAAGACACACACGAAAAGGAAAAGGAAGAGAACATCGAACATTTAGCTTTTTTTTGCTCTGTCAACTGAAATATGTATGCTGAGCTTCCGGACTGAAGCGTTCAGTCAGCCACAGAATCATCTGGGGTGGATGTATGCTGAAGAAAGTGGCAAGGCAGAGGTTAAATAAATGAAGTGCTTATTACAGGCCTCGCTCCGAGCAGTTAAGATAACCCATGCATATATAACACTTACATTTAGAGGGGGCGGGGCTGAGTGTGTGTCGCAGAGAAGAGGGGTCAGGGAGGAGGTCACAGGCTCAGAACTGTGTGTGTGTGTGTGTGTGTGTGTGTGTGTGTGTGTGTGTGTGTGTGTGTGTGAGGCGTGCTAATGGTCTTTCCAGCCTGGGAAATACCCGAATGAGCAGCCTAAATCATAACCTCAACGTTGGAAGCCATTGTCAGACTAATTTGCATAAATACTCTTTCAAATAGGTTCCTGAAGGCCGGGGCACGCCCCCACCCCCACCCGAAACACATGGGTTTGTGTGTGTGTGAGTCTGAGAGTGTAGGTGTGTGTGTGTCTAACATTCCTTTAAGATTACAGTTCGTTAACACCAAAAAGTTAAGCCTCATGCCCATGTGGCCTCCTCCTATAAATACCCAGCAGCCTGCCCCACTCCAACCAATCACGGTGATATATGTACAAGGTGTGTTTTCGTCAGAGTAACACAAGCAGAGATGACCACACACACACACACACACATAAACACACACTGGACGGTAACAAGCCATTAACGAAGCCCTAATTGATGAGCTCAAGATCTGTTATTAGAGAAATTGATTTCAAATAGCCACTTTAATCTGCCCAGGGGAAACAGGCCACAATGCAAATTGAAGCCGCTAAAGTACATAATGGAGCAAGTAATTCATAGATTTCCTTTCACTAATTAATAATTGGAGATTGGAGGAGGTGGTGTGTGTGTGTGTGTGTGTGTGTGTGTGTGTGTGTGTGTGTGTGTGTGTGTGTGTGTGTGTGTGTGTGTGTACGTGTGTGTGTCTGGCTGATGACAGTGGTAATGTGAGAGATCTCTTGTTATTAATTAATGAGCTGTATTCCCAGGCAACTTATTAGTCATTCACAATCTGTGTGTGTGTGTGTGTGTGTGTGTGTGTGTGTGTGTGTGTGTGTGTGTGTGTGTGTGTGTGTGTGTGTGTGTGTGTGTGTGTCAGGTTGGGTTTGTTTATGATCAAGAATACATTTTAATTCATCCTTAGTAAAAAAAAAGAAAGAAAATACCAGTAGACAGTTTTTTTTGTCATTTTTAGGTTTTATTAGACTGTAAAATTGTCAGGTAAAGAGGAATTCATGTAATAAAATTAAACGGGTTGTTATAAATGGCTGTTCCTAGTGTGTGGTGCATATGTTTTTCTCTCTCTCTCTACTTGGGATTAGTGAGCTTTCTCTTCCCAATAATCTATTTTTTGTATCTTTCCTTGTTCAGAAATGGTTTCTGTGGGAGCAACAACGATAAATCTGCAAATCAAATGCTTGGAGGTTGTGTGTTTTAAACTATACAGGACATAAGGAGATCGAACAGTTGAAATCAGTCATCAAGGTCAGTTAATTAGCAACTTAAATGATATTTGAGGTTTGCGGTTAGGGATAGGTTGTTATTTGCCCAATAAGAGTTTATTCATGTCATGTGCCATCATGTAATAAGTCAGCCCTTCAATACAGCCACCGCTAATTTTTCAAAATTTATTTTAATAGTTTACATACTGCGGAGTGGTAGCACACATCACTAATAAATAGTGAACAAACAATGATTTTATAATGAATTATATTTACTATTTATTAGAAATGCTATAATTTACAGTTTCAATGAACAGTTTATTGTTTCACACACCATACAGTATACTGCATATATTTAGCATTTGTTAATGATTACCAAATGATTTGTAAACCTGTAAGAAATCGATTGTAAAACATAAATAAACATTATTTAGATGGCTATATAGTTGCAACTGATGACAATTTTGATAATACCCTTTTTAATGGTTAATAACTACATTGTAAAGCATCTATGAACATTATTAATATCATGTATTTAATACATCACCAAAACAAAGAACAGAGAAACTTCATGCTTTATTAACCTCTTATAAGACGGAGGGCTCGTCAGCGAGCGCCTGGTGGCCGGGTTTGCCATGGACAGCCCGAAAATCTACGTGGCACCTCTCTCTCCAGCCCATGGGCCCACCACCTATGGGAGGAACCACTGGGGTCGTGTGCACTGCTACATGGGTGGCGGTGAATGTCAGGGGCCTCGTTGGACCAGACCCGGCTAGCAGAGGCTGGCTCTGGGGACATGGAATGTCACCTCTTTGATGATATGATGATTAAAATGTTTATTCTAGGGTGCCCGGATAGCTCAGTTGGTGGGGCAGGTGCCCGTATGTAGAGGTTTTTTCCTCGACACAGCAGACCCAGGTTTGACTCCGACCTGTGGCCCTTTGCTGAATATCATTCATCCTTTCTCTCTCCCCCTGTCATGTCCATAAAGGCCTAAAAATCCTCCCAAAAATAATCTTTAAAAAGATTATACATCATCAATTTATTGTTTGTTAACAGTATGTTAATAATTTACTCAAGTTAAAATAACTAGCAATTTAACATTTATTATTGATGGTTATTATAAAGTGCAAATACATGTTTATGCAGCTGTAGGTGACAGTTGGGATCGGAGGCAGGCGATGTTACAGAGGTGGAAGAAGGCTGTTGTGGTGATGTGGTTGACGAGGGGCCAGAACCGGAGGGTGCGGTCAAAGATGACTCTAAGTTGAGCGGGAAGTCTTAGATGGCGTGGGGAATCTGGGCCAATGATTATGATCTCTAACTTATTGCAGTTGAGCCATACAAAGTTTCTTTGCAACCATATTTTAATGTTTATTGTCCATAACGTGATGAGGGTGGAGTGAGTGGCAGCATTTGGTCTTGGTGGAAAGACAGACTTGAGTATCATTGGTGTAACAGTGAAACTAGAGGCCATGGTAATGGAGTTTCCAAGTGGTAGCATGTGGAGGATAAAGAAAAGGTAGATTACATCCTTTATATTCCACTTCCGGGATTGCTTCTGTGCTGCAGGAAATCCTGCTGGATGTATGTAATTTCGCCAATGTCTGTTTCCTTCCACTTTCTTTGTGTTGGAATTTTAAACTCCGGTGGATTTCTGAAGACTATGGTTAACTGATCCTCAGATCTCTTCAGGGAAAATTTGACAGGTGAATGAAGTGTAGGACCAAAACGCAGGGAAGAGGCAACTAGGCAGGTGGTGGAGTTGGCGAGGATTTATTAACAATGGCAGAGTCTCAACAAACACAGGGAGCAGGTGGCAAAAACAAGACTTAAGGAAACAAAAGTCAAAGAATTCCAAAAATCCCCACAACCCAAAATCCAAAAAGACCAAAAGAGAAAAGGAAAAACCCAAAACTGGATGCGGGAGAAACAGCGACTAGGAAAGACTCACAGGGAAGGTCAGGAACACCGACTGAAAGGCTGACAGGACAAAACGATCTGACAAGAAACAAAGGGAACACAAAGGTTAAATACAAGAGGTAACGAGGAACAAGTGAATCACATTAGGGAGGGGAAGGACAATCAGACAGACAAAAAGTAAAACTAGAAACTAGACGAGACAGAGACCAGACTTCAGAATAAAACAGGAAACAGAACATACAGACAGACACTCACAGGGGAACACAAGACAGGAACAGCAACACAAGACACAAGGAAACAAGACAAGACAGGACCAAAAAACCACAGGAGGAAAAGAAAACAAACCCCAAACCATAACAGAAAATCCATACAGCTAGCTAGACTATCTGTCCAATCTGAGTTTTCTCTCACACAACTATTTCACAGTGGTTCTGTGTGGGTCTTAGTGCCGCCCAAGACAATTGTGATTGATTTAAAGAAATGCCATAAACCAGAACACATTTTTATCCCATCCCAGAATGCTGTGTGGACTAGCCAGACCCTCCTCTGCTCTGCAGTGTGTGGACGGTCTGGCAAACAAAACTAAAGAGAAGGAACCAAGCATCGAACCCTGGGGGACACCATGGGGGACGGGAGCTGTGGTTGATTAGCAGTTGTTGATGGAGATGAATTGATATCTGTCAGAGGACTGGAACCAGGAGAGGGCAGTGGTAGTACCGGGGTGAATTTTAGGTATGTGATCAGTGTGGAATGGTTCATGGTGTCAAATGCAGTGGGAGGTCAAGAAGGATGAGGATGGTGATTATCCGATGATAACAGAAGGTTGTTGTTGACCTTGATCAAACTGCTTTCTGTACTGTCTTCATAACAGAAAGCAGGCTGAAAAAGCTCAAAGAGGCCGTTGAAGTCATGGTGGGATGAGTGGCAACAACTCTCTTTGACAATTTTGCCTTGACAAGGGTGGAAGGGGAACAGGTCTAAGGCACTGGTAGAGGCCTTCATGCTGGCTAACAAAGAGGATAGGTCAGATGGAGAGATTGCAGCAAATGATGAGAAAGTGAGTGTTTTTTTTATTGATTTTTGCAAAAATAAAACATTCCCGTGTCTAGTTCCGCAGCCAAAAGCAGCAACAATCCAGTGATGTGGAGCAATGCGGTGTCTGACTGATTGTTGCAAAGCAATAAGTTGATCAATGTTCTTCTTCACTAAAACACACGCCCACACACACACACACACACACACACACACACACACACACACACACACACACACACACACACACACACACACACACACACACACACACAGAGCTGGAGACCTGGGGCTTAACAGGTCATGAACCACACTGAATGGTGTGTGTGCTTTAGCCAAGGAGCACCATTTAATCTCATCTTTTTCATCTGTCAGAAAACACACACACACAAACACATTTCACACACACATACACACAATCCCACAGTGTATAATTCCAGCATTAGTGGTGGTATTAGCCAGAGTGGGGCAGGTACTTAACACTGAAAAGACTGAAATCACTTCCCAAGGGAGCTTTTATAAAACGTGTGTGTGTGTGTGTGTGTGTGTGTGTGTGTGTGTGTGTGTGTGTGTGTTGAGAGCTAGATAGTAGCCTTTGTCAGCGGCCTAGCTTTCTGATTCCAGTGTGTGGCTTAAGCCGGAGGAAGTGCGTTACAGTGGCTGTGCAGCGGCGGTGACTCTAGCCCCGCCTTGATTTAATGTGGAGAATTGGCTGCTGCTGTATTGAATCAGACGGGGGACCGTATTGTTCGGCTGCAGGGGATTACACGTTTAGCAGCTAGTGATCTGGCTTCAGTTATAACGCCACTCGCTGAGAGAAGCAGCTCTTATCAGCCGCTGGGAGCCCAGTCTCTGCCACATTCACAAGCCTCCAATACACTTTAATTGAATTTCTTTTTAGAGACAGAGAGGCTCAGACGGCTCATGGCATTCAATTTACCACCTCCCTGTCAACGTTTAGATCCCCACCCTCTACTCCTGCAAAAAGGAGGCGCCTTCACGCTACAAAAGGAAACTTGCAAATACCATATTTATCTCTGTTCCTCTCTCTCCTCACTCTTCGCCGCTCTCCTACCCATGTCAGTTATTATATCATTTCAATGAATACTCGCCAGGAAATGGGCTTATCTCAGTGGCAAAATATCTATTTCTTTCAGGCGTTGATTTAGTGTGTTTAAAGCCCACAGCGAGGACAGACAGACTGTCAGCTCGGCGCAGCAGTAAAGCAACGATGCTATCTGTTGGGAGCTGAAATACTGATGAATGGAAAGACGGGAGGGGAGGATGGAGAGATAGAGGAGGGAGGGAGGGGGTAAAAAGAGGAGGCAACAGGGAAAAGGGATGGGAGAGGATGAGGGTGGAAAGCGGATAAAAAACAGAATGAGAGGGGAAGGAGAAGAGATGAATACTAGCAGCTTTAAGGGAGGAGAGAAAGGAGAGAGATGAATGGAAATATGAAGAGGGAGGAGGTGAGATGAAGCGAAGAAGTGGAAGAAAAGGAGCAGAGAAGAAGAGCAGCAGTAAGCCAGGAGTTACTTTTAGTTTTATTTCTTTCTTTATTTATTGTCTCCACGTTTTTTTAGAGACCAGGGATATGTGAAGTGGAAGGCCATGTCTTCACTGTTACACTGCTGGTGGCGTGTCCATCACATGAACTTACACATGAAGTTACTACAAAACATTTAGCTGTGTGTGTTACTGAGCTATTCAGAAGCTTTGTTAGCTTTGTTATCCATGCAAGGAGAGAAAGTTGGATCATAAGCTTGTATTTCCATTGTATTAGTTGTATTATGGGAAGTCTAGAAGCTCAGACGCTTGATCTATTAATGGGACTCAATTCAAGATATCTCTGCTGCATTGTTTTTTTAATCTGTCCATTCAAAGTTCTCCAACTTTCAGGATGGGCAATCCTAAATATCAGGAGTGGCATCTGACATAATGTTTACACAGAAATGGAAAAAGGGCCCAGCCAGGTAATCAAATGTGATTGGCTTTTGAGGGAAACAGTGTGTGAGTTTGTGTGTGTGTGTGTGTGTGTGTGTGTGTGTGTGTGTGTGTGTGTGTGTGCATGTGTGATGATTAGGATGCAAAATAATTGTCATGTTTTAATGGGCCTTTATCTTAACAGCCTGGAACCTGCAGGCCAGCAGCAGAAAGAAACTCAGAAGTGTTCACACTCAGATTTGCTCTGTGTGTGTGTGTGTGTGTGTGTGTGTGTGTGTGTGTGTGTATGTGTGTGTGTGTGTGTGTGTGTGTGTGTGTGTGTGTGTGTGTGTGTGTGTGTGTGTGTGTGTGTGTGTGCAGTTGTGTGTGTCAGTGACATCCCTGGCCAGAGGCCCTGAAATCTAACATGGTTTAACAATGTCATGGCGTCGGCCTTCTGCTACATAGCACATTTACACACACACATACACACACACACACACGCACACACACACACACACACACACACACACACACAAATGCAGGCCCGTTGTTGTTGTGGTTATTGAGTGGAGCAGCTATTTTTCTTTCGCACTGACTGGCTGAGTGGCCCGGGGACACACACTCACACAGACGCACAAACACGCAAATACACAACTCACACATATACACACATGTAGGGAGCCATCTCATCTGGGCTGTAGAATTCCATTTGTCTGGTCCAGCAAGCAGTTGGCTAACTCCATGAATTATTACAATCCCATAAGGCATCTGGGGTGCTGCAGCAGTGCACCGGGAGGCCTGTCTGTCTCTGTGTGTGTGTGTGTGTGTGTGTCTGTGTGTGTGTGTGTGTGTGTGGCCTCCATCTACCATTTAAGTTACCATGGAAGATGAAATAGTCACACACACGCACACACACACACACACACACACACTCACACACACTCTTCCTTTCTCCCTTATCAGAGTGTGTGTATCTTCTATCTTCAAATAATGTTTTGTCTCTTTCCTTTGTGCTATCATGCTGCTACAAATGGAAAAACGGCATCTCATTCCTCTCTCTGGGGTTTTTTAGCAGCTCATTTTTCCAGCGTGTGTGTGTGTGTGTGTGTGTGTGTGTGTGTGTGTGTGTGTGTGTGTGTGTCTGTGTGTGTCTGTGTGTGTGTCTGTGTGTGTGGTAGTTGCGGGTGGCAGAGTAACAGTGGCAGACAGATGGCCATTTCTCTCTCTCTCTGACCATGTTGAACATTGCCTAGAAAGATCATCGGAGCAAAAAATGGATTTCATTTCAGCCTGTATTACAGGATTTAAAGTACAGCAGGCCCTCTGTAATCTGAAAGCCCTTTGTATTATTCTGCGCTGATTGAAGCAGAGTTTTTGAAGTGAAATGGAGCTAGTGCAGCAATACAGAGGGAGTTTTTCTAAGTGTGAGGCTGCTTCGGTGAAAGAAAGCCTGTGGTTTGAGATGAAGTAAAGTGATTGCAAAGGGTTGTTTGACAGAGTGCAGAGCTGCAGAGATATAGTGGTGTCTTCAGTCCATTGGGCCAACATTCAGTTACTGTACGGCAGGATTGATTGATCAAATGAAGCATTTACACTGTGTGTGTAGGAGAGAGAGAAAGAGTGAGTGAGTGTGTGTGTGTGTGTGTGTGTGTGTGTGTGTGTGTGTGTGTGCGCGCAACAGTAACTCCAGGTGCCTCATGTATACAAGACTGCGTTGCTAAAGGATGGCGTACACACAAAACCTGAAAAGTACATGCGCACAGAAATATTCATGTATTTTATCTGTAATACCGGGTATAAACCAGGTCCTACACACCTCTCCTTTATACATTACAACCAACATAGAATGAAGTGCACATGAATGATGCACTGACCCTTCCTTGCCTCCTCCCATAAATTAATATGCTAATAACTATAAATGGCTCTCTTACGTTATTCTTTGTCTAATCACAAGGCTCGGCCAAGGCTACCAAAACAACTCTACCTACTCTGAGATTGAGGTGCTGGTCGCAAGGTGGAGGAAAAGGAAAAAGAAAAATTCTGTTTAGAGGTTTGTCATTTCAGATAAGCAATAAAAGATTATGTTGCAGTTTGGTGTATGCACTAGGTTCAGAGAACCAAACCATGGCAGAAAAAAATGGAAATCAAAAGCAACACAAAAACACATGCATGTCAGTGTCAGTCCAAATTACACACAATAATAAGCAGTTGAGTGAAATATGGAAACTGAGTCCTGCGCGACGGAGACCCAAAACACCACGACTCAGGGGGTGAGGGGGGGGAGCCATGTGAGCCAGCATCTTCACAGCAGGTGATGGTGCACAGCCTGGATCTTCTGCACATGAATGAAATTAATACAATAACAGAAATATGTGGGGCAAAAGACATATTAACAATGTTCTAAATAACAAGAACTGGATAAAACATATTTGCCACGTCTCCTACAAGACCAAACGGCGCTGTGAAGCTACCGCATTCAGCGTCAAGGTAATGTCCTACACCTTTTCTCATTTCCTACACCTTTTCTTATTTCCTACACCTTGATTGCTTACGTTCCTGGGGAGATGGATCTGTGCGTCACCTCCTATGCGTAAAGGATGTCATATCTGCCATTTGGGTTTTGACCTTTTAATGTGAAACATTATCCACACAAATAATCAAACTTTTGCGGTGTATCAGTAGATATGATTGTTCCTTTCATAGACATCTGGGAGTAACTAAAGTGGACACTTCATTTTAAAATATTTGGTGAGTTTCTGCACATTTCAGTTCAAATTCTCTGTGACAGAGCCAGACAAGACTTTGCAGCTCATTCTCACGGCAAGTTTGTCTTCAAACTTCACAACGTATGCGTGAAAACCTGCGAGGCAACCTTTCTGTGTGTACGCAACGTTTATACATGAGGCCCAAGGTGTCTGACTAACAGGTAATCCTAACAGGTATTATAATAACATTCTATATAATAGCTATATCACGTTGCTGGCAGACTTGTTCTCCTTTGTCCCATGCAGGATTGGAGACCTGTACAAAATGTTGAAGGTGAGAAGAAAAACTGAGAGCACAGACCTCCGTTCTATCTGCAATGTTAGCCAAGGTATAAAAATACAGCAGAGTCAGTGATAATTCTCTGTGGGTTCATGTCTACGAGTGACCTCTTTCACATTACATGTAGTCAGTTGACCCATTGCTGATACAAAACATATTGATTAGTGTAGCTTTAAAGGGAGGAACTACTTAGTCATCATATTGAATTATCATTATGTGAATGGATACTACCCACATAATAATCGTTATTGGCCATACAAAGTCTGATGAGACCACCGTGTTACCCATTTCATGTAGACTAATGTCCCTACATTGTCGTTCCAATTCATAATGGCATTACAACAGACAAAGAGGGTATGTTGTTATGTTATTTTACATTGATCTACAGGAAATACAAAAATCAATTTAAAAGGGAATCATTCGTATTTAAAGGAACATTGCGTTGTGTGTAACCAGCAGATGGTGAGGGTTAACATTTTTATTCTCACTGATCACAGATTGTATAATAGGCCTCTGAGGTCTTACTGAGGGGGTGCTACAGCAGCAACTGCACACATTCTTCATAGACAGTAATCTTAAATTGGATCTGTTGGCGGTTTCTCTAATTATGCTGTGATCCATGGGAGAACTGCAGGGAGGTGAGGAGGGCAGGCCGCGGGGGCTGGGGGGGGGGTGCATATGATGCAGTCTGATTGATTTTATATCTTATGGAATTGATCAGGAATATATTGGTGGTGTATTGGAAGATATATTGTTGCTGATCAAACTATGATTTAATTCAATTTCATTATTTCTACTGTATGTTTTAGTTGCATCAAAATTAATTAGGATGCTGAATAATCCAAAGACTTTTCAGTGCTGAAAAACCTCAAAACTCATGATTTATTTTGGGTATAGCCTTTTCATGGCCAATTTCAATAATGCATTTTACGAATATAAGCATGATAGTTACGTGGTGGCCAACAACAACAACAACAACAACAACAGGGTACCAAAGTTGAATAGGCATGTTCTGAAGCAGCCGATCAGGAGGCTTGAGTCCTTTTTCCACAGTTGCTATGGAGAACAGGCAGGTGTGGTATTATGGTATTTATTTCTATTGCACCCTCACAGCAGGAGTAGCCACCATGACCTAAAATATTATGGCCTGCCGTGACCGTCCCTGCCCTCTTCTGAGCTCTGCTGCTGGAAACTAATGGACTCAGTATGTGTGGTCATGCAGTCAACACATTGTTCAAAGGCTCACCGTTTTTTGATTTCAGTGCTTTCAGTGCACCATATTCCAATAACTGTGAGTCAGCCACACTGTTTTCACAGCTGTCAGCTGGGATTTTATTGGGAACTGCAGGTAAGTCCCAGTCTCTGCTTGTCTCACGGAGCCAGACGGGACTAACTGGTGAATTATCAACCATTCTTCTGGTTATTCATTCGAATCACCACCTTATTTCAAACAGTTTGTCATGTTATTATTCCCACCAACTTTTCTCTCTTTTTGTACACATTTTATTTGAGTGAACCTTTGTTGGATTGGCGATGACCAGAAACGATGGGGGGGTTCTGTGTTCACTCACAGTGTGAGCACCGCTATGAGTGGTCAATCTAACTATACAGTAATGAGTATTGACAGAGCTCCTTTCCGTCTTGCGGAGAGAGATTTGTGAGTTAATGAAATGTGCAAGATTCATTTTACATTCGTTTTCTGCCAAAACGAATGGAGTGGCCTCCATAATAACACTTTTTAAGCATGGGCAAGCAGCTGCGATTCGAGCGTTCTTCACATACTGTACTTAGCAGTGTACTTTCTATCTTAATGGAGAAGTAAAATCTGCAACACTTTCACACTACCCACTCATCAAATACCGACGCTTGGTCAAGACCCCTGTGTGTCATTTTTCAAGATGCAGGGTAAAACCACTTAGGGTTAGGAAAGCATAGTGGGTGGGGTTAAAAGGGGGGCAAGGATGGGAAACAAACCCTAGTCTCCTGGGTCAAAGTTCTGTGGTAGAGTTGTGTGATTTATTTTTCAGAGTTTTGATTACAGAAACTACCTGTGGTTTGACATGTGGCTATAAGGCCGTTGCATTGTTGCAGTGTTTGCTATCAAGTGACAAGTCCCAGGACATGAACCCCAGTTTTACCCCCCCCCCCCACTCAACCAACCTCCTTACACAGATTTTCATCTTTTAAATCCTACTTTTTTAAATTATTATTATGATTGACAAAATGCAGTATACAGATAATCAGGAAAAGATTAATAACACATGAACATCAAGTGTATAAACTTATGAAGAGAAAAACAAAAAACATACAAAGCAAGACAAACTTTATTTCATATTTTATGAAATAAAATAATCATTACATAGAAAAAAATATTAAAAATAGGTACATGAAGACATAGCTTCACAATTAGACAGAGGTTTCAGGGGAGAAAAAAAGCTCTACAGTTTCCACGATTTAATGCTTTTTTTTGTTATCCAAAGATCTAAGTGACTTCAGTAGAGATTTAAATTCTATGAGAAAAGGAACAAAATTAGGAGATGAATTAGAAAGTTTCTGCTTGTGAATATAGAATTTGATATACAAAATGATGAAATTAATTAGATACTCAAGAGCACCATTTCCTGAACTATCGTGGAAACAGGTGATGTCTTTAAGGTTAAAGGAGTAGACAAAGTTGGTGGGTTCAAAGAAGTAAGATTCCAAATCTGTCCAAAATCTTTTGGATATATCACAATGAAAAAAAATTGAGGTGTTGTTTCAATATTCTGTTTATAAAATGTAAACATGTATTGAGTCGGCGAATTAACCAATGAGGTGATCAGTAGGGTAGATGTTATGTATAATTTTGAGGTGTTCTTCTTCTTTAGCTTTGTTAGAAACACTCTTTAAATCCTACTCACTACCCCTGTTGCTCTTCGTACTGCGTCATCTTACAGCCGTGCAGGTCACGGTGCTGCTCTGCCCGGGGCGTTCCATACAGACGCTAAAGGGTGCAATGTGCGCTGGTATCTGACCAAGTGTCAGTATGTGGCAAGTTGGTAGTGAGAACGGGTGGATGTGTTTTACCGTCAATCTGAGAATCAAATTCACTTGGGGCAGCGGTGTGTGTTGTGAGCGGTGTGTCTTGAACTGTAGTTATAGATCCTGGCTAACTGCGTAATTCTGTGTCCTGGTGTTCTAGCTTGTGTGGCTAATGTTATCTGTGTTTTTTTCTGTCACAGTCGGCCTTGCTAGCTTGTGCTCACACTTCCTGTTACCCCTACCTCCCTGCCTGCCTGCATGCTCGCCTGCCTGCTTCTCTCTGGATGCAAGGAAGTTTGCCACGTGTTGGAATTGTTTGTTGGACTCTGGGGGACACCACTAACAAAAGACACTGATTCACTGGGCACGCTCTCTGTTCCCCACCACTCACCACCCCTTTGTCCTTTGCTCCTTGCATTATATAAATATATGTATATATATATATATTTTGCAACCTCCAGTGCCGTTCCATAACAACTCTTCTATCATGAAGTCCTTACATCAATAAGTTGGTCCTTCAGCAACAGATGTCTGGAATCCTAAGCCTGTGTGTTAGCTGTGTTTGAGTCTAAATGTTGCTCATTATGCCGGCTAATGATGTCTCTGCTATGATCAAACATTCCAGAGCGGACCTTTAAATGGTAATATCCTCTGAATGGAGCATTAACTGTTTAGTGAAGTTAATAAGTCCACCTAAAGACTGTGTTAATGGGCTGCGAGAGTGAGGTGGAGACAGACTGAGAGATGGAAGGAATTAAAGAGAGAGGCGGAGTCCGAGGTTGATCATAACGATCGTTAAGTTTTTATACCATTAGACGGTGGTGGGCCATTTTGACCACACACAAGCTCTTATTACAGCCACCCGATTAGCTGCTGTGGACACAATTAAGGCCTAAAGTTAAAGAGACTATTAGATGAAGAGGACTGTTTAAGTTAAAGCTGGGAGCATTTAGCTGATAAGAGTTAATGATGTGTTGAAGTTAAGGACAATGCTGACTGCCTCTTCGGGGAACAGTCTTAATGAACCTGTTCTCTGTCTCTCAGCGGTCCAACATGTCCGTCTCTTGGACTAAATGATTTTAAATCAGCAGTTTGTAACACAAAGCATCCATATCTGGATTTACTACTAATGATGGCATGAAGTGTGTCTCATGCTGAGACATCTGACTCTACTGTGCATGAGCAGATGAAACACATCGCAGCAGCTAAATGTCTCATAAAAAGCTTTCAGGTGGGAGTGGTGACAGCAGCGTGAAAGACTCTGGTTTGGATTTAAGAGCGGCTGCAGATGAGAGGTTTAAATGGCTCTGCTGTCTGCCTGAAGGAGCTCTCAGCTTTACAGAACACGTCAACGTTTGGTGAACTATGCTTATAGCTGTCTTTGAGATGAGATCGATATCAATGTCGTGTTAAGTGCAAAGCCAGAGTCAGGATGTAGTTAGCCTAGCTTAGCATCTAGCATCTTCTATCCTTCCCTCTCTCTCCTTTCATCACTCTCTCTCTCCAGCTGCCATCTTGTCAATGCTCTCTTTCCAAGACTCCCTTTTCCTGTGTTCACGCTGCTATTTTTCCCACACACTCCCCATCCATACACCCACCCTCTCTATTTGTTAACGTCCATTCCTTCCGTCCATCTCGTTCTCTTTCTCTCTCCCCCCACACCTCCACACACTTGACCATAATTTCTTTTTCCTCATGTCTCTCCATCCATCAACCCTTTCTTTTCATCCTTCCAGCTCTTCTGCCCTTACTTTCTCTCCTGCATCACCCCATCCCTTGTTTTCTCTTTCCACTCCTCCATCTCTCCCTCCACACTCCCATATCTCCCTCTTCTTCATTTCTCTTTTCCACCTTCCCTCTTTCACCCCACTCCCATCACACCTTGTTTCGCTCCATCTCTTCATCTTCCCTCTCTCTCTGTCATCCCCCACTCCTTGCCTCTGTCCTCCTTGTCTACCTCCACACACCAAGTCCTCCTCTCTTTCATGTCTCCTTTCTTCACTCATCTCTTCTTCTCTGCCTCTTCCCCCGTCTCTCTCTCCATCACTTACTGCTTTTCTCTCCATTTCAAAGATTCTCTACATCCTTTCCTTCTTCCCATCTTTACCCCACTCTCACACCTTTATCTCACCTTTTCCTTCCACTCATGTTTTCCCTCCTTCAAAATGAATCTTCCCCTCTCCTTCGTTCCTTTTCCTCCAACATATCTCTTGTGTATTTTTCCATCTTCTCCCCCTTTCCCTCATCTGTCCTTCCCCTCTTTCAACCCTCTCTCTCAATATTTTAGTCCCTCTATCCACCCTCCTCTCTTCCTAAACACATCACCCCCCTCTTCCCCCCTTCACACATCTCTTACTCTCTGCTTTTCTGTCTCACCCCTCAACTATCCTCTCCGTCCCACTCTACCTCTCCCTTTTTTCCCTCTTCCACCCCTTCCTTTTTCCCTCTCCTCCACATCCACACATCCTCAACCTCCGTCTTCCCGCCATCTCTTTCTTTTCTCCCTCCATGTGTCGCTTTCTTCTTCACGTCTCTCCTTTATTCCCTCTTGGCTCGCCTCTCTCCCCTGTTTCCCTTATCTGGCCTTCTTTCCTTCCACTCTCGCAGACTCTCTCTTATCTTTTTACCCTTCCATCTCTCTCCCCCTTTTCCTCCCTCCCTCCGTCCTAATAGCGCGCTGACAGCGCCAGTGTTTCTAATCAGAGGTGAGGAGAGCCAATGAGCAGCCGTCCGATCCTCTCTGCTCTCTCATCAATCGGCTCTAACTGAATGGGAGCAAATCTCAGCCGGGACAAAATTAATATGTAGCAGATCTGCGGCGCGCTCGCCTGCCCTGGAATTGGAAATGGCTTCTGTGCTGCTTGACCCGTGTCCGTCCGCATGTGTGTGTGTGCGCCAGTGTGTGTGTGTGTGTGTGTGTGTGTTTGTGTCAGGGGGTTGTGGCGGCAGATTATTGGAGAGACAATTGGCTGTACGGCAGTAATCAGCAGAACACTGAGGTGTGTCTATCTTATGACTGCTTGCTGACAACCCCTTACACACACACACACACACACACACACACACACACACACACCAGGACACCCCCCCCTTCCCCCCTATCCAATTCAATCAGACAGTCCATCCGCCCTGCAGAGCAATGTGGCACTGCCC
Source organism: Percina caprodes (assembly GCA_013375575.1). NCBI lineage: Eukaryota > Metazoa > Chordata > Actinopteri > Perciformes > Percidae > Percina > Percina caprodes. Next base: position 1,807,146 of record JABXJD010000089.1, read on the forward strand.
CCGTGCATGACAGTATCAATTCAATTACCCAGGAAATGGATCCATATTCAGCCCATATAAACTCATACACGCAGCCAGGAGGGGCTGCTGCTGCTGCCGAGACAAAGAAATGCGCATTTACCCTGTAATAACTTTCATTTGGACTGGCTTTGAAAACCATTCTCATCCAGGCATTTGTCGCTGTCACATCGCGTTATCCACAAATCAGGTTTACAAAATATCAATTCAATTTCTGGCGTAGCGCGAAACGCCACGAGAAGAGAGGGGGTGGGGGATACATCCACAGAGAGAGAGGGAGAGGGCGCAGGCTGCTGAGGGCCCCTTGTGGCTCGGGCAGATTTCCAGTCAAAACTAATCAAAAGCAGAGCAGACCATGCTAATCTCTTCAATTTCATCCTTTAGACTGCTGTCTTTTCCCGAGTCATGAGCACACACACACACACACACACACACACACACACACACACACACACGTATGTGTAAGCAGACACAGCAGGTCAGATAAAAACATGGACACATAGGCAAAACATACATAACACAGACATAAACCCATTCATAGTACAAACAGAATATCAGGCACCTACTCTCTCTATCGCTCACACACACACACGCACACACACACACACACACACACACAAACACAGGACTGAATTATATCTGTGCAGCTCATCTGAATGAGTGAAGCATTGTGGAGCCTGGAGGTGAAGGAGTGTGAGAGATAACTAACTTTTCTGTGAGAGAAAAAGCAGAAAAGGTCCAATGAAGCTGGGATAGATAGATAGATAGATAGATAGATAGATAGATAGATAGATAGATAGATAGATAGATAGATAGATAGATAGATAGATAGATAGATAGATAGATAGATAGATAGATAGATAGATAGATAGATAGATAGACTTTATTAATCCCAAACTGGGAAATTACTCTGTTAAATTAGTTACTCTGTTATAGCAGCAAGTTACAAGGAAATACACACTCACTCAGGGAGGCACGAGGAGGGAGGAGTCAGCTGAAGTGTCCCTGAGCTGACTGGAAAACATTTGGTTAACAGTTGAGGAGGGGAATGCCTGTGTGGATGTCACCAAGCGGACACGTCACCATGCTTTTTCACCTCTACCACTGAACCATAAAACAGTTTAAAGAGGCTCTCCGCTGATTTTTACACATTATGAGTTTACTAGTTATGGTGAGTGTGATTCAACTTGTGAAAAGACTTGTGGCTCTGGAGGAAATTGGTCAAATGTGAGTGTCCTGGGCATCTCAGCCTTGGCCTGGAGAACGCAAACGCTTGATTAAAAGATAGCGTTATGACCGTAACATGGCCATGCACCAAGCACAGAGGGGCTGAGACACAAGCTTCTGTCCCTCATCTAAATCTCTCGCTCCGCTTCTCAGATCTTCAGAATCTTTCTGCCAAAATGTAGCACATTCCTGGAATTTACTTTGCATTTTCTAACTCAAATCACATCCTCTACAACTTAGTCATCAGAACTCTGTTTGGTCCATATCCATAAAACTCACTTACACTCTATTCTAACGTGATTTGTTCTTTGTTCATGCCGTTATCTCGGCTGTCTACAAATATCAACAGCATTCAGTCGTCTGTCTGAACTAACGGCGACCCCTCAACTCACTCATCAACGCCTTTCTTTAATCAAGCCAGGAAGTTTAACCTGCCAACGTCTACTGTAGGTCTTATGGGAAATGGTGTCTGATAAAGGCTGCACACCGATTAAGAATTTAATATTTTTTACACACCAATAAATAAAAAATATAGTTAAAAAACGCAAAGGTAACAACTCCACTCCTCAACAGTTTACAGTTAGCAGCTGTGGTAAAACATGTACAACGCATGAATAAAGAATCACATCACATGTGCTAAAGTAAAATATTAATAATATTATGGGGATACCAATATCACACATACATATTATGTGTCAAAAATAAAACAAAATGTTGTTTTTGTTGTTTTTTTTAAGTCATAAATCCTGAGTTAAAGCTCAGCTACAGTCTGGTTACAGGAATTAGACTGGTCCCAGATAGATATAATGTATATAATATTATATATATAATATACTCTTGGGGTAACAACAACTATGTCATGGAAGGTGTATATTACTCAGGACCAAAGGAAGTGCAGAATTTCAAAGCAGCAGCACAGAGGCTGAGCAGTCAGCCCGTTCCCAACGTGCCCGTTCCCAACGTGCACGTTTTCAACAGGCGCTGCACTAGTCTAAGCAAAGCAACACATGGATCAAATCGTACACAGTTGCGAGGACAAAGTGTGAGTTAAGAGAGTGAGAATGGAGAGGAAAAGATGTATTGAGCAGAAAAAGAGAGGAGAAAGGAGGTGTCATGGTTGGAAGGACAAAGTCCTTCCAACCATGACACTGATAAAAATCCAACTCTGGGCAGAAAACCTCTGAGCTGCTCTGATTATAGGTATAGCCTCCTTCTTTCACTTTGTTCTGTCTCTCCTGCTCATGACCCTAGTTGGGGCGCCTTGGAAACGAGTCTGACACAAAAATAGAGCGATATCCAATCAGAGCGCATGGACAGTGTCCAATGATAGTACACACCGGTGGGAGAGAGGCAGCGGATACCTACACTCACAGAAGCACATCAGTAATGCAACAGGAGTTATGAAAGGAGCTTCATGGGAAATGAAAATAATGTGATGATATGGATCCAGGACAGTGGCTTTGAATTAAGGATTTTAAACAAAAAATTGGCAATGAAAAGAGGCCTAAAAAAGGAAACATTGGCATTTATACATTCCAAAAAGCCTGAAAAAGACTGAATTGAAAAACGCAAAAAATAATAACAATGTGGAACAAGTTTCCACTTCTTCCCAATGCAACGCTTTCGATACACAGGTGATTCAATGCCAATGTTTCATTTTCCAATGCCAAACTCTAAAGTCACTTCATCAGGACATCACGTTTCTATTTCATGTTGATTATTTATTTGGCTAAACTATGTGGCTGTCCAGATGTGGCAAGCTCATGCTATTGGTTTTCCTGATGAAAAGTACATTTTGCTCACACAACCTTCCTTGTGGCTTGTGTAAATCATTATATACCCGCTCTTCTGTTTCATACATCCACGTGTGTCTGGGAAGAAATGATCGCATTTGCACCTGGAAAACCTCTCTCATTTCCCTGTGATGGTGTAATAATCCAGTTTTAGATCCCTCCAAGTAGAATCTTCTTGTAATCTCAGTACACCTGGTCTGAGATCAGTTGTGTGGTTTGTGCAACCTCGAGTCGAGATCTGCAAAGGACACGACTTTTCATTATCAAATCATTTAGGGACCAAACGTGTTGGTGGGTGTCGGCACTGTCAACAGGAAAGAAACGGTTCATTACTGGATAACTCAGAAAGACTGCAGGATAGGATCTGCATTCAATGTGTTTCTCCATTCATTTGTTTTGGTGTTTCCCTTAGTTTTTACTCCTTTGATTGATAGGCAGGTGACACGGACAAGTCATTTACAACAGTAAAACTCAATGATGACACCTAGTGGGCAGGTGAGGCAGGGCAGTGTCTGTCACGGTTAGTACACAAAAAACCCTGAAGCCAACCGATTCTTACAAAATAGAGGCAAGAAATGGCAAGAGAAGATTTAGATTTTAACATGCACAAAAGGTGGATTTAGCAATTTCCTTGCTCACACCTCTACATGTTCTTTTTTTATTTGCAAACTTCTTTTAGTGCTTGTTCAATAGAACGAATAGACCTCCATTCATTGCTCGTTAGGTCTGAAAGAAGTGAAGAAGGGAGAGGAGGTGAGTGGAGGAGTGAGGAGATGCTGCTGGTAATGCGTCTGCTGTTGGGAGCTAAATTCCTAATGAAACGCTCTCTTCTTCAATAATCAGACACATGGAGCTTCCTTCATCTAAAAACTGTTAGCAACACAAATGCACGGCGCTTCATGAAATTATCCACAGACACACTCTGATGCAGACACACACACACACACACACACACACACACACAGCTTCAGCTCTCACAGTAATTACACAGTTGCAGAGAGCGCCGGGGCTCAAAACGCTGTTTAACAAATCAATTTGAGAATGCTTACCTTGTAAAGCTGTATCTATTTGTGTGTGTGTGTGTGTGTGTGTGTGTGTGTGTGTGTGTGTGTGTGTGTGTGTGTGTGTGTCTGTGTGTGTGTGTGTTTGTGCAGACACTTCCTGAGCTGATCCATTAAGGCTTTAACAAAGAGCTGTGCTCGGCCGCTCTGCTGGAAATGTGTAATTGGAAGGATAGCTAAGGGCCGACACACACAAATACACTTTATTGATCCACAGCATCTCCCATATACTGCTTGCAGCTAACCACACACACACACACACAGAGCCTCAGCAAGGGGTTGCACTGACTTTACTCCCATTCTGTTACCATCAGTGGCAGTTTATCAAGCAATCAATAGTCTTTTATTTTCTCATATCTTTAAATGGACGAATATCCTGAATATGATTTTTACAACAGCAGGGGAGGAATGTGATGGAAAAGAAGGGAGGGGAGAGGTAGAAGAGGAGAAAGAAGGGAAACTGGAAGGCAAGACAAGGAAGTGGACAGGGCAAGGAGTGAAAGAAAACAGCTTACAAAGGAGAAAAGAAAGATAAGTAACATGGAGAGAAGAGGTGAAGAAGAGAGTTAAGCTGTAGATGTTGGACCACCGCCAGCGGGCAGGAAGCCGCCGGATGACCTGAGCACCATTTGCATGTTAAGTGGTGTCAATCTGCATTGATTCCCACCAAAATGAAATGCAGTGGGCTTCAATAGAGCCTGTGCTTTACAAGGGCCTCCTAGCTGCTACATCCAGCCTATTGGATTCAGATTAACAGGCTCAGTATGGCCGCACACTGAGCAACTTATCTTTAATTAAAATCACTTTCTTCACAGGATCCACTGGACTGGACTTAACTAGACTGGACTGGACTGGGTTGGTCTGGACAGGATCCCTTGAAACTGGACTGGACTGAACCCAATTAAACCCCAGTTGGAAAAGACATGACACAATCCTATTAGACTTTGCTGCAGCCTGCTTAGTAGACACATGCTGCACAGGAGCAAGAACTATTGATACAAGGGTATGATTAAGGCATTGATATTAAAATACTATATTGACCTTGGAAACAATGAGGATCAAGACATGGAAAGTCAAAAATGAACTGACAGGGTCAGCTTTAATCCAATATGATGATGAGAAGAGGAAATAAATGTCACTGAGCTGACTTCATCAGCTGATCATGAGTAGGTTAAAAGCTCCCAAAAGTGATTAAGTGGATTTTTTTGTCGAGCTCATAGCAAACTCACCTTCTATTATGTGCTGTGTACATTATGTGCAGCATGGCAGAGTGCAAAAGGACTGCATAAAGTAGAATATATATCAGAGGGTGTGAGTAATAAATACACTCTCAGCCCGACTCATGGCTGTGAAACATCTGAGCCAATCACAGGGAAGCATGACAACAATAGCTCAAGAAATGGAAAGACGCTTCTCCAGGAATTCCTTAGGTTGTTCTACACATGTGCAGCCAGAGGCAATTGGTGTGGCTTTATAGTTCACATGTACAGTGATGAGAAAAATACATAATAAAAACTGTTGATGAAGCGTTTATGTGATCACAGCAATGAAACACAGGATTAATGAGCTCCGTTAATCTGATGTCTCCTGCATGAACAGCAGAATACTGAGTTGCATTAGACCAGTATGATGTGTTTAGAGGTCAATGTGGTTATTCTGTAGCAGCCTGGTTTCATGTGTATGCTACTTAATGAAGGTACACACAGTGGTCAAATACAGTTAAAGCTATAGTACGTAGTTTTTTGTCCCCTCCATGAGGAATTCTAAGTAATGACAACAATGCTATTGTTGCATCCACATGAAGTTAGCCTTCAGTGATCGAGCAGCCAGCCCCACCCCTCCTCCATGCAGTTACTTCTAACCAAGGAGGAGACAGAGGATTAAAAAAACATGACGTATTCTTCAGAAGAGGTAATTCTCTTCACCCGAGATTCTGCGTTCGAAAACCTCCGGACTATGTTCTAAACATAACCATACTGAGAAATGGATAGAGAGTTTTGTGGAGCTGATAGTCTTCTTTAGCTTTGTGTTAACTTATATGGCAAGAGTTTGAATGTAATGGACGTTCATTAATCTAAGGTCCAATAGTTGCGCATCATAGCTTTAAGGAAAACACATGGTGATGGCAGATAAAATATGTTTAATGTAGAAGAACTTAACCATTTGATTGAGGTGGTAACAGCAATTTCTGTTTACTTTTGGATTGTGAGAAAACATGAACTCTGGTCTCTCAAATGAACCTCAGATCATGTAATTCACCATCCTGGCCTCCCAAGCCTGACTTTCTGTAAACTTTAAAGTTATAAATACATGGATATACATATTACACTGGTTCCATCATTAGCAGGAAGTTGGCTGGCAAAATGAAGTTCAGATGGACAACCTCACTTTTCATGTGGTAGGATTTTCAACTCTGTAGATGGAAACAGATCCTTTCTTTCCTCTTTTTATCACCCTAGACTCTCTTACCTACTCTCTGGCTCTCTGGTGCGTTACGAGTTTAGGGAAGTTGTTAAAAATACTGAAAGAATTGTCATAGCGATCATAAAAAAACTGTAAATATGTCTCATTCAACAGGGACATATAAAGAATCAAGGAGACTAATTAAGTTCAAGTCGGAATACAACAACCTCTTCACAGGGAGGAGGAACACGCCAAGAAGGCCTAGGAGTGAGTTAACTGTTGACTGTTTTATAATCCAGGCAGTGTCTCACCCATCACCATTGTCCACGTAACATCACTTAATGTAGCTAGCGTGTGCGGTAATTATGTATCGCGCATACTGTAAGTAGGGGCTCTTCCCTCACTTTGAATGTCAGAATCGCATGAATCAAAGACATATGCTAATCGTGCTAATAACATTAACTTTGAATAACATAGTTCCACAGTTTACTATGGCCTTGTCACCACACTGAAAGATGCCCTTTCACTAATATTGAACGTATGTGTATCTTGTGTCTGGAATCATACCACGGATGCAGGAAGTTGACATGTTTTAGAGGGACGCCTCACCCAACAACAGGCTAGCAACAAGAGGAAATACAAGGTGAGATATTGTATTTCATTATGCGCTCAGTTCACTTTCATGCAAAGCATCAGTGACTCTTGTATTACGTAGTGCTTCACATAGTAGTTCCAGCGTGTCCTCATCTCATTGATGAATCCATTGGTGTAAAGGTCCACCCACTGGGCCACTTGGCTACGGTTTTGCCCGATACATGATCCCTTTGGAGGCGGCCTTCTATTGAGGATGATAGATGCATGTGTCAGGGGAAGGATTGACATGGCTTTAAGTGATGGTGGCTCATCATCTGCTGGAGCTAAAGAAGCTACTTGTGCATGTGTGGAAGATGAGGATGCTGCCCAGCCTGGCCCAAGCAGCAGCTGCACCACAGAGGTGGATGTCACACATCATAATTTCTTCGATCTTATGGATCTTATTTTTTATCTTATCAATTCTTCTTCATGTTGATTTTTGAGACTGTCTTGCAAGTTACTTAACACTACAACCCGTTGTTTTCTCTCCAAACAGTGGTGAGCAAATTCTAGCAACGAAGTTTTCATTAAAACTAAAATATGACTGGTGTGTTAACTGCCTGAGAACTCCACATAAAACACATGGTGGCTCACTGATTCTTGAAATAAGGGACAAAACATGTCCCCCATCAAAATGTTGCAATTTGCCTTAAAAAACAATAAATCATTTGTTTTAAAAAGGCTTTAAAAGTTGGATATGAAAGACTTATGTATGTGTTGACCCTTAGTTTTTTATATATTTATATTATTTTATAATAATTTTACAAAATACTGCCACTGTATTATGAAAGCCCATGCAAATGAACTCGTCCTCCGTAGAAGTCACAGCACCAAAATGCAAAAAAGAGTTTTAAAATGCACAAAATGCACAAATATGAATATGAGGTTAATTACATGGCTTAATAAAATATCACAACATACTTAAAGTGAACATTGCATTATTTTATACATTAACGCAGCCTTTTAAATTCTGACATCAATTCATGTCAACTCCGTCAGATATTTTTCAAGTTAAAAATAAATCAGGCATATTTTGGTCATCTTTAACCCTGAGGACCCCCTTTGACTTCTTCCTGTTGGTGAATGCAGCAGTCCAAAACATGGTCTTGTAAGTTTTACATTTTTTTAAATATTCAGCAAATAAGTTGGAATACCTGTGGTCACAGCTTTTATGTGTCAACACTGTCAAGAATTTTGAAATCTAAGTTGGTATTTTGGTTTAGTTTAGTGGCAGCTGGACACTGAGGAAAATCAAAATGGCTACCCTTTACTAGACATGATTAAGTTGAAAAAACATGTTGTTTTGTCAACTCCGTCAGACGTCACCTCTGTCAGATATTTTGTCTGACGGTGTTGACATGTAAGCTGACGGAGTGGAAAAGTGCTCCCAAATACTTATTAATTAATGTATAACAAATACATAACATGATAATATTATCTAAGTATACATGTTGATTGAAATGCCAAATAATAACTTTTAAAATTATTGTTTTTATCTGTACTGTAGGCAGACATGGCAAGACAGAAACTGTCAGGGGAGGAGAAAAGAAAAAGTAACAGAGTACCAGAGAAAAAGGAGAGAAAGAATTAACAGTGAACAGTTAGAAAAGTAGGGACAGAGATGGAAGGACAGGGTCCAAAACAAAAAAGTAAAACAAGTAGGAGAATTAGGACCAAGAGCAAAGAGGCACCGCAGAAAGTATTGGAGGAAAGCAAAGAAAAGGTCCGGAGCTATGCAGAATAGACGGCTAAAGGAAATAGACACCCCACCAGAAAGTCCTCTGGACCAGACTGATGAGGAGCCTACTTCAAGCAGGCGTGTCCTTGCAGCTGAGAGGGAGAGGAGAAAAACCAGGAAAAGACATTCAAGGGAGATAACAGCATTGAAAGAAAAGGTTAAGAAATTAATAAAAGAGCAACACAAACTAAGAAAGCAGGAATGGCAAAGAAAAAGGCTCAAATAGAAAAGTCAAATGTCAAACTAAAAGATAAAACGATTGTAGATTATCCACAAACAGAAACAGAGAGGATGATAACAGGAAACCAACTTCGGAACCCCAACATTAGGAGGTCTCTTCTTTTCCATAATGTTCTCTGCCGAGAGCTGAGAAAAGATAATACAACTCCTGTGGCACAGAGACGAGCCGTTGAAAAATCAGGTCACAGACAACTGGCATTATCAGGCAAAGTTCTAAAGAAGTATTGGCTTCTTCATAGGCTTCACCAGTTTGGTGTTAGCTACAAGTTAATGAGACAAGAAAAACAGACGACAAATAAGAAGGCAACATATCTCCAACGTGTCAGCCAGACTGTTAAGGAGAACTGATAAAACAGACACCATCACCAGGAACAAGATGAAACATTAAAGGATGATTTTATCAGACTCAATGCTGAACCTCCATAGTGACTTTCTCAAGAAGAACCCAAGTATGAAGCTGAGTTACTCATGCTTCTGTATTCTGAGGCCCTTCAATGTTACAGCATCTAAGGCATCCGACAGAAGTACATGTCTGTGTCGTCATAATGAAAATGCAGACTTGATGCTTCAGGTTCTAAAGTCATTGGGTGCTCTAAAGTCAACCAAACTGGAGGAACGTTTTCAATTAGTTTGTTGCACGCCAGCAACTGTGGCCTGCCTTCTTCGCACCTGTTTACGGTGCAAAAACAAGCATTAAGTTCTGGCTCCAGGGATCAGTGGAATCAGTGTTCAGTGGAGGCAGTGGGAGTGAGTTCAAGACCAAACACCCAGTGGGATCTACTTCAACATGAAAGTCAACTTGCATAGTGGGAGTCTTTGAGAGTTGCTTCATCTCTATGAGGAGAAACTTAGAAGTGAGACGACAACACATGTGTGCCTGGTTCACAATCAGGCAAAAGCATACAGAGAATTGATTAAAACATGCAGTGAGAACACAGTAATTGTACATGTTGATTTTCAGAATCCTGGAAGTGTAAATATGCTTCTGAACTTCAGGCTTGCCATTTTGGCCAGAACTTACTTCAGTTAACTCTTCATACTGGAATGTATTACACCAAGGGTGAAAAGGGGGCATTTTGCTCAGTGTTAGAGTCTAAGAGACAAGATGCCGCAGCAATCTGGACTAACATGGATCCTGTCCTTAGAGATATCCATCGGTTACTACTGTGCACTTCTGGTCAGATGGCCCCAGTAAGCAGTATACGAATAAGAAGAACTTCTACCTCATTTCTGAAGTACCACCCACTCTGGGCTTCAGCAGGACCACATGGAATTATTTCCCAACATCCCACGGAAAAGGTGCCCCCGACGGCATTGGAGGAACAGTAAAAAGAACTGCAGACTCCTTGCTTCTACGGGGTAGTGATGTTGTGGATGGTAAAGATTTCTTTGAGAAGATCTCAAACCGTTTGAATGGTGTTCAACTGTATCAAATTTTGGAAGAGAACTTGGAGACATATGACACACTTGTTACACAACAAGACAAATACACCAGATAATCCCACATCAAAACTGCATCTGCCACAGACAGCTATCATGCTTTTGCAGTGAGCCATTGGATTGCCGGTGCTTTTCCCCGGCAACTCTTTGTATAAGAGACTGTTCAGAGGGGCAGCAGACGGATTCAAGTGCCAGGAAGATCCGTCCATTGGCCATGTTGATGGAGGAGATGGAAGACGAGTTGGGAGATGCAGGGGACTCGGTCGAAGAAATGGAAGATTTGGTGGATGAAATGGAAGAGGAGCCACTGAAAGGTCCTGAGGGTGCTATTGTTGATATGACTATAACCAGTATTGAGACAGGGGATTTGCTGACAGTGGTGTATGATGATCAATGGTGGCTGGGAAAGTCCATTGATGTAGATATAGAACACCATGATGTGAAAGTTGAGTTTACGTATCCTCGTGGTCCAACAACTAATTTTCATCCAAAACATGGGAGGAGGGATGTCTGTTTTTGTCCAGTGAAAGATGTCCTTTTGAAACTGAAAGGGACAGCATGTCCCCTCCAAGCAAGCTGGACCACGGAGCTCTATGCCATAGCCCCTGATGTTATGGACTTCATAGAGCGTAGGCATGTTCAACACCTCTTGTCCAATGCCCATGTCCCACAGGTTAGATAAAGTATTATATAAATATCTAATGCTTGGCTCTCAACTGAAGGCAGTAATGAAAAATAAAATTCTCTCTATATATTTACTTACTTGTTGAGAGAAACTGAAGCAACTCTTAAAACTCACCTGTCTGAACCCCTGTGTTAAAGTATAGCTGGAATTTCAACAGACATTTCAACCAATTTACTTTTACAGAAACACTAATGTTATGAGTCTAATTCTTCACTTTTCATTTTTCCAGTGAGCCTTTGGAAGGAGTCAGGAAATACATGGGGAGGATCCTGTTATACTTTAATATTTGTACAATATTAACACTATTACATAACTTTCTTAGTTCTCAGCTTATTGTGTCCTCTTGAAAATCATTTGTTAGATTTACTGTTTATTTCAAATATAGATGACCAATAGCGGACCTCCAGATACATTTGCTTTTTTCTTTTGATACCAGGAGCATTTTCACATTGTCATGTGTGCCTTAAAAATCCTGTCACCAGGTACTCTTTGTTTAAAGTTTGATTTTCCTTTCCCTTGATACTCTCTCCCTTTGCCATGTCAAAACTAGGTAAATATCGTTAATCAGTTTGATTCTCGATTAGTTTGTCAACACCGTCAATTGTAAGATGGAGGTTTTTCATTTTTATGTTTCTTTTGTTCAACTGAGTTTGTTAATACATTAAAACATCAACTTATCTGCATGCATCGGTGTCTTGTGTGCACAAAACTACTGATTGTATATATTAAAAATGAAAAAATGAGTAAACTAAATGAAAGTAATTTAAAATGGCTACTTCCAAAACAATGTAAAATATTTTTAAAAGTGTAAACAATACAATTTGTCAGTTAACCTTGCTAAGGCACACCATTTCTACACACTTAAATACTTTACAGTGTTATTCAGTTGATCAAACACACAAAAATACACATTGTCATGTGTCAGACGGAGTTGACAAATGTCAAGTTACTAAGTGAGTAATTGTCATTTTTTATGAAAATTGGTTAAATAAAAAAACCTGTTCCTTTTCATGGTATGATAGATGAGACTTGTTGACCTTTTCATGGTATGATAGATGAGACTTGTTGACCTTTTCATGGTATGATAGATGAGACCTGTTGATGAGAACGTTGGCATGTGTTGCAACATCATTCAATATGAACCAAAAGGATTGCGTCAAATCACACTTCATATGGATGGAACCAACACAGCTAAAATAGACAGTGTTCCACTGAAATGGCAACACAACCACATTGTAACAAATGGCTGTCTGGAAGAAAAGATTAGACATTCAATGATCTATATTATTATATGGAATGGGAAATGCTCAGCAGTAACGCAAAGAATAATGTCATTTCAAGTACCAAATCATATATAAAACAGGACTGAAGTGAGTGGGCCTGGAACTGAGTGGACTAGTTGTTTCCTTGATAATTATATTATAAATTATAAATTAGATTGCAGGAGACTGCATTGCAGGTCGTTTCATTGTCAAACCATGTCTTGCCAGCTTGATAATCCCAGGTTAAGTCCTCCTGTGTGGACACATCCCCTCAGCATCATTGTGACTGGCAGTCATCCATCAGATGAGTCAGATTCAGCTGCACACAGAAGAAATCCTCACAGCTCTGGAGAAGGACCTGAAGCTTAAGTTTGACAAACTGTAAAAGACTTGACATTTGATCAGGTTTGGATCACCTGTAATGTTTAAGAGTTTCAACCATTAATCCCCATAAGGATTAGAGGTCCCACCCAATTGGATTTTCAGTAACAAAAAACACACATAAAGGACCAACATGTTCCAATGAGGTAAAATTGTAAATTGTAGTGCATTGAAGACAATATGAGACAAGGGACAAATAAGGCTTAGAGAACCAATAAAAGACAATATAAAGAGTAATAGATTGTGAAGAAACAAAACATAAGAAGTGGTCTGAGGGACTTAAAAGAGAAGTTTGCCATTTGTTTGTGGATGTCCAATCAGTGCTGATGGTTAATATAGTCGATTAACTGTGTGCTATATTGAAATCTGTTGTTCTTCCTACATCCATTGATGTGACAATGGCATAGTTGGAGGCAAGGAAGACTACAAATGAGTGTGAGGTGAGTGTGAGTGTTTGAGATGCCGTTTTATATGGCAGAGGATATATTTCCTAGTGTTTGGGCTGACTTAGATTTTATCCGCATTTACTCAGCCCAGAGTATTCGACTGAAGACTGAGGAAATTGCCCTTGGTGTAGCTGGTATGTGCTGTGTGGCACACACTAATTCCTGACAATGTGGTTAATATGTGGTGTATCATGGAGAACACTTATTCCTGGCAGATGATTGAAGGGGTCTGTCTAATTATTGTGTTCCTGTGATCAGGGAAAGATAATTAATTAGGAGAGATCTGGAGTCTTGGTTCCAGTGTTGAGGTGTGTGTGTGTGTGTGTGTGTGTGTGTGTGTGTGTGTGTGTGTGTGTGTGTGTGTGTGTGTGTGTGTGTGTGTGTGTGTGTGTGTGTGTGAACATAAATTAATTGTACATTGTACAACGTGGTGGTGCAGGGCAAATTTTGTGATCCTAGCACACACACACACACACACACACACACACACACACACACACACACACTCACACACAGAGAAATGAACATACATGGATTTCCAGTCGTGCGTTGAGGATGTAATGAGCAGCATCTGATTACTGCCACTAATTGACAAAACACACACACATACACACACACACACACACACACACACACACACACACACACACACACACGCACACACACACTAATAACACAGATCGGATGTCTCTCTCATCATCATTCTGTCATTGGTGCAGCTCTGGCTGCATGATCTCTGTCATCCAAAAGGTTAATGGTTCCACTAAAACTAAAGTTGCCTTCAGGGAGCATCTTAGCTCAGCATACACACACACACACACACACACACACACACACACACACACACACACATACATACACACACACACACACACACACACACACACACACACGTTGAAAAGCAGCAGTCAGGTTTTGCTAAAGAATGGACCCTCCCCGGTCGTACATACAGTCCACATACTGAACAAATTAAAACAAAACCCACACATTGCTGCAAAATAAAATAAAAAAGGCTTTCAGAATAAAACTATATAGATCAAAAGTACAGTCTGGTAAATTGCTAACTGGATTCTGTCTACCAGTTTTATTTAAAATGGCTTTGGGAGCTATAAACCACTGTTTTGTTTAATTCTTTTGCTCTAATTTAGTGCCAATTTAATAATGAAGAAAACTTATAAATGAATGATTCTCAGGCATGTTTTGTAGTTATAATGTGCACTTTTTTTCTATGATTTTTAGCAGATTTATTATGAAATCAAGTCCATTGAACAATAGGTGTGAAAGCTCCCTAAAGCAGAGAACACTGTTCAGACTGGATCCAGACAGCATTTTTACTCTTCAAACTAAATGTAGGTTTCTGTGCTTGGCGGTATTTACATGTGATTGTTTCCAGCAGCACGTGAATGACTGTGTGTATGTGAGCGTGCATGTGCCTGTCCTCTCTATAATAGCCATGCTGCTATCAGCCATAGCCTCTCACAGCTACCGCGGGACAACCAATTCCCTTTATCAGGCAGCTGATAACAGGCTTTAGCTGTGCTCTGCGTCCCACGTGCACACCATCACACACACAGGCCACATAATAACTAATTAGCTTCTCTCTGGGGGTGGGTGGTGAGAGGGTGACCCACCGCTCTGACAAAGGCATGCAGCATTTTAATGTAAAAAAATGAAATCAATAAAGGCGTGGGGCGTCGGGCAACTAGCAAGCGGCCCCCTCTTAACATTAACAATTATAGTGATTAACAGTGATACCCAGAGCTCATTATTCACCACAGCAGCCAGAGAGAGAGGAGAGATAAGCTTGTTTATTGGAGAGGGCCCTTTTCACAAGGTGCAGTCGTTCATCATTTGGGCTGAGGGGGATGCAGGGATACGGTTGTGGGGGGTGTGAGGGGCACCACAATTAAAAACACACTGTGACCTTGTGGCTGGAAGGACCTGCAGAGGAAGACAATTTAAACAGGGAGAAGAAACAGAAACCAGTATCATGGTCATAAAGTATCAGAGACACTGACAGTATCAGCCACAGTGAAGCCTCTTTTTTACACAACAGCCTGTACACGCTCCGTGGTGTCTCGTGTCTTAAACAGCGTCCAAATCACTTTAATGCATCAGTTAAATGCACCAAATCACTCAATTATCCTTTCATAATTTCATCACAAGACAATTAAAGCAGGTAAACCATTTCTCTTGCAGAGAACACACACACATAAACACAAACACACAGAAACAGACACACACACACACACACAAACCTCAAAACGATCGTAACTCCAGATGGCAAAATCATTTTTAATATAACTATATCTATAACATTTACACAATATCCACATACAGTTAGTCTGAATTTCAAACAGACATTCCTTCAGAAGGTTCCGACTGACCACCGGCTCCGAATACATGACAGCTCCTCATTTTCGTCAACGATGTTGGGGACCAGAATATGTTGGCAGAAAAGGGGTTCTGCTCTGAAAGAGAGTTCTGAATGGGCCTCACACTGGGACCCACACACCCATCTTTGAGACCTTATCCATACCCATTAGCTTGCCAGGCTAATACAGCACATTGACTGCACTGAGCTGTAGTATTCCAGCTGTCACGGCCTCGAGACTGAGGACTGTTCCAATCATTTAAACATAGCCTCCCACATTTTAGATAAAAGGTTTCACTTATTTCCCATGTTACCCAGAGTATGAGGACAGGTATATCTCATTGTGTTTATCTTATTTTATGTTTATTATACAGTATATGTAATTTTGGTGGCAAGATTATCATCATTATGTCTTCTTATAAGATTTGTATGTCTTGCGTGTTACATCACATTATAAGAACAGCATATAAGTAGTGCAGCTTTGGAGACATGTAACATTTGAACTAAGCACATTCCCCATGCTCCCAAAGTTTGTTAGTTTCACATTGCCAGACCTTCCTGCACAGCGCTGCGGAGGAGGGTCTGGCTAGTCTACACAGCATTCTGGGATGGAAGATAAACGTGCACTTTAGACCAATCACAATCGTCAACAGAAAACTCAGATTGGACAGATAGTCTAGCTAGCTGTCTGGATTTACCCTGCAGAGATCTGAGGAGCAGGTAACCATAGTCCTCATGAATCCACTGGAGTTTAGAACGGCAACACAAGGAAAGAGGAAGGTAATGGACATCCGGTGGAATTTCCAGTGGGACCGGAACAAGCCCGGATGTGGAACACATCCTGGACTTCCCGTTTTTCTGTACACCCTGAGAAAGTTTTCATTTCATCCACTGTGTGCTGTTGCAGAGGTACTGTAAAGAGATAAAGACATGTCTATGTGTGTGGAATGTCCAGGAAGTCATTTTTAGTTAATTGGTTTCTTCATTGAAAAAAAGTTCCATGAAACCAAGTTTTCTGGGTCTTGGAATTCCTCTTAGTATCGAGCGACATGCCTCACTTTAAAGTGTCAGCCCATGCTGTGTGCCATCTTTGTGTGTTTAATTGGTGCTAATTAAACACATCTTTTCATTAGAGTAAATTTGGTTTGTTTTCAGGAGGAGGTTTTCACCTCCTCAGTGTTTCTCCACTCTTTTCATCCATCCGTACTCCTCCCCTCTCTGTCTGTCTGCTCTCCAGTACTATGGATGCTTAATGAGCCGGAAAATATAATTCAGAAATGATAGTCGTCTGAAAGCGATAGAGAGGGAGAGAGAGAGAGAGAGATGGAGCGATAGGAAGACAAAGACAGGTTATTGTCAGCAGTGTTTCCATATCAGCAATATCTCTTCTTCTCTTTTCACAGTGAAGTAGCCCGCACAGCCGGGTCAGCTCAGGTTTAAACCTTCTCTCCAACAACACAGAACGGCTGATTTGATCCTTTACAGGAAGAGACATCCATCTGTCGGTTTGGCCCTTTAACACATTGAACTGATTTGAACTAAATCCTGTGAGGTCACTTTAGGCCTGAGTCTAGTTCAAGGTTCAGACACAAAGCACACCAACGTTTAACCTGCAGGGTGATACCACCATCACTAACAATAATCACATGCTCTCCCTGGTGCTACTGGAGCACACAGAAATGTTATAGCTTGTCTAGATTTTGACATTTGACTGTCATTGTTTAAATAAAGAAATGAAAACTCCTTCTGATGATATTAAGGTTGGACTGATCTTTGAAGGACAATATCAAAATTCATATGGAGACTATTTCAAGTCTTTATTAGTCAAATGCACAACGGTTAGGGTTAGGGAAAATCGTTGACAATGAAACTCCAAGACTTAAGCATGAAATAGTGCAGGAGTAAAGAATATAGCAATAAAAAAAATGTGTGTGTGTATATATATATATATATATATATATATATATATATATATATATATATATATATATTCATGCCTTTGTTACATCGAGACTGGATTATTGTAATGTTCAAAGTCTGCGAGGTCTACAGATGGTCCAGAATGCTGCAGCACGTGTTCTTACTGGATCATCTAAATACATACACATAACTCCGGTGTTGGCCTCACTTCACTGGCTCCCTGTCCAGGTTAGAGCTGATTTCAAAGTTTTACTCTTAACGTATAAAATAGTGAATGGCCTTGCACCGGTATATCTGTCTGATCTGTTAACCTCTTATGTGCCTTCTCGGGTGCTGCGCTCTCACGGGTCAGGACTGTTGACTGTACCAAAGGTTAGGAAAAAAACAGTTGGTGAGCGAGCCTTTTCGTTTCGCGCCCCAAAGTTATGGAACAGTCTTCCAGTGGATATTAGACTGGCATGTTCAATTGGGGTATTTAAATCGAAGCTCAAGACTTACTTATTCACTGCTGCGTATGAGTCCTAAATGCTCATTTATCCTTGATCTATTTGTATAGTGTTATTTATTTTTACTGTCTCGATTTTAATTTTAATTTTTTGTACTGTTGGTATTAATTTGTATTTTTGCTGTAAAGCACTTTGATGGAAAGTGCTCTATAAATAAATGTATATATATATATATATATATATATATATATATATATATATATATATATATATATATATATATATATATATGCATATTATTGAACATTTCTGTAAACATGCCAGAGTTAGCCAAAAGGCTATTTTTCACCAGAAAGAGATGGTAATAGTCACCCTTATTTACATACATCACTTTTAAAATTTGAAGCACAAAATCCTATTCTGATTTTTTACTTAGAGAAACAAAACATTAGGAACATGAGAGCACATACAGTATGTCAAGCAGCTGTGAGCCCAGCAGTAAACTAGATGGAGGTAAAAGTGCAAGATATGATGTAAGTAAAAAAAAAAAAAACTCAAAAATTAAATAAGCCCAATTTAAATATGTGATGGTGAAAGTGAAAGTCAGATTTTAGAAGTCACTTAGAAGCTGCATTGGAGTGAGGGATGATGTTTCCAAAGCCGAGGTTACCCTTAGGTTTCAGCCTGCTCGGGGAGGTTTGGATCAGCTGATATTTGGGGCCTGGCTAGGCTGTAAGGGGTTGAAAGTTCTTTATTATTATCTGGTGCCGGACCATGGATGGCCTTGTATGTAATTAATACAGTTTTAATATGTAAAATGTAATGTGCAGTGATGGTAACATTGTAATATGACAGATGCTCCTAGATTTAGCTAATAAACTGTGAGAGGTAGAGTAGTCCAGGCAGGATGATATAAAAATAAAAAAATTCTGTCATAAAAATTGAGCAAGTGGAGATGTTTCTTAACTAATAAAAACAAGCGTGTATAATATTTCTGGTGTGCTGCTCAAAGGCTAAGATTGGCAGTATGTGTCAGTTACAACAGTTTTCAGAGTGAACACTACCAATAATGTCCCCTCACCCAAATTAAAGTTCAATTTCAAAAGTCAATTAATTTACAGTTCACAGAAACTCAGTCTCGAAGCGTTGTGCACGCTGCATTCTGGCTTCACATGTGACACGTCATTACATGGCAACAGTTTCATGTCGAGAACAGTTTGTATTGTACATAGAATATGGTTTTGATGTAAGAATTATTGGCTGAGGGGATGTCAGTTAAGACATTGTAGACTGCTGATTATTTTCTCAGTGATTTGGCAGCAAATTATTATGGAAACTTAATAAAGCCCCATTGAACTGATAGAGTAATACCATTGGCTGATCTCATCTCATTTATATCATTAATAAAGAGATATATACTGGTCATACATGTAAGAAAGAAGAAAGAGAAAAGAAAGAAGAGACGGACACAGTTGTACAAATCCTGTAATGTGCTCACTGGGTTTCAATAGGCCACATTATGCAGCTTCACCTGCTGCTGTGTGACATTAGCAAGCTTTTCTCCAGCAGCCCAACTCTCCAGCTGGCCTTCATGTGCCAGCCAATGATGGGTGAAACAGGTCTGATTAGATCTGCGGAGACTGGGAGACTAAATGTACTGGCTGCACTGGGCTGCCTATTGTGTTCTTTTACCTTTTATTATACAGAATACCAAGATAAATGGCCAGTAGAATGAGCAGTGGAAATTAAACATTTATTTTACTTATTAATATACTTCATAGTCTGTCCATGTATGTGCTTACAAGTCTATGCAGTCAATGGGAAGATGAGAGTGAACAGATCTCCATCCTAAACACACACACAAAAGGGAACATGGTTGATTCTTGGAGCAGTGACATGTTCTGTCTGTCAAGTCTGTCATACAGCCAGGCATTCTGAAGAGTGAATGTTGGACTGACTTGTGAAAAACAAGAACAATTATTATTTCCATATGTGATGAGAGAAGTGGACTGTACTTGAGTGAAGCTCTTCCTGGTGAGTTGAAAGTCTCCATGAAGGATGGCATTATATGGCATTTTAGTATGAAGCAGGTGTGTGCGTGTGTGTGTTTGCCTGTGGTTAGTCAGGAGGCATGTTGTCCTGCATGCTGAATGACATGATGAACACAGTCTGTTACCAATGAGCCCATACATTGTTGCTGTCCTTTGTCTTGTCGCTGTGTGTAATTCTGTAAATTCAACACATAATCACACAACAGCAACCATAATTAGCTAAATGAATCTATAATAGTGTGTCAGAGAGTCAAAATGTCCAATTTACAATTAAATCAGGCTCAGGGTGTCAGGAAGTTATTATTAGGCTGCTGCTTCCAATCTGTTCAGACGACCTGTGTTATCAGTTTTCATCAAAGGCATGTCTTTCTTTGTACTTTGACATCTGAAATGTTCCCATATTTGATCAAACTCGCACATAAATAAAATAAATATGATCTCCTGTGAAACCTCTGCATTCAACAGAGCATACACAAGCAGCAACATTAATGCTGAGAGCTAATTACACTGAGAACCAGGGCAGATAAGATGATAGGCCCGCTGTGTGTGTGTGTGTGTGTGTGTGTGTGTGTGTGTGTGTGTGTGTGTGTGTGTGTGTGTGTGTGTGTGTGTGTGTTTGTGCACACACATTGATGTAGCACTTAGCCTGAGGGCTGAGGTGTTTGACCTGTGTTTGACACAGTTCTCCTCCCCCTCCTTCTCTTCCTCTCCTGTGCCTTTTCTTCCTCCTCTTCTCCATCTGTCATCCTCATCATCAGAGGCTGGCAGCAGACACAGACTGAAGGGTAAGCTCACCTCACCTCCAAGCATGCTGCACATGTGATCATCCAGCAGACTGAGCATCACATCAAACACTGTGCTACGACAGCAGCATGTCTACAAGATAGCAAAAAAGTTCCTGCAGTACAGTTGCCTTCTACACATCTAGCAGTAAAATTAGCATTCATTTTAAGCTGTGTTAGTAGTGGTAAGTCCAGTCACACACCTTTTAGCTCTCTTTTTGTCTCCTTCTAAAAATATCATTGCAAAGTTAGCTTGAAGCTCTTTAACTTTCATCACCAGCTAGTCACAACTGCCCTTGGGTACTGGTCAGCCAGTGGTTTAGCTAGTTAGCTAGGTTTGCTGGAAACAGTGTTCATTCTGTAAAATTTTTTGATTAATCAGCAACCTTTCTTTCCATTACTAAGACGAAACGATAATAAGATGGCACCAACGTCATTAAACACCAACTGTGACAGTAAACAAACAAAAACACCAGTGTAGTTTAAAGACTACGTTACCAAAATCTCTTTATTTTGGTTGAAGAAAAGAGGAGAGGAAATATGTTGTTAAATGTGTTAATATAAACATAAAAATAGCAAATAAAATATATTCATAAATGATTAAAACACAATGTATAGAATTGAAATAAATAATGTACATAATGCAGGTTTAAACTAGGCCTAATGCACAAATTGCTATTGAAGAAGCAGGTGGCCATTTTTCAACAACTGCAAGCTTTCGATTCAAATAAATTCAACTTTATCAGACACATAGACATTTTTATCAATGGAGGGCGTGTTTGTCTAGAGTTTGAAATGCTGGACATGACTCTGTGGGACTTCTTGGAAAAGACACCTTTACACTTTCTCTCTTTAAAGAAATCCACCCAATCCTTCACCAGGTGTGTACTGCGAGAGGTTTATGTCAAACAGGAGGTGGACACATTCACCCAGTCCTGTTACTGTTGCTGTGCCATGGCAAACGTTCCATTCTTGCATGATGTAGTTTACAATGACAGTGACACAACTACATGCAATTCTTAGTTATGTTTTTAATAAATGGGACCTTGATTTCAGTCACAGTTGGGCAAAAGTAGTCTTCTCATGTCAGCCGGGGGCCACCAATTTTGTGCTATGCTAAAATGACAATTGTTTCAAGCAAGCTTTATCAGCTGTTGCTGGTAAACACCTTCTCCCACTGATGGGTTTTAAAATAATTACTGGAATAGTAATAGTCAGGGCTGACTATTAACACTCATAAGATTTGGTCGACTAATCGATTAGTTGATTTAATCGACGGATCTGGCCGCTTTAAGTGGTTGTTAAGACTAAAAATGCAATACATACCCATCTGTTAAACTGTGTTTTTCCGTAATTATACATGCAAAAACACCACTTTAAATCATGTGGTTACAAGAGATGTGCTCACTTGTTTCTTGGAAATAAGTCATTCAGCATAACAAAGCGTAAAACATGACTAATCTTCTAAAGAAATCTTAGTCGACTAAGACCCAAATGACAGATTAGTCGACTAATAAATTGAGACGCAGGCAGCCCTGGTAAAATGTATCTGAAACATGCACTTGGTGCCACATCTTGGTGCTAAAAGACTGAAGCCAAAGCAACAAGTCCCGGGCACAACGTCCTGACCTGTTGATGACTGATGGAGCTAAGGCTGCTAACATGTGATTGGACATCCTTCTTTAGTGGTTTTAGCATACAGTCAATTGAATTTGTCATTAAAAGTGATATTTGAGCAAATTTTTTGTGGTTTAATTCCCTAGACAAAATAATCTAATAAAAGGTCCTTACTATTGTACTTAAATGTATCCACTGCATTCAATTATGAGGCATTTTTATTTCTGTTCAACTTCTGACTGTAAATAAAACTTACAGCACTCAATCAGAAAACATCAACTGATCTGAATGGCCAGGACTGACCTTCTTATGATTTCCTCATGCAATTCAGATGGCCATGGCTCTGAAACTCCTGTGGAGCCTGGGAGTTGTACATAGAGACCTTAAACCAGACAAAATCATGTTGGTGGACAATGTAAACAAGCCATTCAAGATTAAGATTATCGATTTTGGCTTGGCCTGTTATGTCTCTGTGATGGAATCACGCTTACACATGCAGCCACGCTATTACAGGTGTCTTTTAAACTGACAACAAGGCAGAGTTCTGGCTTTAGATTTTATTTTTCTAACAAAGGAGCCAAAATACAAAACTAAAACAACATGTTTGTATTTGTTTTCTTAGGTCTCCAGAGGCCATCCTGGGAATTCCCATCACAAAAGCCATTGATATGTGGTCTTTGGGCTGCATTGTTGCAGTCAGTGTTACACTTAAAACTCAACAAAAAACTTGCTAACACTTTAAATTATTTTGGTTATGAACAGTAGACCTATCTAAAAAAAAAGCATCTTAAATGATCATTTGGCACTTTATTTCAAGGAGTTAGATAAGAAGATTGATACCACTCTCAAGTCAAGTCAAGTAGAACTTTATTTGGGCAATTGGTTTTGAATCAGTAATCACACAAGATCAATTTAAATAAACATATAAATAGTGCGTGGTTGGGTGGTCAAGCTGATATTACATTCCTGTGTGCTTTAAATATGGAGCTAGATTAGCTTAGTTTAGCATAATGACTGAAAGAAGCGGGAAATGGCTAACAATCTTTTCATTGAAAGTGCTCATATTATGCTTTTTGGCTTTTCTGCATGTTATAGGTTTACAAAGTAAAAATGCTCTCACTCTGTAGCAGAGTGAGGCAGAGAGCTCAACACACAGGGTGAAAAGAGGAGCTGCGACAAAAATATGGCGTTTTTTGAAAATTAAACCACTAAACTTATTTAGTAAACTTATTCTGGTACAATCTCTAAATACAATCATGAACCTGAAAATGTGCATAACATGAGCACTAACACCTCCCAAAATGTCAATCAATTTACTTTGATTTAGGCATACAATGTGTGCTTTTCTACATCAATTTGATGATATGAAACTAAATGTTAATATTGTTATGTACATATGTACCAAGTGTAACTGACTTTGTGACTTTGGGTTGTGTCAACAGCTACAGCGTGTGGTGCAGACTCAGGGTCAGCTGAGCCACAAAGATGAAGAGATTTTTTCAACTTTTGTGCTTTACAGTGAACCCTCGCTATATCACGGTTCACCCTTCACGGTCTCGCTGCTTCACGGATTTGCATCGTGCATTGTGTTCTGATTCTGCAAACATAATCAATGGTGGCATGTCGGTTTATAAGAATCTTTTTCCCAGAAGAAAAAGAGCGACAACAACTACCGATAACTATGTTCTTCTCTCGAAAAAACACACCTGCACTTTAGAAGGCTTTAGAAGAAAAAAACGCTACAGAGCGGAGTCGGGATGCAGCGGCTCCGTCAGAAGAGCAGGGAAATACACCTGAGTCACGGTTTTTCCTACTGTACTTTACTTTGTATTTGTTTTCATAATAATGTTTTTATTTTCTCCCGTTCCAATGACTCTGGTCGCGGTGGGGCGGGTGGGGGGTTGGGGGGGGGTTCTGATCTCCGCAATTTGAAGCCTTCAGTTCGTATTGATGATTAAAATTATTATTTTACAGTACAGTAGTTATTTGTAAACGTTTATACAGTACTTTTATTTGTTAAACAAATGCTTGGGCCTGTAAAAAGGTTTTGTTCTTTGGTTTCAGTGTATAATGGAGTATTTCATCGTATAATAATGGTAAAAAAAATAAAGGTTACCACTTCACGAATTTCACCTATCACGGGTTCTTTTTGGAACGTAACCCCCGTGAAAAACGAGGGTTCACTGTATTCTGATTCAGATAAGACCAGCCTGCCATCTGTCAAACAAGGACACCATGGCAGAAACCAAAGCCCAGGAGAACTTTGTGGATTTGCTCAAGAAGATGCTTCATCCAGACATCGGTCAACGGCTAACACCCAGCCAACATCTGGAGGTTCCATTCATCACCATGTGCAACCTGGCTAACGGCTACCCCAACAGCTTTTAGTAAGTCTACAATAAAAAATAAAAAAAATCTGTGAGGAACCTCTGTAACCCTCACCCAGTAAGGATGGATGGATGATGATTTGTCATCCATTGCACATGCTATGTATTCTGATCTTTTGCATATCCCTCAACATTGTTAAACATCCTGCACTAAAACATTCAATCCCTTTTTATTATTTAAAGCAGTCATATTTGTATTTTGTATTAAGTATTATTTTTCCTATTTTAGATTTTTGGTTTATTTTTTAGCACATTTAAAAACAATAACAAATATAAATTTACAAGTCATTAAGTATAAAAGACATGCAAAGGAGGAGAGAAAATAAAGAGTGAATTAAGAGAGAAAAGTAATCCTTCAAAACCCCCAAAACAAAACAAGAAACATTTTTCTTTGGATATGGTCGCCAAGACCATCCATCGGCCGTCTCCAGCAGCCTCTCCATCCAGGACCAGAGTTTATCACGACCACAGCAACTCAGCGTCTCTGCTGAGGAGGATATGAACGCGCCAGAGCTGCCGCTGCCCTCCACCTCTGAGGCTCAAATCCACACAGGCCAAGTTAGTCCTGTGAGGAAAATGAAGAGCGACTCTATTGAAGCCTTACAGAGGAGTGACACGTAAGTGCTGTATAACTTTACTTTACTGATTTTACAATATAATTATATATGATGCTTGTAGGCTGCCCTAATTCAGCAGTTCCAAGACATGATTATTGCATGTGTCTTAGATATTTTAATATTCACACGTATATATCATAGGGTGGCCCCGAATAGTCTACTAATCTAAAATTTGCTCTAAGGAATATATACTGACAATCTTGCTGTCGAGTCGCGCTGTCTAAAAAAGTGGTTGTGAATCAAATGTTCATTCCATTTGGGTTATATGGGGTGCTGAATGTGTAATTTTATATACACTTGCTTGGTTTTCCCCCCCAAAAAATCATGACATATAACCTATTTTGGTATAAATATCAGCCTAATACTGTTAATAACAATTAGAAGTAAGGGTACTTGATGTGGAGAGAATCAGAAGTGCCAGTACTCAGTACTGATCAGTACTGGCCCATTTCAGGCTCTAATTATGTGATATTTTTGTTATGCAGCCCGTAAGACACTAAACTCTAGGAGGGAGTTCCTTCTTGTGCAATCTTTGCCATGTTTTTTTTTCCAGCCTTCAAGTTCAGTGGCTCCTTTAATTCTGAAAAATAAAGTTGGTCCCACACAAATCTCACTCAATGTCTTTTAATAATATTTGTTAGATATGTAGGCTACATACCAAGAAAATTCATGAATATTAACTGAGATACCCCATTATGTTGTGAGCAGTATGGGCCTACTTGTGCTGTCGGCAAAATTGTGTCTGGGCTGGAACATGTTCATGTTCAAAAGTGTGCATGAGCACTACGGTCACATGCAAAGTGTCCAGGTTTTAGTTCCGGGAAATCTGGTCACCCTAGTCTTCTATAATGTCACAGTTGATGTCCATAAACAGAAAAGAAAGTGAAAGCACATCTTAAAGGCTAGGCTACTGGCCAATGAATCATCAATTATTTTGAAATTGTCTTAATTAAAATAAACATATGTTAAATTACACTCTGTTCATTGTTGTTTAACTAAACTTTAATGTTTTCTGAAAATACATGTCTTTCCTATCAACCCACGTCCAAATAACAATATAATACAATATTTTTTAGGTAAGCCATAAACCAACCATACACGCTGTAATGCTGGTCACTTCTGTTCTTCACTACATCTGGAGTGAAGCTATATTGTCAATTAGTTGCTCAAATGCTCAATACTAGTACCTACTGTAGCAGTATTGTCTATGTAGCTATTATGAGTTATTACCATATGTCATCCTTTTTTCTTTAGATTATATAAAATCAAGGGGAATGGCTATACTCATAAATACTAGGTGTCACTGTTTTTGTTTTTATATCAACAAGTAACCCAAATTGATTGTCTTAATACTGCTATGCATAAAACCTTTTTGGACTTGGTCTTGTCTTGGACTCGAACCTCTTTGGACTCGGTCTTAACTTGGACTCAAACCTCTTTGGACTTGGTCTTGACTTGGACTCAAACCTCTTTGGACTTGGTCTTGACTTGGACTCAAACCTCTTTGGACTTGGTCTTGACTTGGACTCAAACCTCTTTGGACTTGGTCTTGACTTGGATTTGACTAGTCCTGGTCTTGGACTCGACAAAGGTGGTCTAGACTAATACCCTGACAGCAGGTGGCGTGACGCTGGAGAAGCCCACTGTTACTTATGGCTGCAAAAAGCCTCCCATTGCCCCAACGCTGGCCACAATGACACGCTGGGCCGATTCTGTTCCTGCCTCTCCTTCTCCTCTTCGTCCGATTGAACCAAGCTTCTTCCACCAACATGTATTCATGGGGCCTTTCCAAGGGATCCAATTTAAAACACTCTGTATACACACAAACAGATAGAAAGGTTCATTTGAAAGTGTTACAGCTCTGCTCTGCTGTGGAGCAGATTTGCATTGTACTGAAAAGGCTGACACTGTTGATTCCTTTTAAATTTACATTGTCTTGTATTTGACTCAGTGGCATGGTGGTGTTTTAGATGAGCATATCAACAATGAGCACCTCTTGCTGTTGGGAGAACACAGACGTCCTTGCACTTTTAGGTGGAAGCCTTCATTTCTACAAAAAGGGAAGATGCAGTTACAAAAGTGTAAATGCTTTAAAAACAGTAACAGACTTTCCTAAAATATTCCCCCCCTCACATCTTCTGTACTGTTCTCTTCTCAGACTGTCTGACCATTTGACATCCATTAACAAGAACATGGTCCATCACAGTTGCTCCAATTTCATCTGAAGTTCTTCCTCCATCTCCTCTTCCTACTCTTCCACATCCTCTTCATTCCTTCTACTCACCTGTGCACTCTGACCTGGCTCATATTCTTATAATCGCAGCATCAGAAACAGGTGTGAACGCTTTAGGGTAGTTGTGTGTAGCGGACTCAAGTACATGGTATAATACTAAATGAAGACATTGCTGACTGTGTGTGTGTGTGTGTGTGTGTGTGTGTGTGTGTGTGTGTGTGTGTGTGTGTGTCTATTTGTGTATGTGATCATTCACATCATCATAAATCAGCCCTTACTTTCT
This sequence comes from Percina caprodes, assembly GCA_013375575.1. Taxonomy (NCBI): domain Eukaryota; kingdom Metazoa; phylum Chordata; class Actinopteri; order Perciformes; family Percidae; genus Percina; species Percina caprodes. The sequence continues at coordinate 1,835,183 of JABXJD010000089.1, forward strand.
ATGACTGCAACCAACTGAAAGCAACTAAAGACCTTTTCTGCTGCTGTTTCTTCTTTTCCTCCTCTCTTCTCACCTCTCCTTTCTCCTCTCTTCCTCTCCTTTTCTCCTTCCTCCTCTCTCCTATCTATCTGTCTCAGTGAAAGGCCAGTGTGATCACAAAGGCCTGCTGTGGTAGGTAGTTATAGAGCTCCATTGTCATCCAGCCTTTCTCTATCTGCTCCATCTTAATAAGAGCAGTCATCATTTAGAGTCTAAGTCGCTCTCAGCCTCCTCGCTTTAATTATGACGTATCGATTGTCTCGTTAAGTCTAGTTTGGCTTAATGAAATCTATTGTTACCTCTAATTCTGCCTCCCATTGTCCCGGCCTGCAGAGCTCTCTGTGTGACGTGGACCTGGGCTCTCTTTGTGCTGTCTAATCTGATTCTGTGTGCTTGCGTGCGTGCGTGCATGCATGTGTGTGTGTGTGTGTGTGTTCTCATGTCTGTTTCTATGTTAGCATCTTAGTTTATCTGTGTTTGTGTCTCTAGGTGTGTCCTTTTTTTCAGTGTGTGTGTGTGTACAGATTTGCTTCAGTGCCTTAAAAAAGTGTGTGTGTGTGTGTGTGTGTGTGTGTGTGTGTGTGTGTGTGTGTGTGTGTGTGTGTGTGTGTGTGTGTGTGTGTGTGTGTGTGTGTGTGTGTGTGTGTGTGTGTGTGTGTGTGTGTGTGTGTCTTTGTGTCGATGGGTACCCGCTCTAAAAGGCGCTGCTGTCACCGTTTATCTGCTGCTTCCTGATTCCCTTCCATCGACTCTCAGCCAATCAATTCACTAAATGATGCAATTATACGCCCTCCCTCTCCCCCTCCACATTTAAAGTTGAGAGGTTTATTTTGGATCAATCCAGACCACTTTGTGTGCAAATTACACAATTGCATTGCCTTCAGATTCCTTAGGCAGCCCAATTGGAGCGAGCCCTGGGTGTGAATGCCTAATGAGAGACCCTGTCCTTCAAAAAGGCACTGTCGAACACAGGCAGAGACAATTAGAGAGGTGGCAGCTAAAAACAGCCACTCCTGATCCTTCACTGGGCACCTCTCCTCCAGCTTTACACCATATTGGATTCACAGGCAAGTTCCATTCACCACAATCCTGTAAATGCTGCTCGAAGTCCAAACCTTGTGTCATTTTGAGTCTGTTCATGTCCACACTGAACAAGAGAGTTCTTAATGTGCAAGAGTCCTTTGTAAAGGTCCTCATCATAAGGCCACACACTTAACAGTTCAGACATCAACATTTCAAGGGTTTGTCTTGTCTTGACAAAGCCTACAAATGATTCCACTCTGGAGAGCCACTCTGAGCCACTGTGTTGTTGAGGGTTGAGCCGTAAAGAGATGAGTGTGAGATTTGTGCCAAGCTAAGCTAAGCTTAAAGAGTTATTATATTATTATTAAATTATTGTATTTATTGTCTTGAATTGTGAAATCATTTGGAAACATTTCCATCCCACCTGAACTGCCTATGTCACGGCCAAGGAGTGGATGATGGTGGTAGTATTCATTTATTCTTAAAGGGAGACTATGGTATTTTAAAACCTGGACCATATGTTCCCATTTTTTGGTGAGTGATGGGAACAACAATCTTTGAACTTGGTCCAGGGTTGACCAAGAGCCCTGCAGCCAACAGCTATGAATCTAAGCCCATGCATGGGGCAATTGCACAGCATCAATGTCCGTCTAATAAAAGTCATGTTTTTGCAACTGACAGTACTACTTACAATAATTTTGGAAGATTGTGCTGAGAAGTACTACAACTACACATCTGGGCCAATGTTTTGCTCCTTGAGTTTTGATAGTTGTGTAATACTTTTGATTTCAGTGTGAAAGCAATGGGCAAAAACTGTAAACTAATTTCAAACAAGGATGAACAAATACAACCTCCCGTGCAACCTCCCGTTTAGAGAAGGCCCCCTTTACCCTGATCACTGCAAGTATCTTGTGTCCAGATCAAACCCAGATGAGATTGAAAACAGTTGCATTTACACATAGCCACTTAGTATCTCTGGTATGCCTCCAGATGGAGGTGGTGATGCACCTGAGGTTGTTTGCTAACTCCCATCTTTCCTTGTTGCTTTTAGCAGCTGTGGCTAAGGTGATAGAGTGGTCATCGGTGGTTCAAACTTTGGAAAAACATGTTGACTTGTAAAGCACTTTAAGTAGTTGTTAAGACTAGAAACGCACAATATAAATTTTGTCCAATGGCTAGTTACAGTGAGATTTACTGTCACTTCATCACAGGGACGATGCCCTGTTACATCCTGCTACGCTCTGCTGTGCCCTGCTACGTCCTGCTGTGCCTTGTAATGCCGCACAGTGCCCTGCTATGCCATGAACTACTACAAAGAACTACTACAAACTACTATTTTTTGTGACTGTTATTGCCACTCTTCATTCTAACCCCAACCGTTCGTCAGACACCGCCTACCAAGAGCCTGGGTCTGTCCGAGGTTTCTGCCTAAAAGGAAGTTTTTCCTCGCCACTGTCGCACTGTTGCTTGCTCTGGAGGGAACTACTAGAACTGTTGGGTCCTTGTAAATTATGGAGTGTGTTCTAGACCTACTCTATCTGTAAAGTGTCTCGAGATAACTCTTGTTATGAATTGATACTATAAATTTTGGGAGGTAAAGATCACAGATGCATTTACACCCTTTCAACATCTGGCTCGAATGAGTCTCAAACTTCTTTCAGAGTTGCCTCAAACAAGCACATTTCAATCCGTCTTGGATGCATTTACACTTCCATTTCCTTTTTTTTTTTTAAAGATCAGATCAGCCAAGACGCATGAAGTGACAAAGTGTCAACAGGGTCCAAGGTCTCTGCTTACACAGCGTCAGCTCAACAGGCCTTTTAACTCTGAGCATGGAAAGAACAGCCATTACTATAACACTCACGTTCAAGTGTTCCAGTGACAGTGAACCTGAAAGCGGAGCAGCTAAATGGAATTAAGCCACTCTTCATTGTATTATTTACCCCTGTACTCTTCCTCTGTGACAGGTCAGAATGTCTTAATTTCCCCTGGCTTTGTCAGGCCATCTAGTGACAGACATTCTGCCGTAGCTACTCAAAAGTAACTTCATGACTTTTTTGACAATAGTATTAATAAAAGCTTTCCACATAACAGATTTACTTGGCAGTTGCTTATCACAGATGATATTGCCACACCCATTCAGACACAAACATAACAAATCAATCTACAAACATATACAACTTAATACATGGCATCAAGAAAAGAGCAGGCTGGTTAAAGTGGGCAGAAAGATGACTACAGAGAGGAGTTACTGGTCATACATTTGGTCATACTGGCATGGTGTTTTTCATGCAGTGGTGTCCGTGGCGGTAGGTATGAAGTTCACTCTTAGGTAGAAGAAATGCTGAACTTTCATCTTTCGTCTTTGTATAGATTGTACGTTTTGGCATAGGCACTGTAGAGCCTTTTCCAGTTGGATTCAGCCATGACACAATCTTCCATTAGTCTGTATGAGGCAAACCTGTTTAGCTGAACATTCTCAGGAGCAAACAGGTGTACTGGCTGCCACCAGTCCGGCTCTCAGACCATGGGACATATTTAGAAATATATTCCATTAAAACATGGACAGGCAATGCATTGTTTTGCTTACAAAGCAGCCTATGACAAACCAGTGTTTGAACGTGCTCCGTTATTAATCAAAAACTAACATTTGATTTATTCAAGTCTCTTTGGCCTTCCTCTTACCCTGCCAGGATCTCAGTGTTTATGACCCACTGTTGATTATGAATCACACAGTGCATCGCTATGTTTCTTCAGCCTGGTCTCTGTATCCCCTTCCCTTGCAACATATTCCTGTAACCTGCTGAATGACACACAGACTGACAGCTCAGCTGCAGTGCTTGCCCTCTAAAGGACTCATTCACCCAGATCGCTGTCTGACCCGGCCTCTTTCTGCTGCGCTTAGTTCAGCTTCTAACACCAGTCAACTAGAAAACACTCTGATCCCCGGCCATGACTAGTCCCTGTGTGTGTGTGTGTGTGTGTGTGTGTGTGTGTGTGTGTGTGTGTGTGTGTGTGTGTGTGTGTGTGTGTGTGTGTGTGTGTGTGTGTGTGTGTGTGTGTGTGTGTGTGTGTGAGCTGGACAAATCTACCAATCTATTCCCCAGCAGCAGTCCAACATGGCTGACTGGAGGGATGATGGATGAAGGCTTGGTCAGCTCTGCATCATGTTCTGAGCATCAGCAGTGCACATGGCAGAAACAGGTCTGTAGTTTCAGCTGAGGCCCAGGAACACACTGGGGCTCCCAATGGCCAGAGGAATAGACTGGGGTTTAGGCAGCAGATCAGCCTCGGCTTGTACGGGGCAACTCCCAGTAGACAGGGACAGTGCAGACTGGGATTTTGCGGTCATTCCTTTACTATTTACAAAGGTGTGTCTCTTCATTTGTTTAACTCATCTGGCTGTACTTATTTGAGGCATCCAGCTGTATGTAAAAGTCATGTTTATTTTCTGTCTAGCCGAAACGTTAGGTGACTGACAGCTGGAGAACTTCCAAGGCAGGGATGGACATGAAACTGTCCTGGGGAAATAACACATACTAAAAACCAGGAAATACAGTAACTGGTTCATTTGTTGATACAAAGTCAAATGTAAGTCTTTGTACATACAACTTAAAGTGAGAAAAGAAAAGAAAAGTAAAGAAAAAGAAAAACAAATTGTATTTGTACAATGCATGTGCATATGTGCCTGTAGGTATGCAAGTATATGTATTTATACTTATATAAATAAGTGAAGAATTACATAAATGAATGTAGAAGGTTGGTGTGGGATATGATAATTATAATTACAGCTTTTTTTGCCTGACCTTTGACGTTTATTGTGTGTAATTTTAGTTTGGGCTATTTTTTGTATCTCTTTCTATTTTTTTTTCTCTTTCTGTTTTTGTTTGTTTTCTTGCTTATACTGAAAAGTACATGTTCTTGTTTATCTTTTTATTTCCTTTATAACAAACTTACTTACTATGTAACATTGAATATTAAGGGTAATGTCCATTATACAAAAAGATGGATAACGTGGTAAATAATGTGTTATTTGTTCTTTCAAAAGTTGCAAGTGGGCACTCAAATTAATTAAGGAAGGTCAGGGAGTGAAAAGCACCAATCACTGATCTGGAAATGATTTCTAAGGAATATTTTCGCTGCAGTTCTTATGCCTCTGCAGAATGAAAAGAATAGGAAAGCCTCTCATTATTAACACATTAATAAATGCTTAGTCGGCCTTGTCCTCTCATCAGTTAAATACTGTCATGAGTTACTTGTGTTGCGTGACATATTCGTGGCGGCTTGTGAACACGGGAAATCAGACACAAACACACTGCAATTATTGAAATGAGCTGAATCCAATGGGTTAGTGCTAATATTGGATTTCTGGAGTCCACAGCATGACAAAAATAGTATTGTTAAATGATCCAGGACACTCTGTCATAAACAACACTCATGTCTTCCACAGGTGGGACTGATATCATGAACGATGTCTCTGCTGCATGCAGGTGGACAACAAGCCCTAACAGCGCTAGTCCTACATATTCTTTAATTAATATCATAGACGATATAAGAAATGGACAATGGGACGCCGTTGATTTTAACGGAGACCACTGAAGTCTATTAGAAGCACTTTTCCGGTGATGGCTGAGCGTTACTGCGCAGCCTCCAACTGAGCTTCATAACGTAGATGTGACGTGAGCAACCTGTCTGAAAGTTGTTAGTCTTCTGTTAGCTGTGCAAGAGAAATCTCAATCACTCCCAATCAGCAGAGATGGAGAGTGTAGGTATATGTTAGGTGATAACGTACAGTAGACAGGCTAATTATTGCTAACTAAAATGTTAGTTAACATTAGTAATTAAACCTAAACAGCTAATTTAAGTTTGTCTGCGAGCATATCCTGTACTGTTTAGTAATTCCTCTACTATGCAACAGCAAGTCGCTAGGTTATGACACAATCGTTAGCCTATTTTTATAAAAACGTCTGCTATGGAGCCATAACGTGAGGAACAAGGTAATGGACAAATAGAGTTTTTAACGCTTCAGATGTAAAGTTCTTCACTCTCAAATTGGTTCAATTGGTTCAATCAATGGAATGCTAACGGCGGGTAATGGCTTGGTAGCATTAAAATGGCTCCATAAGAGGTACGCTTTGTCGAGGTTGGCTTACCCCCTTGGTTATTATCAATGTCATGGGCGTGAATTTCATCTTACAGTTTGGGGGCAATAAACAACATTTCTCATGAGCAAATGCTGACAGTTGTGGAGGATATGTGTAGTTGTGGACCTCCAGTATGTAGACTGGACCAATTCACTGTGAGGCAAGGAAATAATTTAAAATTGTGAAATGTCAAATTACACACACAAGCTCAGGACCTATTCATGCACAAACGGAGAGTTGTCAGAGTGAGTGTGCTGCCAGTGCTGGACCAGCGCCCTGAGCGGTGTTGGGGGGGGGGGGGTTTATGGTGCCTTGCTCAAGAGCACCTGGCAGTGCCCAGGAGGTAAACTGCCATATCTCCAGCTCCCAATTCACACTCCATACTTTGGTCGGGGACTTGAACCAGCAACCCTCCGATTCCCAATCCAACTCCCTACGGACTGAGCTGATGTTTTTAAACTTACAATGCAATTTTCACCCTGTTTGTTTTGTTTTGCTACTTACACAACTATTTTTGTTATATATTATTAAATTATTTACAGAGAGCTTAATCGGAAATTGTGGTCATTCCGCCTATGACCCACGATTTCAGTCTATGATCAATGTTGAGAATAAATGAATAACAAAACAAAAAAACATAAATGCCAGTTATTAGTTTCAGAGAAGAAAAATCAGAAAACTTCTATTTCACTGTAATTATGGAAGTGGACTTTTTGCCTCCAAAGTGCTGCTGCCGGTAACACTGCATTCACATTTAAATGTGTAAACAGGAAGTGAAGTGACTGGTTGCCGTGGGCTACAACTTGAACCTGATTGGTTAGCGTTATTTATATTTTGGTAAATAGTCTCCATTATGACGCTGTCAGCAGGATGTCCCTATCTCCGGGTTAATTTGATACTGAAGAAAACATGAAGGCAGACGTTCATTTGTGATGGGTAGCAGAGCTAATCAGTGTCACTCTGACTGTAAAATATGCTAAATCATATCTGTGTGTTGAGATGGACCTGAGTTATGACTCTGAGAAGAAGCAGTGGGACTCCTGTTGGCACTAAGGGATGTTCATGTTCATGGTGAACTAAATAGTATTCAAGACATTTCTGTTTGGGACTTTCTTCTGTCACTTGATTCACACCTCTGCTCTGCCGTTGCCTTTCCTCAGAGGGAAAATGTCCTTGAATAAAGAGGGTGAAGTGGAGGAAAAAACAAAGTGAAGTGAGGAAACAGGAGACGGAGGGATGGACTAATGGTACAAAGAGAGAAGGGAGGGATAGAGAGAGGAGGAGAAGGAGGGGGAGAGGTCTGTGTGGGGGAGGAGGGGGAGGAGGAGGCCCAGTAAATCAGCCAGCCTCTTGTCAACACCTCCCACCAGCCACCCCACCGCCTCTCCTCCCCCCAGGGGCTTCTGAAGCCACTGAGCTGAGAATAACAAATGGCCGTCATTGGCCAGGCAAAAAGCTGTGATTATAATTATCACATCCCACACTGACCTTGCATAAACCTTAATCCTTCTCCAATGGAGCATTTAAATAGGCTGCCAACGGCGACAGAGATGAGGAGCGAGGGGGGATGTGGGAAGGCAGGAGAAGGAGGAATGTGGGGACGAGTGGAAAGGGAGGTGAGACAAATGTAAAGACGAGGAAGTGGAAAGGAATAAGAGCTGAGAAGGTAGGAGGAGAGTGAAGCAAAGAGATGAAGTGAGAGAGCAGGAGGAGACGAAGAAAGAGGGAGGTAAAGCAGGAAGTGTGAGACATGTGTCGCAAGTTCAGCTGCAGGTTCAACCCGAGAGACGGGAGACAGCCAGACTTCCCACAGAGCTGTTGGTGGAATTTAGTCTGACCATAACTAAAATTACATAGTTTAAAAGTGGGAATTTTCTTAAACAATAAATATATACAGTAAACGAAATTTACCAGACTGAAAGACGTTGGCCACTTTCGGCACATTATGTGCTGTATGTTGGACACAAACACAGCGAGTTAGAGGTTTACCTTGAAAGAGTAGTGGCCAAGCTTTCTGATGAAATGTATCAATAAGTGTCTTTAACGTTTAAAGAGTATCAGAAGTAATAGTCTATCTCTGAGGTCTTCAGCATTGCTGTCATATTCAGTGCTGAATATCAACATCATTCATGTAAAAGTACTTCAGCTGAATGCCAGTATCAGAGAAGCAAAATGAAATGAGATAATAACCCTTGTTTACAATAGTTCCCCTACAGATACATACCTGTATCAGCTCTTTGGTGATGATGTCACACCTGACTAATCTGTTGGACGCTGCTCCTGAGACCTGCAGATAAAACTGAAGACGATTGTGATTGGTTTAAAGAAATTCCAATGAACCAAAGCACGTTTTCTCCCATCCTGGAATGCTGTGTGGACTAACCAGACCGTCCTCTGCAGTGCTGTGAAAGAAGGTCTGGCAAAGTGAGACTAAGGCAACCAGTAAGCAAGGGCAAAGACAAAAATGTTGCGGAAAAGGACAACTGTCCCTGGACCTTTGGAGATCTTTATGACCTGCATGAACTCGACCAGCAAAAACCATCTGAAAAGAGAAAAAGAGATGAAATGTAATGTTGAATATCAGAAGATATACAGCAGAGAGCAGGGTGAAAGGAGCTCAGGGGTTTTAAAAGATGGAACTTAAATGTCAAACAGATTGGTTTATTGTTGTACAGCTGTCATACTGAAGGAATAATGTCAGATTGTGTTCATGGGTGAGGAAGAACCTAATCAACCATTTGTATGTGCTTTATTGTGTCAAAACATACTGTTGGCCCAGTTCATATTTTAGACACCTTGTCATAGTTTTTAAACCCTTTACATTGTGTTATCTGTCACCAAAAAAGAAAACACACATATATATTCATTCAAATAGGCATGTTTTTAAATGCACAAAACATGATCAAGAAAAGAAAGGCGACAAAAAGAAAATAGGAAACAAAAAGAAAATATACATTTATACCCACACATACAGAAGCTTACATACATACATCTGCATATATACATGCACGTACCTACATTCTCCTACACACATACATATACCAGCACACAAACAAAAATCAAATGTAGATAATAAAAAGAAAAGGGAAAATAAAAGGTGAGGCTTGGATGTTTACCGTTTTCTGTTCCATTTTTGTATGTAATCCTTAAACATCTTCTCAAAGCAAAGTGTAATATTTCTTCAATAGTTCTAACATATATTTAGAGTTAGACCCGTCTGCCTCATGCCTCACTTTTAGAGTAAAAAGAGAGATTATGAATGTCACATTTATTTTTCTTTAACTTAATTTAAAGCAACAGCTTTTCATTCTTTTTAATCACATAATGAGTCCTCCTATAGTGCATTTAGCACACAGCTCTGCAGTATACTGTAGCCTGATGGACACACTGTACAGCTGTTACCTCCCCTCAGCACTAGATGGGGTCAAACTGAAGTCCCATCCTGTACTCATACTACTGGAACCCACTGCACACCGCTCAGCAGTGGCATGTGTTAGAATACACAATACAGGTTAGGGATTCAAGTGGACATTTAAAATATGTAATTTCTTCAGGCTCAGGCCACGAAAAACCTTCCAGATTTCATGGGAACATAAAAAACAGGTTTGTATCTCGGCTAACTTAAAAACAAAGACAAAGACAATCTAGATCCTGTGGCTGCCGATCATTGAGACTTTATCTGGTTCTTCCTATGAGCTGCATGAATTCCATTGCCTCGTCCACCTCATTCATTTAGAGTTTTGGGCCTCAAAGTCAAAGTAGATATAAGTTAATACCATACACCATATTTTTAAAATGTAGAATGTCACCATAGGTCGATAAAACCCTAAATTTAAACAAAGGCAATGACGTCAGTGTTGCTGCTGGTTAATACTGATCACTGAATCACTGCTTGTATCCCATAATGCTCCCTGTTTCATTTACCCAGGCACCACTTTGTGTGTTTGCGTGTGTGCGTGTGTTCGTGCCTACCCAAAGAAAACATGTTGTGGCCAAAGCTGTTTACAGAAACTTTATATACATATCACATATTAAATAAATAGGTGTGACATTGATTCTAAACTGTACTGGTCGCTAAACAACACACTATATTACAAAGAAATTCCATTACACGATATAATACATAATTACTGTACAAATACTACAATACTACAATACTAACCAACGTGTAATTTTGGGATCTTATAGTAGTGCGTCCCTCAGGTTGTGGCAGGCAGATACATATTTAGCTCTGCTGCTCTCTTTTCTGGGGTAAAAATTGGGAAGTTTGTTTTTTTAACCCTTTGTCTCTCCCTCTCTCTCTCTCTCTTTCTTTTTCTTTCTCTCTCTCTCTCTCTCTCTCTCTCGCTCGCTCTCTCGCTCTTTGGTTCATGTGAGAGGGGTGAACCTCAGGAGGTCAGAGGCCAAGTGGTTTGACCCTGAGGTCAATTGAGTGACGCTGCCCTCACTCCTACACACACACATGCACACACACACACACACACACAGAGACACACAAATACACACAAACACACACACACACACAAACACACACAAACACACATGTCACCTTAATAGGATATGAAGAGCTGAAAATCTGTTGAAATTACTGTTGAGGTCCAGTTGTTTCCTCACCGCTCTCTCTCTCTCTCTCTCTCTGTGTGTGTGTGTGTGTGTGTCAGCGTGTGTGTGTGTAATATTGAGTTAATTATATGTAAAAATAAAACACTTTTGTAATGATGATTTTCCCTTTTTTTCCCCTTTCTCATGACACACAAACTAACTGATGAGTGAGTTCAGCTTAAGGTAAGATCTTTTGTTAAAGTATTAATTCCAAGATCAGAAATGGCCGTATAACATGTGTTATATTATTATTATTATTATTATTATTATTATTATTATTATTATTATTATTATTATTATTATTATTATTAGTATTATATATATATATATAATATTTTGACAGCTGTTATGAACGGCCACTTCACAGATGTTACACAAGACGTCCAGACAATACGAGCTAAACGACTCCTCTCCATTCACTGCTGCCCAGATGGACGGCCAGAGGACAACAATGTGCTGCTCTCAATAAGCCAACAGGCCATTTTAGTGACCTCTATGTACGGACACAGCCTTACAAAGGGTCCAGATGTTTGTCCGCAAGCAGAGAAAGGGTTTCTTATGAAAGTCACTAAAGTGTGGCATACATGCATTATGATTTTTTGGAGTTTAACTAAAGGTGAGAATATTGTTTTTCTAATATGTCTCTTGAGATATGTCAGAAGTCTCCAATAGGCCTGTTTAGAACTGTATCATCAGATACAGATGTTTTAAAAGAGAAGTCATAACTGTCGACCAATACATCAATATACACTTTCAAATGTCTTAGATCTGCATCATGGTGGGTCATTAACAGCTCATGAACCTGTAATGAGCAGCATATTACATATTAATACTGGAATCATTAAATACACAACAGCGGGCTGGGATTGCCTCCACACAGCTCTCACAGACCATTCCCAAATATTTGAAGTACATACATTTTCTTCAAAGGCACATGCACTGACCTACACTACATGCACGCTTGGCTGTACAGGCTATCAAAACAAACCTCAGAGAAGCTCGGATCACACACAGAGTGTGTGTGTGTGTCCTTATGCACAAAAAAGAGGGGTTCTTCTTCAACTGATATGTGTTTATATACTGCTTATTAAAGTCTTACCGAATGGTTATGATAATTGTGAATTTGTGATGAAATCCTCTTTGAATTGCTTAGTCATTATTATTATTATTGTTGATAGCAGAAGCAGTACAGGCGTCTTTATTGTTGCTCGTAGCAGCATGTTGTAAAGAGATGAAATGAACGTGTTTGTTTGCTGAATTGATTCAATGGAAAAACTATAAAGTGGATTTATTATTGGAATTCAATGGAAGAGGGAATTACAATCACAGTCAGATAGTACAAGCAGGCCTGGGAGGAATTAACTAACTGCTCACACTGCTTTACATTACACACACACACACACACACACACACACACACACACACACACACACACACACATACACACACACACCTCCTACATAATGGACATGCGACATTCTCTAAGCACATACACACATGCATAAAGTACTTCCACGTATACATGGACATTATTCTTTTCACACACAAACAGGCACACACACACACTTACACACAGATATGAGTGGCCGTTGACACTGTGCAGGCCACCAGTGCTGTGCTCCCACTCCATAAATCATAATGTTTCAGCAAAAGCAGAATTTCATTTCCCTGCTGGCGTCTTATCAGTTGAGAAGGGATATACAGCCCATCACCATGCTCGTTTATTATCTCTGTGAATAGGCTGTGGCAGGGGTAGGGCTATAACCTGGCAAGAGCAGGCATGGGACTGGATTAGACTATTAACTGGAATAGCATAGCAGGGCCAAGTCTATTAAGCAGTGGTATCATGCTCCCCTCCAGATATTCTCTTTCCCGATGCAGTCCCTTTCATTTGTTGCATTATTATATGCTCTCTCTCTCTCTCTCTCTCTCTCTCTCTCTCTCTGAATTGATTTACAGAGCTGAGTGACTTGTCCGTGCACCTGTCCTGAAGCTTCACCTTGATAAAACGCTACAGTACAGCCATGTCGGGCTTCACCACTCTGGCTCATCATAACAAAGCAGTGACCCTTGGACAGACAAAGATACACATCAGTCAGTATTGTGGCGTAACGGAATACATGTACTGGCGGATGAATTATGAGTAACTGTATTCTGTTACAGTTACAATTTAAATAGTTGGTATTTAGAATACAGTTACATTGTTGAAATCAGTGGATTACATGACGATACAGTCACGAGTTTATTCACTATTTAAATAAATTAAGGCAACTCCATGTATTTCCCAGAAGCTCCAATATGAAAACGAAAAAAATGAGCTTTTTGCATGAGAGGTAGAGATGGAGCCGGAACCAGCACAACAGAGCCAGGGCAGTAATGTGTTTCTATTTGGAAATTCAAACAGCATTTCACATTAAATAAAGAACAGGGAGAAGGAAATCTAACTGTGCAGTGCAACCTCTGCTTGCTAGCAACCAACCTCCTTTCAGCGTCCAAATGACTCCACCTCCAACCTGAGGCATCTTAAAGTAAGTTCTTTTTTTTTTAATTAGCCAAGGGACTCCATCTGCTGTAGTTTTACTGGTCACCTTGCTATTTTATAGTTGTATCAGGTAGCTACCCGCTTAGTTGACGTGCAACTTTACATTCTCCTTTCTGCTGATTTACTAGCCCCGTTTGACATGCTAGCTAACGTTAGCTACAATTAGCTTGTGCTAGCAAGACTGCGGTTAGATTTTTCTAGTAGGCTATGCAGTATGCAGTACTACAAATACAAAAATATATCTGCTTGTTCATGTACACATTCAGCCAGTTGGAACACACCAGAATAGGCATGTTTAGTAAGAAGTATTTGATGGATGCATTCCTAAACTTATCAAATGCAATTCAATGTGGAAGTAATCATATTCAGAATACGTTACTCAGATTAAGTAATTACATTTTTGTGCATGTTTTATGCATGTATATATATATATATATATATATATATATATATATATATATATATATATATATATATATATATATATATATATATATATATATATATATAACATATAACATAAAAGTGTGAGATAACTGAAAACATGTCTTATATTTTAGTTTCTTCAAAGTAGCCACCCTTTGCTCATATTACTGCTTTGCACACTCTTGGCATTCTCTTGATGAGCTTTAAGAGGTAGTCACCTGGATGGTTTCCCAACAGTCTTGAAGGAGTTCCCAGAGGTGCTCAGCACTTGTTGGCCGTTTGCCTTCACTCTGCGGTCCAGCTCTCCTCAAACCATCTTGATTGGGTTCAGGTCCGGTGACTGTGGAGGCTCAGCACTCCATCACTCTCCTTCTTGGTTAAATAGCCCTTACACTGCCTGGAGGTGTGTTTGGGGTCATTGTCCTGTTGAAAAATAAATGATGGTCCAACTAAATCCAAACCGGATGGGATGGCATTCAGTATGCCTTCAATTTGGAATAAATCCCCAACAGTGTCACCAGCAAAACACCCTTACACCATTAGAACTCTTCCTCCATGCTCCACGGTGGGAACCAGGCATGTAGAATCCATCCCGTCACCTTTTCTGCGTTGCACAAAGACACAGCGGTTGGAACCAAAGATCTCAAACTTGGACGCACAGATTTCCACGGGTCTAATGTCCATTCCTTGTGTTTCTTGGCCCTAACAAATCTCATCTGCTTGTTGCCTCTCCTGAGTAGTGGTTTTAGCTGGTTTTTGACCATTAAGGCCTGATTTGTGCAGTCTCCTCTTAACAGTTGTTCTAGTGATGTGTCTGCTGCTAGAACTCTGTGTGGTATTCATCTGGTCTCTAAACTGAGCTGTTGTTAACTTGCGATTTATTAGGCTGGTGACTAGGATGAACTTATCCTCAGCAGAAGATGTGACCCTAGACTTCCTTTCCTGGGCGGTCCTCATGTGAGCCAGTTTTTTTGTAGCGCTTGATGGTTTTCCAACTGCACTTGGGGACAAATTCAAAGTTTTTGCACTGACTGAATTTCTTAAAGTAATGAAGGTTTACTTAGCTGACTGGTTCTTGCCATAATGCGAATTCTAACAGTTGTCAATAGCTGTATCAACCTGACTTCTGCACAACACAACTGATGGTCCCAACCCCATTAATAAGGCAAGAAATTCCACTAATTAACCCTGACAAGGCACACCTGTGGAGTGAAAACCATTTCAGGTGACTATCTCATGAAGCTCATTGAGAGAACACCAAGGGTTTACAGCGCCATCAAAAAAGCAAAGGATGGCTACTTTGAAGAAACTAGAATATAAGATATGTTTTAATTTATTTCACACTTTATTGTTAAGTACATAATTCCACATGTCTTGCGTCATAGTTTTGATGCCTTCAGTGATAATCTACAATGTAAATAGTCCTTAAAATAAAGGAAAAGCATTGAATGAGAAGGTGTGTCCAAACCTTTGGCCTGTACTATATATATATATATATATATATATATATATATATATATATATATATATATATATATATATATATATATATATATATATATATATATATATATATATATATACAGTACATATACAGTATATATATATATATATATATATATATATATATATATATATATATATATATATATATATACAGTACATATACAGTATATACAGTATATATATATATATACAGTACATATACAGTATATACAGTATATATATATATATTTATATATATATACAGTACATATACAGTATATATATATATATATATATATATATATATATATATATATATATATATATATATATATAGAATATAGTCAGCTATGTTACACAATATGCAGTTGAAACACCTATTATTATGTAACACCACTTATCACCAACAAAGTCCTTACACTGCTCCCAGGTGTTTGCACAGTCCTGCATCATGTGAATGCAGAATGAAGCTAATATTCTTCCATTAAAAGAAATCTGCAGCCATCAGATTTTGTGGTTAAATACTGCATGTGTTCATTTCAGTACACCAGAAGTTTAGTGTCTAAAAACTTTGAAGTAAACGACAAACTGCTCTCTGTACATACAGCGTCAGTATACAAGAAGATAGTGGACAACAACTTGGTATTTGAGTTACAGAAAAAACAAAACTCTAAGAGACATATGTGTGGGTTTGAACTTCTTTTTTTCCAGTCGTTACACGCTTACATGTTTACAACTGAGTACAACTTCATACATGGTTTGTTGAAGAGACTGTCTGATATTGTGCAACACGTTCCCATGTCGTCATTACATCCAGACCACAAAGACAAAAGAGACAGACTTTAGAGAGGGATGGTGCTGTGATGCAGCCAGGAGGAGACAGAACCACTCAGGCCTCTGAGAGCCAAGAGGACAGGAAGCAGAAAGACTACAAACATCCTCTTCTTTTGCTACTATTCATGGGTACTGGCACATATTGTATTTCGTTGAATAGTAATGCAAAAATGAAAGTGAGTAATTGTTCTGAACTGAATAAATCGTTGTGATGAATTTTCCAAGAGACTGCATTTAAATTCTTAAAATCAGCTGCAGCCAAACAAAATCAATGAAGTAAATAATTGTTATTGTCCTTCAGCCGTCATCTGTCTGCGTTCAGCAGGTAAAATCTACAAATCAATTCTTGAAATGGATTTCGAGATGTGCAGCCCACCAGCACTACACCCTCTGACATATTATACGGTCAGAATAAATTATGATCACAACAATTTGTTAATCTTTTCCAGATCTCACCCCTTGCTGAGGTTGACATTAGTTAGACATCAGCGTGCTGAGATAGAAGTCAGCAGGCAGCTGATGGACATTTTCACACTTTTTCAATCATTCCGGGTTTGTTATTTTTACTATTTTTATTTTTAAAAATGTATCTACAATATCTAACCGTGTATCTCTGTCTATGACTCATGCATTTTAATACTTTTTATTTCATCTCATACTGTCTACCTTATAACCATCCTTTGATGTTAAGTCCATATCACGTTGTAGGAGATCAGTAGTAAAAAGATTGTTGTTCCACTACATTTTTTTTATAAAAAAAGCAAATGGATTTCATGAAATTATTTGCTATTTCCTGAAAGTATAGTCACTGGAAAAGAAGCTGGCGTAAGAACAAACGCTCAGAGGCTGAGACATTTTAGGAATTACATGTTTTCGTATTAACCACTAAACACATTTCTTAAAGAGAAGTTTTACTGATTCAAATCCAGCTCTGTGTCATCTTGGTGTGGGCAGTGTGTGCAGATGAGCGACACGTTCTGGATCATCTGGCAAACGTCAGCAGACCTCCGCAGCGTCACAGAGGGAAACCGCTTATCTGCACACACTGCCCACACTAACATGACACAGAGCAAAGTATCCATTTAATCAAATGAATAGTTCACTATTTCCCAGAGTAAGATAAGAACATTGATTCTCATCTCTGTTCAGAGATGGAGTCACGACATAGTTAGCCTAGCTTAGCATAAAGACTGGAGGAAGGGGGAAACTGCTAGCTGGGCTCTGCCCAAAATGGATGAAGATGAATACGCCAAACACCTCTGAAGTTTGGAAATGAACAAGTTGTATCTCATTAGATTAGCAGAGTTAGACTTGAACATTTAGTAGCAACTGATGATGTTGTTACTGTAATTTTATTGATGTAATAACTGTCTGAACTGGCACAAAAAAGTGTTCCACCAACGTGTTTGAACCATGCCCCCCAAGACCAGTGTTGAGCTGTGAGCTGAATCTGGTTTAGTAATGAGGTACTACCCATGCACAATCATTACAAAAGACATTTCTAACATCTGGCCATGCATCACAAACATTCCTTCACATGACTCCTTGTATTTTCACATTCCAGCCATTAGATCCAAAAGCGTCTCTAAAAGAGTCTCAAAGAGCTCTTACAGAAATCATTTCCATGCTCTATTAGGGTTAGGTTTGTGTTAGGGTAGGGCTAGAGGGCCTCTAGTGGTGAGAATTTGTTCTAAAACACGGTATTCAGTTCGGTTTGGAGCAGCTGGGCGCAAATGTAGTTACACATTGAGTCAATCTGTTACTCTGTGATTGTGCTGCTGAGGACCACTGTCACTGTGAGTTCTGACAATCACTGCATCTGAACACCGTCACATGGTTTTTGTAGTAAAAGGAAAGCTGGAGCCTTGTGTATATTCACAGAACAAGGACTGAGTGGATGTTGACCCAAGTCAGTGGAAGCCTGTCGGGACAAATTATAGCCAGTGATAACTGTTTCAATGTTCATGTGAGTATCCTATACCCTTTAATACATTAAAAAAATATTACGAGCTTTTGACCATGTCTAACTGGCCGGTGTTGAGATAACCTGTGTTCAGGTTCTGACTGGCTGCTCATCAGCCTAAGAGGAGGAGACATCTGTGGCTCTGACAGCTGATTGGCTGTCAGAGGCTCGTCCGGACGCAGCCATGCGTTGGATTGGCTGCACGCCTCTCAGTCCGACGGACATGCTAATGTCATTGAAGTAGACAGTGATAATGTCATTCCAGGCAGGTAATGTGTTCTGATGGTGAGGTGATTGCAGTAATAATGAATCGGGACAATGAAGCTGCAGCAAGAGGAGATTATCAACTCTGACAACTCACCGATGAATAACTTTATTATTTGATACTTTAATTTGACATTTTCCTCTAATTTGTCTCCTTTAATCTAACCTTTATTTAAGCAGCCAGAATACATTCACACTCAGCCCGGCTGTTAAATTACAGCTGATTGATTCTGTAATGTAAAGGAGATCTGATGGAAATGTTCCTGGATGTGATTTCAATTATCTCTAGCTGTGTGCTGAACTCTAAAGGAAACCACCATCTTTACATTATACAAAGATAAAGAATACATCTTAAAACAGTGACAATATAATCCATGTAAATTAAAATAATCCTATAATAACTATGTTAGCTCTGGAAGATATGTTGAACTAACTTGATTAATTTGAGGTAGTGTTTTTGTACAATTTGGAGAAAAAAAAGAAGTCAACACAAGTTTAAAGTGCAGGAAATATTCTTATCAGTCCTAAAGTAACATTGATAATAATGATAGATGATGAAGAGAGGATTATAAAATGATGAAAAGATGACTAATAGATGGCTGTTTTGAGTTGACTGAAGACAGTTTTAAATGACTCAGCTGACTGATCACGTTGTCTCATGTGGATCTGAAGCCTTTCTCCAGTCTGTCCCATGTAGCTGGGTGGCTAATGCTAACGAGTCGGCTGCCTGTAGAGAGCTCAATTAGTGAATTCACATGCAGAACACTACCATCAATTAGCCAATCAGGTTTCAGACTTTGTGCTTTTGAGCCGAAACGGATTGAAATTGGGAATCGCTCAAGTTCCTGCACCTATCAATTGCTTTCTTTGATTCATCTGCATACTTTTTTATGGATTTATTGTTCAGTCTACAAAACCTCTGTTATAATTCCTCACAGCCCAAAGTTTGATACAGTCTAAAACCCCAAAGTATTCATAATGAAAAATGAAAAGCGACTCAAACAATGAATTAATTATCCAATAAGTTGCTGATTGATTTCCTGTTGATGGACTGTTTGTGTCAGCTCTGTGCACACTACATGACACACACACACACACACACACACACACGCACGCACACAGAGAGCTGTCTCAGAGCTGTCTCAGAGCTGATACGGAAAGTGTGTGAGATTAAAGAGAAGCTATTTCCACAGAGTTAGAGACTGCTTCTGTAATAGCTGCTGTATTATACCAGTGTCCTGTGGAAAGCTCGCAGCTTCTCCGCCTGTGTTCTCTCTGAACTCTGTGATTCAGTTCAGTCGTCTGGCTTTTTCCTCCATCTGTAGCATTTACATAGGCCCACAGAGGCTGTGCTCATCGGCCACAGCGTGCAGCCGCCCCTTTGAGATGCAGATCTGCGCTAATTAATTCTCATGTTTGAGAGAATTAAACACTATTCTGGAGAAAAGAGCGCGTTGCTGGGAGCCGCTTTAATATGTCGCCCAGATAAAAGGACCAGTGTATTTCTTTGTGACGGACATACATTTATTCACATTTCCCCAGCCAATTTCATTTCAATGTAAAATGAGAAGCCGAGGTTAGGGAGCGCAGAGAGGAGAGTTGGCTAATAGAAAACAATGGCCGGTGTTGGATTCTCTAGAGGCCATTCTGCCGCTGTCAGCGCTCTCTCTGCCGCCGCACAATGCTCAGAGACAAAGAGAGGGAGCAGAGGGGCCAAGTGGCTCCTCTAAAACACACAGAAGCTTATTAACCCCAACATGCACACACACACACACACACACACACACACACACATATGCACACACACTGAGCGCAGCGGCGGCGGGCTACAGAGCGATACCAGGCAGGAATATATTGAGGTTGTAATGGTGTTATTAAACTAACACGCTCAGGCTGAATAGAGAGAAAATCCTATTAAAATAATTATAGAGGATATCAGTGTGTGTGTGTGTGTGTGTGTGTGTGTGTGTGTGTGTGTGTGTGTGTGTGTGTGTGTGTGTGTGTGTGTGTGTGTGTGTGTGTGTGTCCTTGGCTTACTAATGTGTAGTAATTGACTCTGCTAATAGTGATTGCCAGCTAATTTTATTGCTGCTTTCGGGCGGCCTCTGGCTTAATTAGAATGTATTGCTGCGACTGGAGCTCTTTAGAAATAATTATCCCTACATGTGAATATGCAGTTACATCGTTGCAAAATAATAGTCCAACTGAAGAGCACGTCAAAAGCCTTTCTTTTTAGTCCACAAATGTGTTATTATTTCATCCTTGTTCATCGTCTTTTAGATCAAATATATTAAAGCTTTAACATATCCTCTATGGAGTCATAGTAATAATAATAATGATAATAATAATAATAATAATAATAATAATAATAATAACAATAACTTTCAAAGTGCTTCTCAAATCATAAAGAAAAAACAGCTCAAAGGACATTCAAGCTCAAATAAATTCTAAACAATTTATTGAACTAAAAGATGAGAAGTGTGACTGGTGAGTTGTCCCGTTACATGTAAGTAGTTACTCCCCAACATTGTATACAAACAATGCTTTTATTCATTTATGGTTTTGGTCCTGATGTATTACAATAAGACAATAATAAAAACACAGAATATCACCTTGCTTATCCTTTGACATTTGATAGGACAGACTGCAGAAGGAAGTCATCTCTCAGAGGTGTGTGATAACTTCCTCATTCATGTTTGATGCATAGAAGAAGTGTGGAATATTTTCATATCACGCTACAACATCTTTTGCAGTTTGATGTTCTGTAAATTGTCCCAGTGAGCCGTGGCAGTGTGACAGGGTGACAGCATGCACTCTCGCAGGACCCTGAGACCGAAGCAGCTAAATGGAATTCAGCCATCATTGATTTCATTGTTTCCACCTGTGTGATAAAGAACAGGTGTTATTTAGGGGAGACACAAAATAACTGAAACACTCAGAAGACTTTCAATTTAAATCCTGCTACTATCATACACACAAGATATTTCATTCAGTTCTTAAAGGGCCTCCGTCATTGGCCCCCTACATGATAATATATCCTGTTTTATTCACTTGAGGACAACAATTGGAATCGACTGTTGACTGAATCAGTTGTTAAATCACTGAAAGGAGGCAGGTGAAGCAGCGTAAGGGCCTTTGTCACATTTCACAACGCGCTATAGCAGGGAAAGCACAGGACGGATTAGTTACCTTAAACAGGACACATGTGGAAAAATTCACTTGTTTAGGGCTTGTGCACATTTAGGTATCTGCAGAGCCTGTTAGGAACAACTGCTTAATGTCCACAAAATAGGGAGAATCATCAGGAGTCATTGTGTCTGTGTCCACTCAATCTTTAGCAATGATGATTCATTTAGGGAATTGCTCTGGTCCGGTGTCCGTTACCTTCCCCTTTCTTTGTGTTGGTGTTCTAAACTCCATTCATGAGGACTATGGTTACCTGCTCCTCAGATCTCTGCAGGGTAAATCCAGACAGCTAGCTAGACTATCTGTCCAATCTGAGTTTTTTGTTGAGCCTCCTCCGCAGCACTGTGGAGGAAGGTCTGTCTATGCGAGACTAGTGTTGAATGACGACTTTAAGTCCAATATTCTCTCTCTTTTGGTTTTGGTCCCAAGGGAAGTATATCTGTCTCTTTAGATGAATGAATATGAATACTCCTCATATGTGCAGTCTCTGACTGTCTGTCTGCTGTTTTGAGCTGAGCAGGTAGAGGACAGAGGCTTTATTTCACTGAAACAGCTGCTGCTGGACACAGAGCTGATGAGGGCTTGGAGAGTGAACCAACAGTTCAGTTTGACGTGAAACCAAATCAACGATGATGCTAAGAGACTCCTCTGATCATTTCTCACTGCGAATGACTCCTTTCACACATTCAGTTCATTGTGAAAAATATAGCACATCATATAATTACCACTACACTTTTTTCAGAAAGGATAACAAGTCTCAGCTGCACTCAGGTCAATCCTTTTTGAGTATTTAGTAAATGTTCATGCAACGATACACTGATACAATAGAATCCCTCTGAGATGACATGAAATATACATCTTAATGTACATATGCGTGCTTAACATGTAATACAGAGCCCTGTATATACCTGCCGGCTTTATTGAACATTAGAGTCTTCCTCTGGTCTTGTGTCACCCACTCTGCTCTGGTTGGTTTCGTTCAGTCTGTTGTGATGAAGAGATTTCTGTGTGGGTGTTTCTTCGCTTTAGCAGAGCATTCAGACTTTCTCATTTACAGGGAATTTGAGAAAATTGTTCCATTCCATTTTCCCTGCATGCTGTGTGTGTGTGTGTGTGTGTGTGTGTGTGTGTGTGTGTGTGTGTGTGTGTGTGTGTGTGTGTGTGTGTGTGTGTGTGTGTGTGTGTGTATGCTGATAGACATCAGGAAGCCAGATAGCTGAAGGCTGAAGGCATTAAGAGAGGAGAGGAGGACATTAATCTAAAGAAAATTAAAATCTGGAGCGGTGCATTTAGGATGGAGAGCGACCGCCACTTCTGATAAGAAGTGGTTAAGGAGAGCACAGATTTAGATAAATGGGAGAGGAGAGGAGAGGAGAGGAGAGGAGAGGAGAGGAGAGGAGAGGAGAGGAGAGGAGAGGAGAGGAGAGGAGAGGAGAGGAGAGGAGACTGTCTAACAAAATCTCTTAGACCTCAGCGGGCAACTAATATGGCCTTACTGTGTGTGTGTGTGTGTGTGTGTGTGTGTGTGTGTGTGTGTGTGTGTGTGTGTGTGTGTGTGTGTTATGCAGCACATGTAGATAGCAGTGGCTCTGTGGTCTTGAGCATCAATAACATCAGGTTATCTGGAGTATGGTCTGGTCTCTCACACACAAACACACACACACACACACACAAACACACACACACACAGTGAGTGATAGCGGTGCCACAGAGGTGGCTGTCTGAGGTTAGCAAAGCTGTGCTCAACAGAATGTTGTAGATTTAAGACTGCGGCCAGTCGACAAGATGGGGAGCAGATTCAGCTGCAGCCTGCGCTGCCCAGCAACACACACACACACGCATAGCTTTACACAGAGAACACACAGATATGGCTCAGCTTTTTATTTCGTATTATCGTTATTTGCAACAAAACAAAAAGCGTGAGATCACATTGAAGACGTGTATACTGTAGTCTCTTACAGTAAAAGCATTTGATGTCATTGTTCCATATATGTAGTGTGTGATGGGGCTGCTTCTCATGTGAGTTCAGTAAAAGGCACATCACTCAAAATAAGGACATTTTAATTTCTTATTTGATATTGATACAAACACACAAAACAATACAAAAGATGTGAAAAATATTTCACTCATGATGCATAAATAACATATATATTGTAGGTGAAAGTGATGTATTCATATGACATCACAAACTCTTTGTATATATATATATATATATATATATATATATATATATATATATATATATATATATATATATATATATATATACAGTATATAAGTGCACTTTGAGAGTGCAGACCTCCACCAAGACCAAATGTCCTGTCTCGCAACTCTCCTATACGTATTTCTTAAGTTACAGTAACTTTGGAATTTTTATTTTAAAAAGAAAGGAACTGGTGAAAGAAAAAGAAAAGCTGAAAGGGACAGTGAAAAAAACAGGGAAAAGGATTTAAACCGATCCTGAACAGGCCTCCTCTTCCTGACAGGTCTGTGATATGTCTATTATTTTTTATGAAATACACTGATGTGGTTTTACATGTTGGTGGCTCAAAGTTTGAAACTTTGTTTTACAATCGTCATTTAACAGTTATGAACCTTATAAAGCCATAAATAGATGTCCTCATCTCTGCATCCTGCCAAAAGCTGTGTATTAAAAATAAGTTGGGTCTTTCTTTCTCGGCTTTACGTGTATTTCCCAGAGTTGCTAAATTTCCATCTACTTGTCATCAAATTATCTGAAGTTCTGAAAAGAAACTCATGCGAATAAAGCTGGTGAAAGTGTGTTTCCATCCAACGGCTTTAAAGCGAATAAAAACCTGTGCATAATGACGTCACATGCTGTTTTGCGATCAAATTGGTATATCGGATTGATTTAAGACGTTTTAAGGTTTCCATTCATTTTCACACTGATGCGCACAACATTCAAGCAAACATTTGCAAATGAAGTTTTGCTAGATAAAATGGATCGGGCCATCTACCAACACATAATCAATATTGCACAAGTTGTAATAGTGCTTATGTGCCGCTGCAAGACATCCCTTTTTGAGACACGTATCGCTGTCTGAGCGCCTTCCATTTACTCGTCACACAGCTTGTCGTAACCTTTGTAGCCCATTTCCATAAATTATGGCATTTCTTAGAGTTTTTGCTATCTGAAATAGCCATTATCATATAGTTTGCTCGTAAATGAAATTCAAAAAGTCTCTTGTCTCTTTGTCCGACCACTTCCATCTGTTTTTGTTGACACCCGCCATGTTTGCAGACGGAACTTTACTGCGCGGAAATGAACTAAAACTTCTTCTTCTTCATT
>JABXJD010000089.1:1862500-2142500 GCA_013375575.1 Percina caprodes
ATTACACACACATACTATGACCGGTCACACTTCCTGCCGGTTAACGGGCACAGATAAACGTCAAAACAAATCCCTACAGTTTTAACCTGAATGGAAGGATGGAAAAAGTATTTAAAGTATAAAAATAAATAATTAACGGACGAAGAAGGGACACTTGAGGGGAGAAATATATGGAGCTATAACGGTGACAGTAACCTGAGGTATTGAAAATCAAATTTGGCATTGAAACTTCAAGTATTGGCACTGAATAATGTTCAACTGAAGAAAAAAAAATCTCAAAATCCGATTATTTTATTTTATTTTGATATTTTTATGCATCATGATATGTTTTTCAATTCCAATCTTTACAAAGTTTCTTGATTTCTGTTTTTTTTTTCAATTAAAGTTTTTTTACGCTGTCAGGATTTTTACAATGTCACTGTTTTCAGTTTCAACTTTCTGTCACTGTTTTGGCGCAGGGGGGCGTGGCTTGAGGGGAGGGACTAAGAGGGCGCGATTTACTTATAATTTGCATACTCGTGAGAGTGACTGTGCGCGCCTAGGGCGCGCCACTTCACCTGGTACAACGGCCTTGAGTCCGTCATCCTCACAGATGCCTGGAATAACTGTATGGTCGTATATGTGCGATGGCTTCGACAAATTCATCTGCAGCTGCCAAATCTCAAGTAAGTCTCTTTACTTCTGCAGTTGGTTTGTTGTTGTTTTTTCCAATACAAGCAGGCAGGTTTAATGTTAACTTTTAATGGACGTGTTGCTGTGTTGGCAGATGTTAGCGCGAACACAAGCTAGCGTTAACGATTGCTAATAGCGCATGTCAGCTAACATTGGCTAAATTGTGGATAATAGTAAAGTTAGCTAATTTCTCCCGTCTGGATTAATCTCAATATGTCCTCTATAATCTAGTATTTCTTCATATTCTGTCTTCTAGGAGTTTGAGGCCAGTGTTATTGCTGCTGCTCAAGGCCTCATAACCGTGCTAACGCAAAATATTCAGCAGCATCGGCCCTAGTACTGCTCAAACACGAACATTAGCTAAATCAGGCCAAAGGAGGTCTTGCTGAACTGGATGGAAATGGCAGACTCGCGGCTCCAACAGATAACGGTAATCAAATTTGTCTTTCTAATATTGTATATTATTTCTAATACTTTTATGTTGATCTGTAAATAAAAATAGAGGCCGCGTTGGCTGCTCCGGGCTATTTAATCAATCAGACATTAGCTTGCTAGCTAGTTGTATAACGTTAGCACGGTTCCATACATTGCTGTTAGGGGTGTCCATTTAAAAGAAGTTCCAAACCGACGCTTTTTAACTATTATTAATCGATGTAAATATTAATATTAAACTTAGAACAGATGAGTGTACGTTGCACCTGACTACACCTGTCGCGCTGTGTATGACCACATATAGACCAGATCTTCATGTAGGAAAATGTTAATGTAATGTATCCTTTATTATTAATGAGCTGGGAGAAAGTGACTGCGTTTGCCCCCATGACTTTATTCCAAAGGTACCAGTATTTCTGTTGACTGATTTTCTGGTTGACTGGCACTCTGGCAAAGACACATTCACTAACAGGCATAACGCGTACACTGACTTTTCTTAAACAAACAACATTGTTTGTTGTTTGAGAAAGAAAGAACACAACATTATAAACATGTATCTCAATCCAGTACATTTTTAACTGATAGTGTTAATTACAAGAGTTACTTGGACATCCCGTATTGCAATACATTAATGTATTTTTTGTAAACAAAAATAAGTATTTTTATGGTATTTCTGGATGAAGGCATAACTATTACTTACATGTCTCATCCAATTTCAGTGTGTATATTTTGTATAATTACAGGCGCCTTCGATCGGGAGGCAGTTCATGGAAAGAATGTTAAGAAGGATTCAGGAAGTTCTTCAACATCAGCCAGTGGATTTGGACTATTTACATTTTGTTTTAAGCCATGAAATGGGACTTGTGCACTCTTTTGCTAATGTAGTAGAACTGCCACAAGATGTTGTTCGTGCCTTGTCTGATGTTTTGAGAATTCTTCGCTTGCAAGAGGAGCAGCAAAGACCTTTAGCTTCTTCCTATGTAGAGGTTGTGGCGGGTAGTAGGGGACAGCCAAAATTTGTTGTATCAAAAGAACATCTGCAAAACCTCATTGATATGCAGCTGTCCATCCCTTGCATAGCTAAGTTACTGGGTGTCTGCAAAAGGACTGTGTTTCGGCGGATGCGAGAAGAGGGATTGTCAGTTAAGGGATCATACAGCAACCTGACAAATGAGGAGCTGGACAGCCTTGTGCGTTCAGTTAAATTGAGGATGCCTCATATTGGCTACAGAATGATGAAGGGCAAACTGCAAGCTATGGGACACCGTGTAAGATGGGAGCAGGTTTCAGCGTCCATGCACAGGGTGGATTCTGCAGGGATCTTTGAGAGATTCACAGGCTTGGGCTGTGTCGCTAGAAGAATATATTCCGTCAAGGGTCCCCACTCACTGGTCCACGTGGACACAAACCACAAACTTATCAGGTACAGTACAGCTCTCTGTAGAATATGGGTGAGCCATATAAATAAATAAAATAAGTCTTTTTCTGGCTTGTTCTGTCTGAGCTCACAAATAATTTGTAACTATGACTTTCTGAAGAACATTGTCTCAAATACTAAGGCAGTGAAGTTTTTTTTTTTTGTGTTGCACAATCCTAGTTGACAATTGTGAAATAAACTGATATGTTTATTTATATCACATACCCCATAGTAAAGCATCTATTTATATTGTCACTAAATTGTGTAAAATTTAAACTTCATGATCACATTTATTTTACATAAATTTTCCTGTATATTGTCACATTTGTATGAAAGGTGCTGGTTACATCTTCTGACTATGATGCTTATACATTCAAAAGCCATTGTTTGAGTAACACTTCTCCTGTCACTAAATTATTGTAGGTTTTATTTATTTTAAAGCTCATGTAAGTTCATGTACAGCAGTAGGTGTCACTTCACCACTCCTTTTCTGTGCTATTCTAGTCACATGATCATCTTGAATAATATTAACATCAGTTATCTTTGAATAGTCTGACAAGTACCTGGTATGAAAATAAACTCTTCTATTATTTTTTATTTTTTCCAGATATGGCATTGTCATCTTTGCGGGATAGATGGTTATTCACGAAAGGTAAACATTGGATGGAACAAACTCATTGTAACTGGACCTACCATATTCCATAATGTATATTTACTAAAGTATTTTGTTTCTATGCTGTAGATCATGTACCTGGGTGCTTCTAATAACAACAAGGCATCTACTGCACTTGGCTTCTTCATGAGCTCTGTTGAAAAGTTTGGCTTTCCATTAAGGTAATAGGATGGCAAGAGACTCCAGTATTGTCCTTTTCATCAAGATGCATTTGCTAAAAACATTAAGCTTTGTCTGTGTTTCTTATGTTACAATTTAGAGTTAGAGGAGACCAAGGGGTAGAAAACGTTGGCATCGCTCACTGCATGTTCACTGTTCGTGGCTGTGGCAGAGCAAGCTACATATCTGGAAAAAGTGTGCATAATCAAAGGTAAATATCACAATAAGGGTTACTTTTGTTTGTTGGTATAAGGTTCGGTACCCCGAATCACAAGACAGTACAGTATTTCCCAATTATCCTGTTTATTTAGATATCTTACCACTTATACTCATACTATGTATGTGATCAGCTTTTCAGCTTTAAAAAAAAAAAAAAAAAAAAGTCAACAGCAGCATCTTGTCTAGAAACTATTTAGATACAATGGGATAATCAGCACTTGCTGTAAACTGTTGGTGACAGAAGTTTTAGAGGTTGCAGTTTCAAAACCATCAAAATGTCTGTTTTGTATATTTATGCCTGTAATATAAAATATATACACATTCTTTAAAATGATGCACTGAATTTTTGTATTTATCTTGTAGGGTGGAGCGCTTGTGGCGTGATGTGTGGATGGCGATAACGTGTGTGTATATTACGAACTACTTCAGTCTTGAAGAGGATTGCCTGCTAGATCCCTCCAACAGTCTGCATTTATTTTGTGCCCACTACGTATTTGTACCACGCCTCCAGAGGGACCTTGACACTTTCAAAGACGGGTGGGACAACCATGGCATGCGAACGGAACAAAACCTGACTCCAAATCAACTTTGGACAATAGGACTTCTCCAGAACCCTGTGCCTGCTCCAGAGAACTTGGAGGTACAGCCAAAAATGTTCACTTCAACCTTTTTTTTTTGGTTCATTTTTATATGAATGAAATGCAAACCTAATCATTTGAGTTTAATTGATTTGTGAAGCATCTTTACAAGGCTGCACTTGACTATGTGATTCATCATGCATAAACATGGCAGAATAACACAAAAACTAAGGTACATAACAGTAACCGAATAGTGTGACTGATCCTGTCTCTCTCCAGCATGATGCAGCAACTTTTCTTCATCACATTGGATGTCTGCATCATCTCTTTATATTAATTAATGTGGTGTTTCCATTACTTTCTGAAAAACAGTAAGAATGCAGTTTTACTATTGTAAAGGTAGTTTTTCACTTTATTTTTATAGCTGTGTACGTAACCTCATCTGACCTGGACATGTTATCTTTGCTCTTTTACCTGTTTCTCTCTTTGTATAATTTTGTTTAATTTGTATTTGGTGTTTGTACACAAAAAAGGCTTTTTTCTTTCTATATAAATACTATATATGTTCACTGCTGTGTAGACTGTAAGTTATGCACGAACAAATAAATGTAGCATAGTAAGAACTTGACTATTGACCATGGTGTTACTGGCCTATGCACATTAACTTATGCAGTTAAACTTCATAAAGAAAGAGACCCCAAATCAAATTAGAGGTCTATTTGACAACATCAACCAAATTTGTTATCAAGTCAATATTGAGGACCATTTAAATTAAATATACTTGTAAAGAACTCCAAATTCCACAGAAAATGTATTTCACTTGAATAACATGAAAGTAGTACTACATCTGTGGATGATGGAAAATTTGAAAGCTCTTCAGTAACTTTGATCAGAGAAACAGAAACAGAGCATCACATTTGCAGTTTTATCCTTAAAGTTCTTTACTTATTTTTCAGTCTGTTAACAATGGTCCTAAAATACATTTTGCAATTTTTCAGTACAAAAAAAAACATGCGACTGCGGAATCAGCACTAATTTCCTATGCAAATGTCTTTAGATTCAATATTCACACTTTTTTTTTTTTTTTTTTTTAAACATCTTGCCCTTAACAGCATCTCTTAAAATGCCTTACTAACAATACTGCCTGACTTTGGCTAGTAAAACATGGGTGGTCATGAAAACATGGCTTCTAAACTCGGCCGAAACCTCTACTCATTCTGATTGCTACGGTCATTATATCTCTGAACTCTCTGTATGTATTCATATGTGCAACAGGAAGAGTTATTGTATTTGTGCAGGCACTCACAAGTGGGTAGCAAATGTGGTGACCAGGCATTTGTTCTTTGCAGTGGTGTTCAAATCTTACATTTATTCTAAAATCTGCCCTTTCTGAGGGAAGAAGGGGTTTGTGCCTTTGTCCAGTTAACCACTGCATCACTGTTAGGACCGACAGGCTTGAGTTTTGCTGTTCCAGACAATATTCATTCAGACCTTGTTGTGCTTCTTGGGTCAAAGGCTCACAAACACCCTGGTCTTCATCCTGACCTGCATGATTGGAAAAACAACAAAACCATTTTTACACCATATTTACAAATACAAAACGCGCCCAATTCAGCACTTACTGCATTTTTTTTTAATGTACACTTAATGAAAGTAGAAGAAAATTTTAAACAGTTATTTTTCAAGTTAACAACTGTCTGCATGGCAAATTGTGCTGAAAATTTGCTGTAAGAAAAAATAAATCAAACCTGTGATTTCAAGGTCTTGCAGAAAGTCCTGGAAGAAGTTTATGATGGCATTTTCTCTTAGATGCCTTGGACTTCCCCTCTCACTCAGCTCAGGCACTAGAATGCTCATTATGTAATCAGCATCTGCCTAAAGATAATTTAAAAATAAAAACTAAAGTCAACACTTTACATTATATACTTTATATTCTTCCAAAATTATGTACAACAAAATAACAGCTAGTCATGAAAAGATGATGGTGCAATAATCAAAAAGAGATTCAGCTATACAACATATACAATCCTGTCAAAAGCAATGAAGCAAATGTGGATGAGGAAATGTCCGGCATATTTACTCTGTTATCATCCTCTTTGGGACAAACAGGTTTGAGCAGAGATCTGGGTGCCTCCCAATCAACTCCACAAGGTTGTAGACTTTCATGCCTTTTCTGATTTGCTGAAGGATAGGAGTCAGACGCATTGTAGCATGTAGAACAATGGCTCTGTAGTGAACAGGAAACATTTGTCTTGATTAGTGGAGGAGCAAAACAAACCAAAAAAAACTTCCACTAACAGTGTAGCTGAGTTATTGTTTGTTTTAATACATTTGTATGTTTTTTTGCCTTTAATCATCATCAACCCTCTTTCAAACCAAAAGTATTTTGACATCAGCTTATGTATATACACCATAGCGGGCCAAGAAACTCCAGATCTAAGCTATGCCTTGGTCAAAGGCTTTGGCAGTAGAATTGACCTAATGTTTGTTTTATTTTATGTATAATATAAACATTCTCTGCTAAATGTATGTGTACATACATAATTTACACACCTTATAATACTGTCCTTCCTGTCCAACTTTACAATCCCTGTGTAACCACAGCTTACAATTTCTTCTGTCAACTCTGTGAGATCAGTTGCCGCCTCCACCTAAAATTACAACCCTAATTCTTTACAGGATAGCAATGGAATATTGTACATCAAGGAAAGCAGTCTGTCTTTGTTTCTTTCATTGTTTTCTAAAGCTACTTACAACAGGTATACTCACCCTTTCTATGAGTGAAGAATATTCCTGATCGTCAACATCATCTTTGGTCAACTGCAAAGTGTCAAAGTCTCCTGTTGCAAGAAACTGGAAACACCAATTTCTTAAGAAGCATGGTGCCGGGCCACCCTGAGCGAGACTGACTGACAACACTTCTCCTGCTGTTCTGCAAGTCATCAACACAAAATGCAAACATTGTACATGACCTTTTCACACTTACATGTATAAACGTTAGAACGAGGACTAGTATGAAACAATGCAAACCTGTAGAAACCATTTTCTAAGTCACTTATGGAGTAGAGAGGACTTTTTCCCTTCTTGACATTGCCCTCAAACAGTCGCCTCTCAATGCCATTCATCATTTCTTATATAACAAATGAAGACAACACAATTAAGGAAATAACAAAATGTAATTGAACCTGTACTTCTGAAGAGTCAGTACATTACCTGTCAAAACTCTTTGCTTAATGCACCAGTGTCAATTCCTGCTTCTCCAATGAAAGTTACATTGAGCTTGTTGACAGGGGAGCCCTTCTTTGTCTTTGCCACTGAATGAAGCCTCTTTGGACAAGGTCATCTCGGGTAACACAGATCTTAAAATCTTTGCTTGCATCAATTCGATTGGCAAGCAACTGGAGGATATCATCTTCACTATTAAGAAAAGCAAAACAAGTTTGTAATTTTTAAGAAAACCGATGAATGATAAATGCAGAACACAAAAATCACCTAGATATATCAGCCATAGGCACACTTCCCTCGCATAGCACGCCACTAGTGTGACAGAAGTCAGAATTGTAGTCAGGAGTATCCTGTGGACTGAGAATGATCAATATTAAAACACTACATTTTCCAGAAAATTATATTGATAATTATCCATTTAAACCAAACACATCTGCAATCATATGTACTCTTAAGCATTTAGAATTTCTATCTGTCCAGAGCTAACTATGGACAGGAAAATTACAACCCAAAAATGTTAATGAAAGATCAAACATTTGTGAAATAAAATTAACATGTTAATATGTGCACATTTAACATGACAGAACAGCAAACCTTTCTCCATACAAGCTGGCATGCAGAGCAATGTCATCTGATGGAAAGCAACCACAATATATAGGGCATTCCTTTCTATCCTGTGAACAGTTGTAAAATTTCAATTTAAAGCACAAATATCTTGATATCTTAAGTGTAGAATTCTAAACAGATTACAGTGCATCATTATCACCTGTGCATCTTTGGACTCTTTCTTAGGGTGCTCAATTGATGAATTTATGACAGAAAGAACCTGGACCTCACTTCGCCAGTCCTAAAAGTAGCACAGTTGTATCCATAAACAGAAGTAAGGACAAATAATCAATATTAAAGTATAATATTGTGATAAAATAGATAAAAAAGGACCAATATTGGGACATTGTATAATTACTAAGGCCAAATGGTCTCTTCCCCAGCATAACTTTGAACTCTGATATGTTGAAGATTTTTTGAGATTGAAATGGGGTGTTCAATCCAAACTCTCTACAAAAAGAAAATCAAAGCAACTGAAGATTTAATGAACTAACATAGTGCAGGTTTAATTCGGATTTTGCAAGAACAAATTTGGCCAATTAAAGGAATAGCAGTAGTAGTAGTTTTTAGTCTTCAGTACTGCAGATACTAGGACATGTGTTGTAATATGGTTGCCAAGGACAAAATATTATAGCATTGTACGACTATTCTATCTGTGTACAAATGTGTAAAACAATCTTGCATATGCATTTACCTCATCATCTGTTGCAGACTGAGACCCTATACAACCCTCAATGTGCAATGCTAGAATATGCAGAGGCATGCTTTCTTTGCACACTTGACATGCAGTCTTCGGCATTTTTTGAAATTCAGGTGCATCATATGGCAATGGCGTGAGATTAAGGTCCTGCTGTAGTGGAACAACATACAAAATGGTCTTCCCAGCACCCGAAACAGTGCGAATTAGTCTTCCTGTATAACCATCTACATCAGGAGGAACTGCAGCCAGTTTCCTTCTACCGTGGCCACCTGCATACAGCCAGTGAGAGAAAGAGTTTCAATGTTGGTGAACATTTTGGAAACGCTGCACTTTCCAAAGGAACAAAGTAATGTATGTGTAATACACCTGAAGCCTTGTAGAACAGCCACCCTTCCACCCCCTCCATCTTGGGATATTCTTCAATGAGAAGTTTGTTTATCTAAGAAAACAACCACATAAAAGGGAAAGCTTAAAAACAGTATTATACAACTTCCAAAAATACAGTAATATAGTAAAGGGTTTTCAAAATAACTTGACATTGCTAACAGTATACATTGTACTGTAAAGTCTATAATAAAAATGTATTGAAATAAATAAAAAAGTGGTTACACTACCACTGCGTGGCTCATATCGTCTGTCATGGTGAGGGACCTCTTCCCCAACCCTGCTTGGCTTAACTCCAACTCTTCAGCAGCAGAAGGAGTGCTGGTACAGCCTTTGTTAACCAAATATACATATATGGTGAATGGCTTAACATTACATACTTTAGGCTTCCCTGGAGTGGTTTGTAACGGAGAGAAGCGGTTTTTGCCTTTCCTTTTGGAAAAGAAGCCAGGAAAAGACCTGCATGTGAGAGATTAACATTATGAAATACAACTCACCATTGAACAAGTCCAATATCAATATATTGTCAATATAGTTCAAAACCTAGTCATCTCCTCCTGAAGTGTTTGTTTAGTTTGCGGATTCTGCTGCTCTTGTGACTGCACTGAATTCTGCTGTACTAGGGGCCGATGCTGCTGAATATTTTGCGTAAGCACGGTTATGAGGCCTTGAGCAGCAGCAATAACACTGGCCTCAAACTCCTAGAAGACAGAATATGAAGAAATACTAGATTATAGAGGACATATTGAGATTAATCCAGACGGGAGAAATTAGCTAACTTTACTATTATCCACAATTTAGCCAATGTTAGCTGACATGCGCTATTAGCAATCGTTAACGCTAGCTTGTGTTCGCGCTAACATCTGCCAACACAGCAACACGTCCATTAAAAGTTAACATTAAACCTGCCTGCTTGTATTGGAAAAAAAACAACAACAAACCAACTGCAGAAGTAAAGAGACTTACTTGAGATTTGGCAGCTGCAGATGAATTTGTCGAAGCCATCGCACATATACGACCATACAGTTATTCCAGGCATCTGTGAGGATGACGGACTCAAGGCCGTTGTACCAGGTGAAGTGGCGCGCCCTAGGCGCGCACAGTCACTCTCACGAGTATGCAAATTATAAGTAAATCGCGCCCTCTTAGTCCCTCCCCTCAAGCCACGCCCCCCTGCGCCAAAACAGTGACAGAAAGTTGAAACTGAAAACAGTGACATTGTAAAAATCCTGACAGCGTAAAAAAACTTTAATTGAAAAAAAAAACAGAAATCAAGAAACTTTGTAAAGATTGGAATTGAAAAACATATATATATATAAAATAATCGGATTTTGAGATTTTTTTTTCTTCAGTTGAACATTATTCAGTGCCAATACTTGAAGTTTCAATGCCAAATTTGATTTTCAATACCTCAGGTTACTGTCACCGTTATAGCTCCATAGAAATAAGGGCAAAGATTTGACACTCTCTGTTTTGTTATTTTATCTTATCATATTTTAGCAAGAATATATCTTCTTACTCACAATACTACCAGTTTATATTTTGGATTAGCACCTTATTGATAAGATTTGATTTTAAATTGTCACTTTGTACTATATTTGTACTCTAAAGGTATTTTCACACTGTTTCACTCTGCCAATGCATGCACTAAAGAATAATTAGCTCTATTTGTTGACAGAAACTTGAATACTCAAATAATAATTTTTATCATAGTTATTAAGACCAATCTCTCTCTCTCTCTCTCTCTCTCTCTCTCTCTCTCTCTCTCTCTCTCTCTCTCTCTCTCTCTCTCTCTCTCTCTCTCTCTCTCTCGTGTTTCCTTCCACCTCTAAGCACCTTGGACAGGACCTGCAGCCATTCCACCACTGATTAAACCTAATAATTAGCTGCGTGTGTGTGTGTGTGTGTGTGTGTGTGTGTGTGTGTGTGTGTGTGTGTGTGTGTGATTTTTATCATAGTTTTGAGGACATCCTATTCTTCTCCAATCAGCAGCCAGCTCCCTGTGGGCAGACACTAATTAAAATCAATAGTCTCCTCAGACTGACACTGAAGGTTCGGCTACAATGAAGCAACATGAGCGACAGACGATATTCCCTATCTTCTGATTCCACTGCCTTCACCGTGAATGGCTCATTGGAAAGAAACTGGGAAACACACGGTGCTGATGCGTAAATGCAGCAGTTTGCAGTTAGTGTCGGTGGTGATGAAGCCTGCAGGTGACAGTGAAGTCTCTGTTAGCTGGCTGGAGGGGGGGGGCTGAAGGTCACAGGGACCTTGTTGACCTGGAGATGTGCTCCAAGATAAACACAAAAACCTTTTGTGTATGTACACAACAGGCAGCAGGAGCTACATCTCTCTGCAGTGCGGCAACAATACACACAGGACACTGTAGAGAGACTGGCTGTAACTGTGGTGGAACACATGTAAGAAGGGATGAATAACCTGAAAGATGAAACATGATGATGGTGCTTTGCTCTACACCCATGTCTGCATTCAATAAGCATCACCAACATGTAACTAGCTCCGCCCCTCAGAGCCCCAGAGGCCCCACATTCACTTAAAATGGTTAATTATTTACAGTGTTCTTAAAGGTCCCATGTCATGAAAATCACTTTATGAGGTTTTTTAACATTAATATGGATTCCCCCAGACGGCCTCTGGTCACCCAGTGGCTAGAAATAGTTATAGGTGTAAACCGAGCACCTGGGTATCCTGCTCTGCCTTTGAGAAAAGGATAGCTCAAATGGGTTGGAATCTTGCCCCTTATGAGGTCATAAGAAGCAAGGTTACCTCCCCTTTTGCTGATTTGCCCACCCAGAGAGTTTGGCCCACCTATAAGAGAGAGACATCATGGCTTTCAAACAAGCAAAGAAGCAGCAAGGTCGAGCAACCCCCAAAAAAAAGCTACAGACTCAGAAATGGCACATACTAAGGAAAGCTTAATTTGGGACTGGCTCTAGTGACTGTAATTCTGCACCAGGGCTGAATTTTGGAAAAGAATAGATATAGATAGCTATATATGAAAACTTCAGATATGGTATTAGGGAACCACTAAAGTCTATATAAAAGCATTCAAAGAGCATCGTGTCATGGGACCTTGGTTATGGAACGTCTCCGGGTGCACCGAGCTTTATGCTATACCTCCCCAGACCCAACAAACCAGTACAGTAAGAGTCACTGGTGCAGAAACGTCGTAATATGTCGCTGGTTACATACATGGCTTTAAAAAATGTAAAAGAAAAACACTAGCTTTACTACAATAAAACTGTGCACTGTGTTTTACAGAAAGTAATGGAGGTGGAAGCACTAGATACACCACGTTCATTTGTATTTATATATGAAGCAGGTTCATGGCAAGAGAGGACATCCAATGTGATGATGATGGAAACGAGTGGCTTGATGCTGGAGAGGGCAGGAGTAATTACGTAAATTACTACAGGCAAAATAAAAATATATAAAGAACCAGTCAAAAGCTGATTTTTATTCCTTTTTGTTTACCTTAAAATTGGTATGTTATAAAATTTAAATTTTCATGTGAAAGAATTTCACTCTTCTTTGGAGAAAATATTGATTAGTGTGAAGTCACTTAGATTATTCAAACTGTAAAGATGAAAAGTTTTAATGTTCTGTATTGGTGTTTTTACTCTCAGTGTGTTCATAGTGTGTGTTGTCATGTCATGTTGGTGCCAGAGAGCTGTATTTCTGAACAATACAATACAGAATGTTAAACACTGCCAATCTAAAATGACTGATATCCCTATCAGTTAGGTCTTAAGTGAAACGTCAAAAAGTGAAGAGCATAGCAGCAATGAGTATGGATAGAAAGTATAAGCTGTGTGTGCTGGCCTCTTGCACTGTGAATGTATGGCTGATGTGTTAATGGTGGGATGGCTGTAGGTGATAGCAGTGTAGCAATGTTTAGTCCCATCCCACGTATTAGCAGCTGCTTTCTATCCATCCATCACACACAGCCAGTCTGCCTGAAACACACCAGTAAATAGACACATTCATCAAAGCCTCTGAAGATGGCAATACACACACACACACACACACACACACACACACACACACACACACACACACACACACACACACACACACACATTGGCCAAACCTACAGTAAGTGCTCCTGTGGGATAGCTGTCAGTGCAATACACACTTGGCCCTCCTCTCTCTCTCTCTCTCTCTCTCTCTCTCTCTCTCTCTCTCTAATAGTGTTGTGGTTGACAGAGTTGTGTGTGATAAATTATGTGTCTCTTCCAGACTTCTCAAAGTTAATTTTCTAAAGACTGCTGCCCATTGGAGAGGAGAGAAGATGATAGGAGACTGGTCAGTGTGCGTGCGTGCGTGCGTGCGTGCGTGCGTGCGTGCGTGCGTGCGTGCGTGCGTGCGTGCGTGCGTGTGTTATGTCTGAAGGCCTGGACTGGTTGCCATTTAGACAAAGAGCTTTACTCTCATTCACATCATTTTGAGAAATACTGTGAATTATTGTTATGGTGAGGTATGGCAGCTGTGGAATCCAAGGGGGTGTACAGGAAGTAAAGTCTTTTACACAATAATAAAATGAATACAAAATGAAGTAATTCATTTAAAAATGATAAAAATAACCAGTCATCTGCCGTTAAACAACAAAAGAAGTATCACTCAAAGGATGAGGGAACTTTGCAACAACTTTGAATGCACCATGAGCTTACGAGTTGCACCTAAACACGCTGTGCGCACTGACCAGATCCTAATCATTGGATCAGGTCAGCGCTGATCATGCTATGCGTCATAATCATCACAGTAAAAAAATGTATTGTTTCTCTTTTTCCACCTCCCCTCATCTTCACGCTGCTGCCTATACTTTCACTGTTAAATGTCAAATATCCAATCCTCCCAGACGGACAGCGTATTCCACCTTGGTCCTCCACAACAACCTAAGACATAGCAGAGCATGGCAAAGGATCAGTTGGAGGACAGAGTGTTG
The DNA here is from genome assembly GCA_013375575.1 of Percina caprodes. Lineage (NCBI taxonomy): Eukaryota > Metazoa > Chordata > Actinopteri > Perciformes > Percidae > Percina > Percina caprodes. The sequence continues at coordinate 1,876,535 of JABXJD010000089.1, forward strand.
ATTCTCATTTTATGATGAATGGAAAGAGAGAGAAGAGGGGAAGGAATAGATAAAAAAGCTAGGAAATAAGGAAGGCTCTGAGGAATCAAGGAAGACAAGAATAACTCTTCATCAGCATGACACCAGGGCCAAACATTAACATGCTTGTTTGACATGGCCAGAATAAATGAGTGACATTAGGATTAGTCCAACTTGTCATCTAAGTATTTAACGTTGGAACTTTATTAACTTTGGTTTAGTATTCAAACTAATGTAGCTCAGCGTAAATTCTTTCAGGAAGACCTAACTTTTAATTGATGCACTCCTAAATCAATTCAGCTGTTATTCAAATAAATGTTATCATGCTGTGTATAATTGTCACGTATTTGCAACTAGGCTCTCCTGATTGAAATACTGGGAAGGTGCGTTCTCTCAAACTTCACTGTCTATCTTCAGTTAGGCATGCTTTGCGTGTGTGTGTGTGTGTGTGTGTGTGTGTGTGTGTGTGTGTGTGTGTGTGTGTGTGTGTGTGTGTGTGTGTGTGTGTGTGTGTGTGACAGAGTGCTGCCATTATCCCCCCCTGACATAAACCTCTCTGAGGGCAATTTCTAGAAATTATTTCAACAATGGAGCACGCCAAATGTCAGCATTCACTAATTATGTTTATGCTAATTGTTAATTAGTGTCTCAATGGCATAATCTTAATTAACAAAAGGTTTGCGGCTGCTGCTGGCAATGGGGCCGCCATAAAGGAGATGTAATTGCGGCACACTGCTTGATGAACATGGATTTATTGGGCATTTTAACTACAGTGCTTGTCGTTTAATTCTATGATGGATAGAATGGACGAATAGAGCAGATAGAGTGTGTGCGTGTGTGTGTGTGTGTGTGTGTGTGTGTGTGTGTGTGTGTGTGTGTGTGTGTGTGTGATGAGCAGTAGGCAGAAATAGCAAAACAAGAAGAGTTTTTTTTATTTTGCTGAGGCCCAGGAGAGTGAATGTCCCTGACTGAGGGCCCTTCAAAACCACCAAAGTTACTTTTAAATATTTACAATAGTTACAATAGAAATGTAATAATCACTTATTAACATTACACATCCTCTGTGTTTAACCCAAAGGAAACAGATCTTCAGGTAGCGAATGAGTCCTTACCCCAAGTGAAGGAGTTCTAGTACCTCGGGGTCTTGTTCGCACGTGAGGGGACAATGGAGCAGGAGGAGCAGCAGGGGCGGTATTATATTCATTTTATCGCACCGTTGTGACAAAAAGAGAGCTGAGTCAGAAGGCAAGCTCTCAATTATCGTTCATTATTCGTTTAGTTCCTACTGATCTATGGTCATGACCGAAAGGACAATTTCCAGGGTACAAGCGGCCAAAATGGGTTTTCTCAGGAGGGGGGCTGGCGACTCACTTAGAGATAATGGTAATGTTTTGTTACGTTTTGTCGGGGCAGAACACATGGCATACTTTAGATTGTCAACAAGTTACTAAAAATCATTTTTCTCTTTTTATTTGTCAATGTCTTAGTTGCAATTACAGGCTCTCAGGTAGTCATATGCAGATTCTTTTTCATTTATTTAAATAAATTGTTTGTGTAAGTATCTCAGTAGTATTAGAAAACGACTCATGAAAATGTCTGACTTGGTGGAATAAAGAAAACTCTGTCACTCAGGCCCAAGAATCTTAGTCTGTTACATTGCTCTTTCCAGTGGGTTCATATTTGTGTGTGTGTGTGTTTATGATGTGGTCAGTGTGTGTGCATGGCTTGTGTTTTATTCTGAGTGTGTGCTGATGGTGGTGGAGGGGTCATAAAGCGCAGAGTGGATACATTGTGTTGTGGAGATAAAAGATTCCAGCGGACAGATCAATAGGCCATATCAGCCTGCTGTTAAATTACTGATAACACTATTTGCTTTATTTGCTTTTTTCTGCTGCTGCACTCATGCCACATTTCTCTGCCTGGAGCTCTGATGTTATACTGGACAGTTGAGCATGTGTGTGTGTGTGTGTGTGTGTGTGTGTGTGTGTATGAGTGTATGCGTGTGTGTGTGCATGCGTGCGTGCGTGCGTGCATGCGTGCGTGCATGTGTGTGTGTTAGTTGATTTTCAGTCTGTAAGAACAGCGATGGCTATCGGTTTAATTCTATGGCTTAAGACGAGTGATACATCCAGTCTCCGTCTGTTCCTAAACAGAATTCTCTGTTTTATTTGTTTTTTTTATTTTGGTTTTACACTCTCGCTCACCTCAGGTGGCAACAACCAGCAGCAAAACTAATTCCCCGCTTTTACACAGTTGTCCTCAGAGTTACTGAGAAATGTATGTGTCAGACCTGTTTGTCCTGATGGATCCTCACTTTCTCGTTCTATAATTTTAATGTTTTACTAGAATTGTTTAATATTTAATAGATTGATTCGTGATTCGATTATTCATACATTCTGAATACATTCAGGTACAATCACAATGATTTAACCCCGTTAATCTGCAAGACATTCTAGTGATGTGAATATGATTGGGTGAAAGCTAAGGGCTTGGTACACACTCTACAGTTACTAATGATACTATTAATATATTTAATTCTTCCCTAAAGGTCAGTAACCAAAATTACACAACAGCAAAGTTAATATTTTGTTTCTCATAATCCTCTGACACCTCTTTTTTCCTTGAGTGCAAAAGCTTCCAGCTCACTAATATTCTGTGGTTTCCATGCTGCCACTACTTCCTTTAAATCCCACCAAAGACTTCCAAAGGGATCCAAACCCAGGGACTGAGATGGCGTGCTGTGACGTTTCCAGGCATCACATCCTTGCTTCTCATAGTCTGTACTGATACGTTTGTTGCCGCCTGCAGTCCTCGGGCAGTAAAACAGGAGGGTTTTGCTACAATTCAGTCATTAAAAACAGCAATATTAAGGAGGGGTTTATTAATTATGATATATGGCTGAATTACTAAAAGAATCGTGCCACTGAAAAAAGATTATGTTACATATTTCCCCTATCAATTTCATTATGTCATTCAAGACAACAAACCATTAAACCCGCATATACTCAGCAGGATGGAATAACTGACTATTAGTCCTTTCATACCAGTCTGTTATAGTAGAGCACAACGCAGATGTGAAGTCAGCAACATGGACAGTGTAGTAATGCTGAAACTAATCTGCATACCAGGAGTCCTGGTAAAGGAATATCTTCTGCTATGTTTCTGGCATTTTGGTTTAAAAAGGAATATCTTTTGTACATTACTCCCTCTCATTCCTCCTGCTCTGGTGTTTCCCTGTCTCATTCCCCCTGCACTGGCGTTTCCCTTTCTCATTCCCCCTGCTCTCGCGTTTCCCTCTCTCATTCCCCCTGCTCTCGCGTTTCCGAGCTCCTAAACCGGAGACATATGGAAACACTTCTGACCCGTTTTGGTTTGGAATCTGCGGGGTTGTGTTGCATTCTCAACGGACGCAAACGGAGACCTTTGGCAACACCGACACTGACGCAAAGGTTTCTCCACCTGATTGGGTCTTATTGGTCACGACGTCTCGTTCTCTGAGGCTAAAGCTACTAGCATTACCATCAGCATTACGTAACTGCCAGCAGCGGCCGGGCGGAGGCTACACGCTGCCTGATGTTTATGCCCAGTTTATATGAGATTAGTTCTTTACTGGAGATGAAAACACTTTGTGCACGGGGATCGCTTTTGGCTCACAACTCAAACGCTTAAAAACCAAAACATAGCGGTGTAAATTGAAAAGTGGACCTGGAGTAGAGCCTCTTGTCAAGCTCAACTTTTAAACCAACACAGACAGAATTCCTAAAAGCCTAATGAGAAGTTTGAACATGTTCAGATCCATGACAACTCTACCAGCTGATGAAGCCTGTGCCATCGGGGAAGTGGCTTCAGAACAAGCATGTAAGTGGACTTTGAGTGGAGAGGGTTTTGTCAATTTCTGATAATGCTGTTCCCAACCCAACTCCCTACGGACTGAGCTACTGCCATCCCTTTATTCATGCTTGTTGGCATCAAGTCACTGGAAGGTAACTTGTTTGTATCTTTTTCTATCCTATTCAGCACATTATACTGTAATTCAATCAGCCTTTGCGCTGATTATTTATAAATGCATACACATTTAAATGTCCTACTTCAATTCCAGGAGTTGTTTGCTTATAATAAAGTAATTATTCTGTATACTGAGACACTGACAGCTCTTTTCTAACTGTGTATGGAGCCACTGTAGCTCAATGTTATAATTGTCAGAGAATCTGACTTAATTATCCAAGCTTGAGCTCTTCAGATTGGAACATCTTGTCCTAATTATGAGGAGTGGAAGTATTTCTTCCACTGTGATTGGATGTGACAGGAACAAGATAGCTGATGACAATAGGGACATGAAATGGGCAGACAAGAAATGGAAGTTAGTGATGTTTTCTGTGAAGACTACATTTGCTCATTTATTTTAAAGTACTAATTATCATATTACTTAAATAACATGTAACCAATCTGCTGCATTCTCCTATTAGATGCCTTATTTGGACGAAGCCATCTTTAATGAGAACATTTAATAGCTGGAAGCATTTTGTGTTTTTATCCCATACAAACGGCAGTGATCACAGCAGTAATTTTTATAAACCCCTGTTATTAAAAGTCCAGTCACCTGTTTTTATTGTGATCAGGCCATTGAATGGGAATCTGTGTTTACCAGCCTTACACTGGATATATGGGTCAGAAAAAGCCTGTTGCACCTACAGTACTATAGGTTCAAAAGGCCATCTATTCACATGGAAACATTAGTGTGGTCAGGATCAGTTGGCATCACAATTTGCTCCTTCTTCACTGCTTTACCTGTAGGCTCGTCCGGCAGGAGATGTCGTGCTCGGTGCAGGATCCCGCAAACTCCTGGTATAGTTACAAACTTTCCAATGCCTTGTTTTATGAGTACAGAAACTATTTGTACAACTGTAGAAGTTTTGGTACCATTCCAGGCATTATTGGTGGGGTAATTTACGAGAGACACATTTGGTTCCTTTAGCGCCTGCACTAAGCCATTCAGCTAATAGCGCTAACTTGCCCAATGTTCAACCAGGGGAAAAAAGCTCCTGGGGGGAGTGTTTGGCTCATGGTGCAAAGGACCTTAAGGTGAAATTACTTCAAACCATCCCTTTAACTTTAATGTTACAAAAGAAACAGTAGGTAAAAAAGTTAACTTATGTAGCCTACATAATAAAGTCAACGTTGACGTTTGGTCAACACTGGTCCCAAGGGTGAAAGTCCTGTGTTTGTTTGACCGAAGTACGCTAGGTTGAATCCTGTTTCAATTGACATCTACGGTAAACATCAGGCCGTGTTATTGATGTTCATAGGTTTGGAGCATTTCTAAACCTTGCAATAACAAACGTTACTGATACCATAGTAGCTCTATGAGCACATATGGAAGCTAGACCACCCCTTGTTGAAGAACTGAGCACTGGAACTTCCTTTTCAGCCAATCAGGATGACACATGTTCCTCCCAAAGGTTATAACTAACATGACCCAACTCTGCATGTACACAGTTGGCAACCACTAACGGTAAGAAGCTTAGAAGACTTATAATTACTGTGTAACCACTCCCTCGTGAGTTGGGGAAGACCACAACCACTGTTCCAACACAAGCTGCTTGAAAAAGAAAATATTAACTTTGTATCATTCAGCACTAACACCTTTTTCAAGTGGAACACTAACCTGGATCAGCCCTAGAAATGGCTGAATGAACCTGCATCCTTAACACCCTTATCATGCTGGTTGATAGTATGTTTTGGCGTTGCACACTTCTGAATTGTCTATAGACTATACAGCACACGGTTGAGCCACAGAAAGCCTGGAGCGTTGAGGCCCTCTTGACTTCAGTTGCTCACTCGCCAGTTTGGAGAGCTGTCCTTAGTTCCAAGAGTGATTTTTGGAATGATTGTGATGCTCAACAAATTTAGTTATGTGTGTGTGTGAGCTCCCATTGCCCCCTACCGACCTTAAAACTTAAACCACTGTCATTGAAAAATATCAGAATGCAAAAAAATTCATTATTTTGTATTTTTTAAAACATTCTTTGATAGTGTTTAAATGCCAATGTTTCCTTTTTCAGTTCGGGTTTTATGTCCCTGTCCTAGCTCCATAATTGAAACAATGAAGTTACCAATAACTGAGTAATCACAGAATGCATAAAACTATTTGCACTGTCAATGTAAAACAGAAATATGTCATCCAGAGTGCCCGGAGAGTTCAGTTGGTAGAGTGGGCGCCCATATATATAGAGGTTTACTCCTAGACGCAGCGAGCCCGGGTTCGACTCAGTCCTTTAGTGCATGTCATTCCCCTTGTCTGTTTTTCATTTCATGTCTTTAGCTGTCCTGTCAAATAAAGGCCTAAAATTGCCCAAAAAAGAATCTTTAAAAAATTAAATGTGTCATCCAGAAAAAGAGACTCTGAAATGGTGCGTGCGTGCGTGCGTGCGTGCGTGCGTGCGTGCGTGCGTGCGTGCGTGCGTGCGTGCGTGCGTGCGTGCGTGCGTGCGTGTGTGTAAAGTGTGTGTGTAAAGTGTGTGTGTAAAGGGTGTAAAGTGTGGCCACAGGACAAGAGCTTGCAGTTTCATTAGCTGAATGAATGTGAGTGGACTCTGGTGGAGAGGTTTCCCTCTCCGTGTCCTTATAAATGTTGAAACGTTGGCCAGCTATGACCTAACCAGTGTGTGTGTGTGTGTGTGTGTGTGTGTGTGTGTGTGTGTGTGTGTGTGTGTGTGTGTGTGTGTGTGTGTGTGTCCTCCCAGCAGTAAAGCGTATTTTATTGGAGTTAACACTAAGGTCAAATAAAGCAGATTTATTTCTACGGATTACTAGCACTCTGCTAGCCAGTCCATAAAACAGAAACCAATCACACACACAAACATTCACAGTGAAGGACTGTGCAGCGGAGATATCATTGCTACTGAGTGAGAGAGCCACTCCGAATAAGGTGTTATGTTTAACCATTTTAGCCCTAAAAGCCACAGAGACCTCAAAGTCTCAGCCTTTGAAAACTGGACAGCAGCTCTCAGCCCCTCACACCATCTCATCTCTTCTACTGGTGCTCAGTATCCACATTTTGGCTAAATTGCTGATCTATTTCATGGTTATTTTATGGTGTATTTCTCTGCAATAATTCGGTGTGTAGAGTTGACTTTACTGTTACTCTGATGCAGACATCTAATAAACACATTGTTACTACCTGCCAACAATGTATTACTAAACACTCGACCGTTTCCAAGTGACTGAAGGAGATGAGCACAAATTACTTTAAATCAGATTTTAAACTGCAACATTTTCATCTATGTTGTCGCACGTGTCCGCCAGCAGGAAGATCCATAACAGCTCCTGACTGTTAAGCTGGTGACTGAGATAAAACCGATGAAATGCACAGAAAGTTAGATATTAACTGCCATTCTAACAATCTGACAGTTGTAATCAAACACAGGAACACTCATTATTAATTATAAATGAATATGTGTACTCATTTACTTGTAATTAACACAGAAATAACTGGAATATTGCATCAGAATGATACTGAGCATAAGTATGTCAGGCCTGAAACAATATTATGTATGTCAAATAGATAATAATGTATTGATACTGATAAGATGCTGCAGTATAAGTCTTGATATACGATTATTATTATTACATTTAAAAAGAAGAAAAATATTAAAAAGGAAAAGGTGGGATTTATTGTACAGGTGTATGTTATAATATATTTATTATAATATAGACAAATGAAATGTATGACTTTCCACCCAGACTGAGATGTTAAACCATCCTCAAGTCTTTACATTGACTTTCAATGTAAATGTTTTCATGTCCACACATGGCCAGATTAGCCCGCTCATTTCTTTATGGGCCCTTTTTCGACAGTTTGAATGTGTAAAGGGCGTATTCAAGCTAAGATGAGGTGCTAATTTGCTTATCATTGCAGTTGATGCTTGGCTTTAGTAGTGTTTATCCACACAATTAATATGAAGCGTTTAGGGCCCTAAAATCCTGAAACCTTGGGCCCTGAAAGTCTGAAGCCTCAGGCCCTGAAAGTCTGAAGCCTCAGGTCCTGAAAGTCTGAAGCCTCAGGTCCTGAAAGTCTGAAGCCTCGGGCCCTGAAAGTCCGAAGCCTCTGGCCAGGAAAGGATGAAGCCTCAGGGCCCTTAAAGTCTGAAACCTCGGGCCTGGAAAGGATGAAGAGTCAAGGCCCTGAAAGCCTGAAGCCTCAGGCCTTGAAAGCCTGGGACCCAGGTACAGTTACCATATTGGTATTTCATTCTCGACTCCATGTTAGAATGGATTTCAAGATGTTTTTTTTATCTGAAGCCCACTATATGTATCAATAAGCTACAGCTCCTCAGGCTGTGACTTTTTACCTAAAGCTGTTTTTCACATATGAACTCTGGACTATGTCCCATGAACCAGGTCTTGACATTGTCTTGAGTTTTCCCACATCACATGGAGCACCAACAGGAGATTGTCCGTGTCAGAGCTTTCTCATTTACTGGATATCCTCTTTTGGTTTAGGCGAGGGGTGGCGCCTGGGTAGAGCGTGCAGGAGGCTGGACATGACTCAGCAGATCACACCGCTGTCACAGTGCAGCTTCCTAATTTGGTCATAAACAACGAATTTGAAGAGTCTGAAGATTTCAATGACAGCAGTTCCTGAATCTCGTTGTCTCTCCAGCTAGACATCTTTGTTAGCATCTTTGTGTAAATCAGCTTCCTTCTTCTTCTTTACCCTTGGATGTTTTTCTTATTTGCAAGTTTTGCAAATCAACACGCCCACTCGCTCGCTGTGACTTCTCAGTTGGACATTACACAGACTTGGTCATCTGGAGCTGGCAGGGTATAGAGTGTCTGATGTCCGCTCCAAATGATTCTCACATACAGCTCTTCCGGGTAATGTCTAGATAAGTTCAGGGCTGCAGTGCATGATGGGTGAAAGGGGTTATAGAGTTAGTGGCGCTAACATGCTACTGCAGGATAGAGGCAAACATCATGTTGCCACAGACAGAATTTAGCCAGTAGTATTTAGGGGAGCAACGCTGGAAAAGGTGATAAATGAGCAATTGATTAAGCAATTAACAGACAATATAATGGCCTTTCTGAAATTTAGACTGTACTGATTGGCTGCCATAATTTCCTGCTTTGTCAGGACCATGATAGCTCATAAATATTGATCTGTTGGTCCTCTGTGTGTGTGTGTGTGTGTGTGTGTTAGTGTGTGTGTGTGTGTGTGTGTGTGTGTGTGTGTGTGTATTCTCGTTTAACTACATTTGTGGGGTCCAAAAACCCAGGACCCCAAAACTTTAAAAGGCTGTTTAAGGGTTAAGACTTGTTTTAGGATTGGGGTTAGAATTAGGTTATGGTAAGGGTAAGGGTTAAGGTTAGTTGTGATGGTTAAGGTTAGGGTAAGGGGCGAGGGAATGCATTATGTCAATGATGGGTCCCCACAAAGATAGTGAGACACACTATGTTTGTGTGTGTGTGTGTGTGTGTGTGTGTGTGTGTGTGTGTGTGTGTGTGTGTGTGTGTGTGTGTGTGTGTGTGTGTGCGCGCCTGGTCAGCACTTTAAGTGTCATTGTGTGTTATATCAACCAGAACCACACTGAGGCCTTGTATTGAAATATTAAAAACATTAATGTTGCCCACCAGTTTAAGAGATTTGACCGTGAGCTAAAGAACACATTGAGGGAAATCACATTGCTCTGCTGTCTGCCACAGTGATGGGTTTAGTACAACCACTGGGAGCATTTCTAATTCTACACATAGTGGCTTTATGGTTTGTTTTCCTCCCATAAATAAGGTTGAAAAAAAGTATGCATTATTATTTCTATGGTCAGTCTGAACAGAGAAATAGTGTGAAAATAGCTGTGGATATTTATGTCATCCTCACAGGAAGTGTCCTGACCATGAGCATCCCCATCACGCCAATCCACTTTTTCTACCTGGTATCAGCAGGAGGTCTGTGTCATAGACTTCATATAAAGAATGGACATAGCAGAAGGGACATCGCCCATTGACGTCACCCAAGACTTTCTTCTTGAACATGGATGTATAATCAGACTTGGATAAATCATTGGAGGCAGATTCCCGTTCATTCCTCTTAGAGTTGCTCAGTGGAACATGAAGCCATCTGGAGCCAAACATCTGGATCAGCACTGCTTCTGCACTGTGCGGCCCATAGAGCAGCCACATGGCTGAGCAGACTACTTAATTTAGGGCTCCTCTAACTTGAATGGGGATTAAATTACTTACTTTCCAAATATTATTGGACCAAATGGATCAAATTCCAGTTATTTCACAGGGGTTGTGATGTTAAAAAAAACTGTGTCCACTGATTTACAGACATGTCTTTCTCCATGTAAGTCTGTGTTTTTTGGCCAGAGGGCGACACTTGACAGTTCCACTGTTTAGACGCTATGTTCAATTTGTTTCAAAGCCCTGCACACTTTGTGAGGGGCTGGTTTTAAAGACAGAAGTTTGGATTTTGGTCATCACCATCTTGGTATTTTGGAGCCAGAAGCTACCATACAGTAACAGTGTAGTTATATGTTGAATGTTATTTCATTTGATATCCACACTGATCGCCGCTCAAGACTCTTGGCCAGTCAACATTTTCAAAATAATGCTAAGGATCCCATTCAGCTCAGAGCTCAGTGTGTAATTCTGCTGTGACCTATAGTGCCTGTGATTGAACAGCCCCGTCAAAGGAGAGGAGCTCTCACTGGGAATAAAGCAAACACCCACATGGGTGCCCACCAGGCCTCACACTGAATACACTGATCACTAGAGCACGGACAGTGGGGGAGGGGGATTTTATTGCGAAGGGAAAAGAACAAAATTGTGTTGCTTGATTCCTGCAGGTTTACAACTAGTTTCTAACCATCAGTGATGATGATAGTTAAATGTTGTGAGACATATGTTGTATCATTTTAGCACTAATGTGTAATCATTTATGTTTAAAGGAGACGGCTGACGATGTTCTTTGTGTTTCTAATTGTCGACTACCTCCATGGACACTCTCACACCAACACTGAATGTCCGACAAACATCCTGATAAATCTTCTTCCTCTGTGAGGTAGAGCTTCATCGTCTTGCAAACAATAAGCAATTAGACAATCAGTGAGCCTCACAGTGGCACACCGTCTTCAGTAGGAACCAATGAGCTTGTGTCTGAGAGCCACAGACAGGGAAGGGAAGAAATATAATGAACAAGGCCAGCCAAATTGTGTAGTTTTTTTTTTAAATTGATTCCCTAAAACAGCTGCTTGCTGTAGTTTTATCAAACAAACAGATGGAAGCTAAGTGCTTTCATTGGGGACTATGACAGCACTGGATGAATCCACATTTGGTGCTCTAGTAACTATTTGTGGTAGCAGGGTAATGTGTGTATGTGTGTGTCCGTGTGTGTGTGTGTGTGTGTGTGTGTGTGTGTGTTTATGATGATGAAGGAACATGTCAGCCAGAGCAACAGTGTGGCTCACTGATGAGTTTGTATGATACATCCTACTAATACTACAAATAGGCAGCAAGCTACACTGTTTTAGTCGAGTCAGTTTAAAAACAGCTGGAATTAAAATGAGTGAAGAATAGTGGGATAAAAGTAGGAAAATCCTGAAAGAGGAAGAGAGAGAGAGAGACAGGCAGAGAGACAGAGACGGACAGAGACAGTCAGAGACAGGCAGACAGTAGAGTTTAATGATTCCAGATGAGCTGAGTGGTCCGCCTGACAACTGAAATGAACAGGAATCAATAGTGAGAGCGTCTGTCTGCAGCAGATAAGACGCACACACACAATGTTGACTATTAAAGACGACAGCTTGAGATATTACACTATTAGTTATGCTATTTTTAATCAGCTATCATATTTAATTAATTCTCCAGGTCAGATGTTATCTGAGTGTCTAACTGTGTGTGTGTGTGTGTGTGTGTGTGTGTGTGTGTGTGTGTGTGTGTGTGTGTGTATCTGTGGAGGATGGGGGGCTATTACTCCTGTAATGGGGAAGAGGAGGAGGGCTAATCTAAAATACAGAACCTTGAAAAGGCAGAGACAGAGAAACAGGAGGAATGGAGGGAGCAGGGCGACGGATGGAGAAAGGAGGGTGACATGGATGGAGTCAAAGATGGGAAAATAATGTGAACTTTATGTTAAATAATCTAAAAACTAGACTGTACTGATATGAGATTTGAAAGCCAGTGGTTTGGGACAGATGTCAGTTTGGTTGATAGCAGACCAGACATTTTGTGTCAATATTTTTTCATTTTTTGAAATCTCTTTCTAAGTGTTCAGTGTCTCCTGTCACGGATTGGCTCTGACATGCCTCACAAACAACTTTCAAACTGTGAATCAAATGCAAGCAGCCGACTGATGCTGACTGCTCTCTGCTGCAGTCGGGTTTAAACAGATCATATAATATAGTGAATAAAAAATATAACATCTTGCCCTTTAAACATGTAGTACTGGAAGTATATGTGTGTGTGTGTGTGTGTGTGTGTGTGTGTGTGTGTGTGTGTGTGTGTGTGTGTGTGTGTGTGTGTATTCTTGTTTAACTACAGTCGTGTGGTCCAAAAACCCGGGACCCCAAAACTTTAAAAGGCTGATTAAGGTTTTAGACTTGGTTTTAGGATTGGGGTTGGAATTACCAGACAACAAAGCTATGTATTTTTTGTGAGGATTTACACAATAAAGTTATGGAGAAAATAAATACTGGGAACCAAACAACGGTCCCGTTCCAGGTTCCGGGTGCATGACCCAAACGGGCACTGGTTATGAGTGCATCATATCAGTGGTGGACACAGCACTATGATAACTGTTCAGTTATGTGTAATGGGTTCACACCAACAGATGAAGGGTGCAGGTGGGATGGAAGCCCCGTCGTCCTCAGCTGGCTCCGACCGCACACCGTGTGACATCATCAGCTGGCTCCGACCGCGCACCGTGTGACATCATCAGCTGGCTCCGACCGCACACCGTGTGACATCATCAGCTGGCTCTGACCACACACCGTGTGACACCAGGCAGCTCCAGCTGCTAATTATAGTAATTATGATTCATTACTGGCTCAGATTAATTTAATAAAGAGGAGGCTGAGCAGAGCTCGTTAACCTTCATTAGAATAATTATAGACACACACACACACATCACACACCACACACAAAAACACACACACACACAGACACACACACACATCAGAGGGAGCTTAAGAGTGTTCCCACAGTGTCTGTTGGCACACACTGTGGGAACCGGTGTGTGTGTGTGTGTGTGTGTGTGTGTGTGTGTGTGTGTGTGTGTGTGTGTGTGTGTGTGTGTGTGTGTGTGTGTGCGTGTGTGTGTGCGTGTGTGTGTGTGCGCTCTTTCATTGTAAGGAGCAAGTGTCCTCATAACAATAGTAAAATGAGACAGAGCTGCTAACAGACATTTTTTGATCCTGATCCTGACAGACACACACACACACACACACACACACACACACAGTCATATTATGGCATTTTTGTACCTTTAAAGATTCTTTTTAAGATTTGTGGTATTTTATTTGTTTTAACGTTTAGTCTTTTAATGTTAGTCATTATTAAATAGTAATACTAGTACTAGTAAATACTTTTTAATTTGATTTATTCATCATTATTATTACATTTTTAGCAACATTATTTTTATTATGATTATGATTATTGGTATTAATACAATTACTCTAGCTTTATTCCAATCTCTGTGACATTTATGACAACATTCATGTTTAAATCAATTATTATACAAGGCAACCTGTCTTTAATTTACTCCCATCCAAATCCAAGAGACGCTGCCTGGGCGTGATCTGCAGATTCAAAATATATAAACATAATAATAATAATAGTTCATGCTCTTCCATATTCTCCCCACCTCTGTTTCTGTGTGTGTGTGTGTGTGTGTGTGTGTGTGTGTGTGTGTGTGTGTGTGTGTGTGTGTGTGTGTGTGTGTGTGTGTGCGGTGCTTTATAGTTTTCTCCGCTGTAGTTAAAATGCTAATATTTTCCGAGGAGAATCAGCTGCTGTGATATTTAATCTGGTTAATATATTGACTGTTTTAAAATAAAGCCATAAAGCCTGCGGGCGGAAGCAGGAAGTAGATCAGAAGGCTGCCGTAATGGGTTTAGCTCTCTGATTGGCTAATCATGTCTCATTGTTTCGGTCATTATTTTGCCCAACTTTTAATTTCTTCCCCCTAAGGATCATTGAGCAAGGCAATTACATGGAGCTGACCTTGTGTATTAGGAGGGAGGAGGACAGGAAAGATGTCCCATCACCCTCTTTCTTTTTCATTTCTTCCACAACAATATAAAGAGTGTGGCGTCGGAGGCTCCATCACTAGCCCTTCTCTCCCCTCTGCTCTCCTCTGAATATTAAGTCCCGAGCATTAGAATAAACACGTCGTGTGTTAAATCAAAATCCAATTCTGTGCTCTATTATTTCCTGGCATAGTAATGACTGCCAAGGATTAGGAATCAATATTTCACTGCAGCGGGACATTACCGGCTTTATTCAGGCCGTAATTGAGTTTGGAGGAGAGGCCCTGCCCTGGAATCTGCATTCAAGATAAGGCTCCTTTTATGTAGGAGCAGCGCGAGGACACACACACACACACACACACACACACACACACACACACACACACACACACTGAGCTGTACCTCTGCTAACAGTAACTCTGACTGGACTCACCTGCAGCTCCACAGTCACACCGTATGATCTGAGATCCGCGGAGGAGAAGAACCAGCTCTGTTTCTCCTCTCCTCGTGGACCGCTCCGCACGCGCAGCCCCGAGATAATAGACCATTAGTGGAAGTGGGATTCATTTGTAGACAATTACAAGCTGGAGAGTTGAATAGTAGGCATAAATAACACACACACACACACACACACACACACACACACTCACACACTCACACACACACACACACATAGTGGGTCCACGAGGGGCCAGCTTAAAGCCAAAAAAGGCGTTAGAGCTGCACGAGCTGAAGGAGAGATGGGGGGCTTCGCTTAACTAATGAGAGAGAGAGAGAGAGAGAGAGAGAGAGAGAGAGAGTGTGTGTGTGTGTGTAGAACTATTAGAGATAGATGAGCGTGCGTCCCGCCTTCAACTCCTGTCAGGCTGCAGCGCGCACCCACCGGTGAGCAGACATAGCGCGCGAGGCTGGAGGTCGGGACGCCGAGGCTGTTTCTGCCCGGGATAACACACACACAGACAGACTTTAGATCACCGGAGCCGGGGCTGACGCGTTGAAACGGAGGATGACGGGAGGAGAAGTTTAAATCTCTCTCTCTCTCTCTCTCTCTCTCTCTCTCTCTCTCTCTCTCTGTATGGGACAGTTGATAATGGAAGTCCTTACCGGGCCCGGGGTGTGAACACCGTGTAGTCCCTGTCAGCCGTGTTCACTGTGAGCCGCTCTGCATTCTGATCCGGAATCTTCATTTATGGGACAGGGAGAGTGACGTGATGAACCGGGACAGAGCGGGACCGGGGCCCGGTGCGGACGGGGTCCAGACTGGGATAAGCCGGGACAGAGCCGCAGCAGGGCCCGTGGCGGAGGCGGTCCAAACCGTGATGAGTCGGGATAGAGCGGTACCGGCGCCTGGAGGGGACGGGGTCCAGACTGTGGTTGGCCCGGACAGCGGAGACCTGCTGGACGGAGGGGCTGCCGGGAACAAGCGGCTCTTCTCCAGCGCGGGGCCGGGAGGTAGAGACGCTCAGGCCGGGGAGAACCACTCGGAACCTCCTCCCACCAACCCAGTGTTAGCCCCGCCACAGCAGGTAGGCCAGGTGCCCGGGAGTGTGTGTGTGTGTGTGTGGGGGGTCCCATAGCTGGACTAACAACAGAAAATGAGCAGGAAAATGAAAAGAAGCAGATCTCGAAAAAACACAGTGCATGAGGGAAAATATCAAATGAAGTTGGAGTCCTCCGTCAAAAAAATTTTGCGTTTTTAAATTAAAAGAAAAACAAACATTCAATTTGACATGATTTTGGACCGTTATTATTAGCATATCTGTGTCTGAAACGTTGGAAAAGATAGAGTCACTGAAAAAGTTACTAAAGAAGTCCACAGGGGCCAACTAGCATCATTATGGAGGAAGTAACGTTAGTTAGTCTGGATGCTCACATTGATCTTACATTCATTCCACTTAGGTGGTGCTGCGTCTGCGCATCATAATAATAATAATATTAATTATAATATTATAATGACAGGGAAACCCTGGGATGTGTGTGTGTGTGTGTGTGTGTGTGTGTGTGTGTGTGTGTGTGTGTGTGTGTGTGTGTGTGTGTGTGTGTGTGTGTGTCTGGATCTTCCTGTCTCGTGGGCCTGTGTGCTCATGTTGTCGGACTCAAGATGAGGCCTTCAATAAGATTTAGCTGTAATGTGACGGGAAACATACGAATAAAATATGTATATTTTCCATAAAGCTCACAAGGAAAACTACTGGATCAAATACCAGAATGAAAACAGGCGAGTTCAACCATTTCAAAATGATGTCATTTGATCTAAACTGCACATTATAAATAATACAGTCTTTGTTTTTCCTTAAATGGAATAAATCATAAAGTGATCTTCTCTCCCGGGAACGTTCCATATTATTAAATAATTCCTGTGCTCGTTCCTACATAATTGTCTCAAAAGAAATGTCAAAAGGTGAGAGCTTGCCTTGCTTTTTGGTTTTTGGTTCCTTTTTTGTGTATGAATTAAATTCTTGAACGAAAAGTCAGGCTATTTTTTAAAAACCTGTATAATTCAATAAGGTATTAGTATTATTTATTAAATAGGCATATCAATTCTCAATCATACGTTTATATGTTTGGATTAAATCCCATAGATGAGGTTTATTGGGAACTCTTCCGTGTTGTAAATGAAGGATGATAATATCATCTGTGTGGAGATTAGTTTTATCATCAGATGTTAATAGGCCTCGGATTATTTCTAATATTAATGCGGATTATTCATGTCGACATGCTGGCCTCATTAATACATGATGCTCCTGACCCGAACTGAGCCGAGCTCTCTCTCTTATCTGCTCCCTCACTGCTCAGCTTCCGGCTGGACATAAATCTTCCGGATATAAATCCAGAACATATCTATATCATAAACACACACACACACACACACACACACACACACACACACACAACCACACACACACACACGATCAAACTGATGAGAGAACTGTTACTTAAATTCATGTTTTCATTCAACGCTAAAACAAAAATAAAATAGCGTATATTTGTTTTAAATTAATTTGATCCAGAAATAATCAGAGTTGGCTTCCTTTTTGTTTTCCACATCAAAGTGCCGCTGCATATTAAATATAGATATCTGCGCCCATATTGTGCTCTTTGCTTTGTAAACACACTAACATCACTGTCAGGAGTGTGTATTTATTACAAATTCTATTATTATTATTATTATTATTATTATTATTATTACTATAACATTGAAATAATTGTGGCGAGTGTAATGCATGAGTAAGAATAAAGGTTTATAAATGAATGATTGAAATTAAATGGAAAAAAAAGCCAACATGTCAAATAATTCCCATGATTCTCTGCAGGGCCCGACCGGGCACCGGACCACCTCGTTCTCCGTTCTGGACATCCTGGACCCTAACAAGTTCACGAGCAGCCGCCGCATCCCGCAGCAGCACGCGGGCCACCGGGCGGAGCGCGAGCTGGGCGCGTTCGGAGCGGAGAACCGGAGAGGAGGCGCGGGGGAGCCCGGCCTGGAGCCCGCCAAAGGCTGCTACGCTGCGGAGGAGTACCCGAGCAGTAAGTCCCGTCTGGTGGCCTGTTCTCCGTCTGGTGGCCGTTAGCCTGAACCTAAAAGGACTGATTGTGTTCAGCCTTTTAAAATTCTTTTCGTTTGACTGAATCAGAGTCTGTGTGTTTGGGAGGGTTTTTAATCATTTTGAGTCCGTGTAAATTACGATTTATTTTTGTATTTGTATTGTGTTTGCGTGTGTGTCACTTTGATGTGATAACTTTTGCTAAACTATTTTTTTTCGGTTAGTCTATATTAGTATTTTCTGCGCGAATCCTGGTTTTAGTGATAATCCGTTTGGTAACTTCCATGTAGTGTGTGTTTGTGTGTGTGTGTGTGTGTGTGTGTGTGTGTGTGTGTGTGTCATATCATAAGCCAGAAATGTAAAATAAAAGAAAAGTGTTTGTGAGAGGAAGCGGATATGTTCCTTCTCGACAGAAGAAAAATAAAAGACGTCGCCTTTAATTGAAGTTCAGTTAAAAAGACAAAAAAAAAAAAAGAAGTCAAGAGGCAGGCTAATTGGCCACGGTCCGTGCGTGAGATCGGTATTATTGATTGGTGAATATCTGTATCAGACAGCAGTGTGTGTGTGTGTGTGTGTGTGTGTGTGTGTGTGTCATGCGTGCGTGCGTGTTTCCAGATTGCTCTTCATCTCAATCCTTAAATCTTTACTTTTCTTTTTTCCCGTACAAACATGACGTTTAACTTCCCCACGTTTCGTGCATGTTAATATTTAACTAATTAATAACTGTACAGAGAAAACTGATTTCTAACCATTTAAAAGTAAATAAAGAAATGTCCTGTTACACATCTTATCGAACTCATGCTGAGCTTATGGGGATTTAAATGTAGTTTTCAGTCACTCTAAAGCTGAATATGAAGGTATTATCGTGCACATACACACATTAATTTGGATGGTTTCTGTAAGTGTTTGGTCACCTACATTCATAAATACTCTCATTACCATAATAAACATGAACTAATAATGAATGCATTAATAAGAGTATGTTTGGGCCCAACAGTGAGCCAATCACAGGATATTATCCAGTATACACTTAACAATATATGAGATTTTAATTTTGCACACACCAAACACTAGATTTATATTTTAATATCAGATGATTGTTATGATAATATTTTAGTTCACAAACTAAAATGTGTTGGCAGTGAAAGAGAGACTGAGGGCCTTTAAATCAACGTGCTTTCCAAACTCCACATTAATGTGTGGGGATGCTGTGCTTAAAAATACTCCTCCGCTTCTGGCGTTTTTATTTCGGCCCACTAAGCCAGAAAATTTGACGTTTTATACATTTAATATTTTTATTTCTGTTGTCATTGTGTAAATGGCACTTTGTTGTTGATTGAATGATTAAAAATCACAGATTGAAGCGGAGACCCTCCAGGAAAACAGGGATATAATATTACAGCTAATCCCCAGATGATTACTGACATTAAGGAAATTATTGTTTGTATTGCAAGTCTTCTGAAATATAATGTTTTAATATGCAAATGAGGCATTATCCAAAGCAATTTTTTTTTGTTAAATTTAGGAGACATCTACAGATACAAATGGACAAAGTGGAGACAAATACATGTTTTCTTTCCCCCAGTCTGAAAGAAAAGACATTATGTTATGGAAGAGAAATGATAAATGATGTTGATGCGTGCAGTGTGAGGACTGTTTCATCAAACCGTTTTAATGTGCTGTGCCACAACAACACGTTCCTCTTGTATTGTTAGGAGCTTTATAAATGTATTTTTAGTTTTGTGAAAAAATGTTAGACACATGAGCCATCCGGCTGGATTACCAACCGGGCACAGCGGGAAACAAACGGCCCCGGGCCCCAGACCCTCAGGAGCCCTGAAGTCACTCTGTGGCATGTAATTGAATTTCACATCTCAATTCTTTTCCAAAGCATCAAGGGTGTCTCCTGCATTTTTACTCTTCATGTTTTAGCTGCATATTCTAGATATGCCATAGCACAACAGAATCACTGCAGCACAGGGTATAGGATTATTACTGTCTATATACAGTATACTGTGTGTATATATATATATATATATATATATATATATATATATATATATATATATATATATATATATATATATATATATATATATGGGCAGTTGCCAACTGGAGGATCTCCAAATGTTTGACTGATAACAGCTCATTCATTTTTCACAAAGCACTTCTATAATTGTGTGATTAGTTCCACTGAAAGTCTTTTTTAAAGTTTGAATGATTTGCGTATAAATGATCTAATTAGACTTTAGGGAAGTACATTTCCAAACTGCCAAGTTCTTTTAACTATCATTTTGTTAAGATCAGAAAAGCTTAATTGTCTGTCACACGTGACAGAAATCTGTTTTTGACATAAAATACATTAAAGATAAATAAAAGCTACATGCAGAAACAGGGTAAAACATAGACAACAGTGACACATACAGTATGTTGCACTGCTCAGTGTGCTGACGGCAGTGAGGATCAACTTTGTTTCACCTTGTTGACCTACTTTTTAATCAACCTAATTCATTAAGTTATGAGTGTCATCTTTAGAGTACATTACAGTACAGTTTCCATATTAAACACCATATTACCCGAGGACAAAGGTTGGCTAAGGCAAGACTGGATTACACACTGAGCAAAGCTGCACAATCACACCAGTGGTCCCTGAAGGGCCCGGGGATCACTGCGAGGCAAATGTATTGAACACCACTAAAGCACATTATAAAGTAAAAGGATACAGGCCGAGGCTCCCTGCTTCACAGTTTAGATACTGTTCTGACACCGATATATCTCTAATATGTAGTGTTTAACTTAATAACCACACACTCAGTGGCACACCACAAACCTGAGGCACAAGGCAGTAGGCAACAGGAACCACATGCATTACAAGGGCTAAATCGAGCCTAGGGTTTGAGAGAGAATTAAATCTTTGCAAAGCCCTCCGACAGTTCTGTGTTTGTGTGTCGCAGATGTCATTTCAATTGTATATAGGGCCAGCATGTAGTGGCCATTAGAGGAACTGCAGCACACACACACACACACACACACACACACACACACACACACACACACACACACACACACACACACACACACACACACAGCTGCGAATTTGACATTGTGTCTTTGTTGTGTGTTTCCAGAGGAAGGCTTTGTGTTCCAAGGCCCAGATGAGGAGGACTACCACAGAGCCGGGAGCCCCGACTCTGAGGCTCCAGACGGGCCCTACAGCAGTGAGGAGAGCAGCTCAGCTCTGCCCGGTAATGGAGACAGAGATCTGGGCCAGCACAGCCACCAGGACCCTGGCAGAGACACCAAAAGCCCCGGAGGAGGCTCCGCGGGCCAAATCAGCGACGTTCAGAGCAGCGGGGGCCAGGGCCCACAGAGCAAACCCAAGAGGAAGCGCTCTGGCTCGGACTCCAAGTCGGGGAAGCCCCGCAGAGCCCGGACTGCCTTCACCTATGAGCAGCTGGTGGCGCTGGAGAACAAGTTCAAGTCCACACGCTACCTGTCGGTGTGCGAGCGGCTCAACCTGGCGCTGTCGCTCTCTCTCACCGAGACCCAGGTCAAGATCTGGTTCCAGAACCGCCGGACCAAGTGGAAGAAACAGAACCCAGGAGCCGACACCTCGGCCCCAACCGGCTCCGGTGGAGCAGGAGGAGCAGGGGGAGGAGGCCTGGGGGGCCTCAGCCCTCTCAGCCCGTCCCCCCCCATCAGCGGGCACCTGGCCATGCACGCCGGCTACGGCCACCATCACGCCCCTGCCAGCAGCCTGGTGCAGCTGCCTTTCCTCACAGCCAGCCACGTCCTGTCCCCCTTCATGCTGGGGACACAGAGCTACGCTGCACCCGCCTTCTACAGCACACACCTGTAGACAGACTGAAGGACACACACGCAGTGTGAAGACTATCAGACTCGCAGACAGACTGCTCTCCTTTTTACTAACAACGTTTGAAGGCTTTCATTTCAACGGATTATTTTGATAGAATGTGAATATCTACCAGAAACTGTACATACATGCTCTAGCTCCCTATTCAGAATGCTGTTTTAAACCACGTGATAGACAAATAGTTGATTTCTTTGTTTTAAAAAAAAAAAAAAGTCGGTATGAATATTGAATGTTTATTTATGACTTAAGGAATGGCTTGATCTATTGTCAGTACCGTGTAACTCCAACTGTGGTTGTTTTCATTTCTGTTATTTATTGAATATGTTGACAGTTTACATAAAATCCTTGGATGTACTGAATCCTCAGCTCAACATGGTATCGTCCTTTGATATTAAAATAATGCCAATGAAACCTGCCCAGTGTACTCTGTATTCGGATGGAACAGCAGGAATCTCCTGGTGTTCGGACTCACTGTGTCCTCCCATGTCTCCTCCTACAGTCTGACAACATGAGGTGTGCCTGCCTCTCTCTGAAGGTGTGCCAGGACATTTAACCCTAACCGGGTCAAGGTCTGAATAACAGCATTCTACAGCCATGCTAGGTCACTGTGAGGCTTTATGACGGTAAATGCATTGGCTTGATCATTTCAGTTTAGCATGTTAGCAAGCTCACATGTACTTATTAGCATAAAAACAAAGCCATGACAAATAACTTAATTTCTGATGATGGCGCTAGAAGAAAGGTCAGAGGATCACCAAAGTCAGTGGGATTAATCCTGAGGGGAGCATGAATATGTGCACCAACATTCGGCAAGATCCATCCAATAGTTGACATGGACCAGGTGGACCTGATTCAGTTCCTAATCTCTACATGAGGTCCCCAGGTGCACCTTGGTTGCATGCAAGTAAACCTGTGCAGAGCAAAAGCCTTTCAAAGGTTTTTATAAATTGAATTTTTAACCAATAATCCTACAATACAAGTATTATGATACAAAGATCTTCAACAAGGGGTCTGGGGCCCCTGGGGGTCCTCAGAGTTACTGCATTAACAATAAAAAATATTGTGAAAGTTTTGTCAATAGTTAAAATGTCTTAACATGAATCCAACATAATATTAGTGACAATAAATCAGTCTATTTGTGAAAAAACACTCATTATTGATAGGCTTACTGGCCAATAGGTAAAGTAGTCACCAAGGTAGCATCCAAATTTATGTTTACCATTAAAAGATGATTAATAAAACCATGCCAACAATTATTATTTTAATAGCTTAGTATTCTATGCACTAAAAAGGTATATAAGGCATATAAAAGCTTTAGGCCGCCTTAGGCCCAGTTTATTATACAACTTAATTTTATACAATATATGTTGTCGGGGGTCCCTGATCCGTCTGTCTTACAGTTAAGGGTCCTTTGCTTAAAACTGTTGAAGACCCCTGTTATAATACAGTTACATAGAGAAAGGGAATTAAATACATAGGCTATTTGTATAAAAAAAAAAAACAATGTTACAAAAACAGCTAGTTCAGCACCCTCTATAATGTGAGCTACATACAGAATAATTGTGACCATAATTAAGTGAATGTAAGATAAAGGAAGTGAGGAAGTGAACTACAGTAGATCTTTGAAAATATGTGAGAAGGTTGCCACACGCCTTGTACAACCTTTGGGCGGAAATGCAATCCCAGAACACATCGGCTATTTGTGCGACGGTCATCTGGATTCTGAGTGTGCTACGTTGGTCCTGAGAGAGCCCAGCAAAACCCTCTCGGCTGCTTTTCTCCCACTCAACACTTTGTGGTTTGTCGATGATTCAATAACTAGGAATGTGTGCTTCTTTAATGCAGTTACACACTGTTACCTCTGCCATTCAAAATAAAACTCCAG
The DNA here is from genome assembly GCA_013375575.1 of Percina caprodes. Lineage (NCBI taxonomy): Eukaryota > Metazoa > Chordata > Actinopteri > Perciformes > Percidae > Percina > Percina caprodes. Next base: position 1,900,100 of record JABXJD010000089.1, read on the forward strand.
GTGCCATCTGTGGTGTACTGCCACCTCTCCCGTCCTCCATTAGAAGAATCTATGTGGGAACAAATCACACAGCTCTCCAAATCTGATTAGACCATCTTTGAAAAAGTATTGCGGAAGTCTATTTTCATCTCGTCTCAGTGGACTACTCAGTCTTCACACGTGGCTGCAGTCCACGTGTAGAGCTCCCAATGTGGGTTTGATAATTCTGATCTGGAATGGTCACCGGCCTCCACCCAAACACATCCACTTCAGGTTCATACAGACATCCATGCGTCTCACTCATGCCCTTCTTCCTCTGTGGTTTCATCTCAATCTACTGATCTGGGAATTAGCCCCCCCTGCTGTCCTTCTCTGTCCCTAGCATCTGTTCATCTTCTGTTAAAGACTGTTCCACGTCCACTCCACCTCACTGAGCAGGTTCAGTCAAACCATCTTTGGTATGTTAAGTGTACCACAGTACAGCTACAACAGCTAAATTTGCTCTATCCAATGTTCAGTCTCTGTCAAAAAAAACCTTTATCCGAAATCATTTGATCACATCCCATAATCTGGATTTTCTATTTCTGGCTGAGACCCAGCTAAAGATTGGGGATGCTGCTGCCACTATGTGGACCTCTGCCCTCCCGACCGTAGTTGTTAACTGCAAGGTGGGGACTGCAGGAGAGCCAGGGGGAGCCAGGGGGAGCCAGGGGGAGCCAGGGGGACAGAGACGCACCTCCTCAATGGGGCAGAGATGATCTGATAACTAGGATAGGCTGAACCATATTCAATTGGTGGAATGGTAACGCTGGGTTCACACCGGAGAAAGAAGTGTGCCTGGACGCAGTGGCCATGTTCATTTATTGGTTCTTATTATCAGGGACGCGCCACAGAGCTCTGCTTCATTATATCTACTTTGGCGCATATTTCAGCACCATGGACAGAGCACAGAGGTCTTATCGTTATTTACATACTTCAAAGAAAATAAGGAAATGTATTACATATTGTTTAGTAAGTACCCAAGGGGTGTTATTCACATCTTTTAATGCAGTAAAAATACAAATACCACACTGTGAAAATACTACAAGTAAAACTCCTACATTCAGAACCTTATTGAAGTAAAGTATGTAAATATTGTAAAATGTAAAAATGTATGTAGACATGCAGAGAATGGGGGAGGACCCCTAACCCCCCACCTTTGTCTGTCTTTCTGTGTCTGTGGGTTTGTCTTTCTGTGTCTGTCTGTCTGTGTGTGTGTTTTACCAAATTAAACGTTTTTAATGTAAAACATGTAACATGAAATTCATTCCCCAATGATCCCATTCATCCTCAGAAACTTCCTGCCCAAACCTTCTCAATATGGTGCTGCATGGAAATATGATTTAATTGTTAATTGTTTAATTGAGTTATGCAGAGGGGGTCAAATCAGATTAGGGAAAACTTTCTCATACTCCTTTTCAGACTTTGAATATCAATTTATGTTCTCAGATTTATTCTATTGTCTATTGTCTATTGTTTTAAAGTGAAATAAACGAAGCTAATGAAAGTAGAGGACCGAACAAGGACACAAAGACATTCACAGTTTAAACCTGAACATGTTCATGTATAACACACCAAAAAAAAACAACATAAAAAAACAACAGTACAAATGATATTAACTTACTGTACTCATACTGAAAATTTCATTCAGGCATCAGTTAGGCAATATGAGGATAATTTGGCCGATAAATGAAAGCAATAGAAATACAATTGTAATTCATCGTTTATCAGAAGTTGTACATGTCCTTCTCCTCAATCCCTTATCAGACAGCAGTGAAATCATCACTGTTCAAACAGACAATGTTTGAAATATTACTTTAACCAGATTGATAAACATTTACATCAGTAAAAACAACTTCAGTGTGTGTGTGTCGGTCAGTTGAGGGCATAGTTGAACTGGTTGGAGAACTTGTCGTGTTTTCTCCTGTCAGCTTTGCTCTGGACCTCCGCTACCCTGCGCATGGCGCTCCTGAACACAGAGGAGGACACCATGAAACATTCAGGGTAAAATCTGTGCACAGAAACACTGGCTGAGGAAACACATTCATAGTTAGAGATAAAGCATGAAGCTACGGGGCCCTATCCTGCACCCGGCGCAGCGGCCGACGCTAGCGTCTTTCCTACACCTGCGTCCATCTTTGCGCCCATGGGCGTGCTGGTCTTACAGGGAGGTGTGTTCAGGTGCATTCTTGGTGTATTGCTATCTTGAGGCAGTAGGAAGGGATTGTGCCATTAACCATCAAAAACCTGGTCTAACGTCAGAAGCGCAGCATTTCATTTTTATTTCAACAGCACATTAGTAAAATGCGCTTTGGCTTTTAAAGGGAATGGGAGATGACACTCTGATTGGTTTATTGCATTTCACACCCAAAACACACATATGATTAATGAAGACACTAAGGATAACTCTTTTGAACCATGCGCCTGGCGCACAGACCCTTTTTTCCGCCGTCAAACTAGCAAAATTGGATTTGGACACGTCCTAAACGCAGCTGCGCCAAGCGCTTCCCGCCGTATGCATAGATTGTTAAAATAAGGCCCATGGACTTCTTTGGCCATTAAACATTTAGATGTAAGACTTCCTGCCTCTTTGGATGAACAGACAATGGTTAGTTTTACAGCGTCTGCTCTGCCAACAGCGACACAAAAGGGCTTTGGTAACGTTTGGTTAATATCAAGTATTACACACTGCAACGTTGTGAATTTAGAAATACTCAAGCGGCGAGAAAAGGCTGTTCCTGCACGGACAGGAAGTGACATACTTGTTGAAGACTTTTTTCTCCAGCCTGGAGCGGGAGGTGTTGGCGCTCTGCTTCAGGTCACTCAGGTTGGGGTATTTCTTCTTCTTCTTTCCTTTCCCTTTTTTCCCGACCCGGTCAGAACCCAGGTCTTCTCCTGTCGCTGCCTCGATGTCTCGCATCAGCTCTGCATCTCGCCAGTCTGCAACAGAAAAACATCCTTTGAATCTCCAGGCTTATGTTTCATCCATGGCTCTGGAGAAAACACACACAACATACTAAGGATAAGGTCAGATGTGGCTTTCATTCAAAGCTCCGTGGTCCTGGTGTTGTTTGAGCCAGTAAAGCGTGTCAGAGTTTCAGCAGGTTCTTCAATACTTTATGTTAACGTGTGTTATACAAATCTCAGATTGGAGTGAATCTATTCAAAAAGTAGCAACATGACTTCACAGAGCAGCTGCGTCAGTCTCCTGTTCAAACGGCTTCTCTCTCTCTCCCACCGACTGAAACTTGAACAAAAAGTCACTTGATGAAAAGTGTAATGAAGTCATTACAGCTGATAACATCAATGAGCCCGCAGCTTTACAGAGCGCAAGTAGTAAACAGTGTATGCTCATTTGGACCAAATAGTGGTGTTAATGAAAAGTGTAATGTCATAATTCTGCGTCTGCGATCAGAGTAACCGCCGTCTAAAGGAAGAGAGGAGTCAAGTTAATGACCTACTGCACTGGAATTAGAGATAAAGCTGCCGTAATGCAAAGTAATTACACTGTGATTGTGATGGGCGCTCCACTCTGTCAAAACGCTGACCCCAGCTCAGTGTGTGTGTGTGTCTGTGTGGGAAGGTGGTGGGGTGGGGGTTATTAATCAGCCGGTCTGACCCTGGGTCTGACTGGACCTTCAACTATCCCTCATCTCTCTCTCACATGCACACGCATGCACACACACACACACACACACACACACACACACACACACACACACACACACACACACACACACACACACACACACACACACACACACAGCGGTAATTGAAAAGCAGCTGGTGTATTTAGGAGAATCATTAATGCCAAAAGAGGAGCAGCTGCATTTACTATGTGTGGGGGTGTGTGCGTGTGTGTGTATTCTATCACTTTGTTGTTCTTAGAGTGATCTTAGAGAAGTTTTAGAAAGAAAGATATTGCAAAGTAACATGAAAAGAAAAAAAAATAAGCTTGCACTGCATTGCATATTTATTGTTTTACCAACCTGGCCAGGGCCTACGGACGGAAAATAGCCCGGCAGCCTGGTGCAATGCATCTCTCCTTCTTCTTATACAAGGTTAGTGTTTAATTGCACGCTGTCCCTGCTTAAATAAAATGACATTACATGTAATCAGTGTTGCAGCAGGACTCCCTTCTCTGTCAACACGTTTGAGCTCTTTCAGCCAGTGTGTGTGTGTGTGTGTGTGTGTGTGTGTGTGTGTGATGATTCAAAGGTGGGGTAGCAGAACTTGCTGCCACAGTGGTTTAACCTCAGCCCAGGCAGGTTTATTCTGACTGATCACACTTTTCACGCAACTTTATAACCACCAACCGGCTACTGGCAGGCTCACAGCCCGTTGCTCACAACGTTTTAACAAAGGAACAAAACAATATCTCACAGCCCAGTGTCATTTGGAAGTCCAGCACGCTACTGCACATAAAAGGGAGAGTTTACTTAGTACAACGATCAGCTGAAACAATGAACTCACTCCATCCCCACACCTGTCTCCACTGCGGCTGACTGCAGACCATGCACACCTCCACAGGTGAATAACAGCTACTAAATGTCCTGTGATTGGAGCTCAGTGTGTGGTTTGAGAGCTTTAGCAGCAGAGATGCAGACAGTCACAGTGTGTCACATCACTTCCAGTTCAGATTCCAGGTGGAGTACTCTGTAATGTTAACTCTAATCTCTACTGGAAACAGTGCAAACACAGGGTTTTGGCGTCTAATGCCCTGCAGACGTCTGGGAGAAGTGTATACTGTATAGTAATACTAACAGAAGTGTATACTAACTGCACTTCCTGGATCATAGTTCATCATATCAGTGGCACCTGAAGCAACACGCTGCTGAGTGCCGTCCAGTGGCGGCGCGTTTGGATGGAGGACCCAACAAACCCAACGAGCCCCGCACCTCTGCAATACAAGCAGCTGCTCCTCTTCATCTGTCAACAGGAGCTTCATGCTGTCCCCCCCACTGCACCCCCGAGCCCAGATCCCTCACCAGCCAAACTGGCCCGCTGCCCTCAGATGCTCCAGTCTACCAAACGCTCACTCACACACTACCGATCCTTTGACCAGGGTCTAGAGACAGCCATGTCTGTCGCTATGACAACTGGTCTCAGATGACCTTAACAATGTCCCTTACTGCCTTTTTAACTTACACACACACACACAGTATTTACCTGTGGCTGTTGTTGTGTGAGGGAGCTGAGGCCATCAGCTCATTCAGGCCAATGACCCCCCCCCCCATGTGTGTGTGCGTGCGTGCGTGCGTGAGATTGACTCATGGATCGATAGTGCAGTTGGTAACAAAAGATGCTATTTCACAACTCACTGGACGGCATGCCCCACACACACACACACACACACACACACACACACACGCACGCACGCACGCACATGCGTCCACACACACACACACACACACACACACACACACAGGTCAGCTGTATTATTGGTGCACAAAAAAGGAAAACACATCATCATAGCTGTCTATCCATCAGAGCTCACAGTTTGCAACGATGTCTTCCTCACTGAGCAAACCACCGTGGCTAAAGTCTCCAAAGAACGGGAGTATGCTCACCAAGATTTACTGATTATGTGTCAAGAATGTGAACAAACTAAAAAGATCATGCTCAGAAGCTCTAGAGAAGACTCAAAAGTGGACATGAGTCATGTTTTTTTGATAAACTACCCGTGTGTAATAATATTTTGTATAACTACAATACATATATCACAACCAGTGGTCTTCTTCCTCAGACCACGAGAAAGGTGGTAGAAGTCACACAAAAAGGTAGTAAGTAGAACTTGAGGAATTAAAAAACAGGAATGCATTATACTGTATTACTGAGAGTGAAAGTTGGAAACAAAAAGTCAGGGTTTACCTAATTCCTTTTCCCAAAGCTTTTTAACAAATCTTACGGTTTTGCTAGCTTTTGTTGGAGATTCCATTCTGATGGCTGTTTGTAGTGTCAGTCTTGGTCAATGTACTACATAAGTTGCTATTGGATATTACTTGATCAACAGGAAGTGTTCTGGCTTCGGCTGCAATGCCCCTTCTGCACATTCTCTCCACTTTCAGATGTGCGGGTGCGTGTGGCTGCAGCTGGACCCTGTCCCTCTCTGCTACTCTTCCAGTATGTGAATGCATGGCTCCTCACCAGGCTGCTCTTCCCTCCTCCTCCTCTCCTCCTGTTCCTCCCTCAGTCGGTCCTCCTGCCTGCAGGGTCGGCCCTCCTGGTCTCGAGGAATGATGGGCCCATGGAAGGGACACTGCAGGACACACAGTCACAGCTCAAACACACACCCTAACAGCACAGGGACAGGAAGAGACCTGCAAGGAGTGTCCTGGTACCTTGAGGCGGTCCTGTCTCTGGCACAGCTTCCCCCCACCAAGCGGGGCTCTGCAGTGATGGCTGACCGGAGTGAAGCTCCCGGGGAAGGAGATGTATCTGCTCCGGCTCTCTGCCTGCAGCTCCTTGTTCTCCCGCTCCTCGTCCACATCAATGGGAACCCAGAACTGATGCTGAGAGGCCGACCTGCACAAGGACAAGACACAGGACCCGCAGGCATAAAAAAAACAGACCCAGTTCAATGTAAAAAGTAATTTGTAAAATAAAACTAATTGATATAAAAACAACATACATCCTTTATCTGATGGAACAAGAACCGACATTCAGTTACTAACAAAGCAATACCATGGCAGATTATAATTATACTGTTACATTAGAAAACACACATCTTACTGAACTGTACAGTCATGTGACACTTGTGTGTGTTTGTGTGTGTGTTACTTGAGGATCTTGCCAGCGTTGGGCTGCTCCTGGCCCCAGTAGTACAAGTCCAGGCCAAATGGAACCACCGGGGCGCCAGCAGCCTTCTGGTCTGAGCCGGACCGAGAGGTGCTACTGCCGGAGGACAGACGAGAGAAACAGAATTCATGCACAAACCAGTTCCACTCTGAGTTTGAAACCTTTTCATATACGGGCCTGAGGTCGGAGCAACTGGGCAGCACACTGTGGGTCTGATCCGTACAGAGGAGGCACACACAGGGAAATACATTTAAACTGCTTGAATTAAAAACTGACAATACCCAGGATCCCAGGATCGATTCTAGGACCAGGGCTTCATGGGTGCTTAGCATCCTTTAAAAGTCATTAAAAAAAAACTGTGCTAACTGTGCATTTAAACATAATTTTGGACCATCATGGTAGGGGAAACAATGAATTATGTAACTAGAAAGATGCCAACTTTTAAAAAAAAAAAAAAATGTATCCATGGAAAAGCAGTCATTTTCACAATGCAGTATTATTAACGTTTGAAAATTTGAGCTTAATGCACTTTTGAAAATTGGTTCAGAATTCGTTTCTGAGTGATCTCGGCATCTAGATTCTGGCTTTAGTTTCACCTTGCTGGTATATTCCCAGAGCGTTTTTTAAATATTTTTTAGGGGTGGCGGGATTAAGTTAAGGGGTGCTTCAGCACATGAGACTCACAACATGATTACTCCATTTAGGCTCAAGTACTTGTGTTTTCATTTTAATGTTCAGAATTAAATTAACTTTTTCCCTCAGAAGAGAAAGTATGGAAGACTGAACCAGACCTGTTCAACTGAATATGTTTAAGAAAGTGGGCAGTGAGACTGCTTCACATCATCATCCGTTTGAAGAACAAGCTGAACTGTGATGGCTGAGTACATCCACACTGGCTCAACACTGAAGCAATGCTTATATCGTTTATCTTCTCCAGGTGTGAACAGAGCAGAAGGATGAGAGATGAGGACAGGTGGAGGGAGAGTGACAGGCCTACAGCAGGTGTACCTGGACTCAGCGGGAGAAGGCAAGCTCTGTCTGAGGTGGCGCAGTGTGGCCGCTGCACATGTTGGGTCCTGCTCCTCCTCCATGAGTTGCTTCAGCCGCCTGGAGGAGCAGGAGGTGGAGGGGGAGGGAAGAGGTGCAGCTCCAGGTCTTGTAGCAGGAGGCGGTGCTGTGGAGGTGGACGGAGCTGGATCGAGACCTGCAGACCAACAGAGACCTGAGGTCAGGATCATCCTGAACACTGCCTACCATCTGGTCCAGACATCTAGACATCCTCACTACATTTACATTAGTTATATTCTGGGCTGTTTGTCTCTTCATGTTGAAAATACACTGACAGTGTGTGTGTGTGTGTGTGTGTGTGTGTGTGTGTGTGTGTGTGTGTGTGTGCATGCGAGTGTTTTAAGGAATTATGATTGCTTGAGTTGTATTCATTATCATTTGTACATGTTTCTGTATGCACTGTGTTCAAAACTATCTCACACTGTTCTCTGAGCTGCGATATGGAGTCAGAGGCCCATATAGAGGTCTGGCTTACTGTGACAAGTACAAGTACATTCCTGTAGTTGTAGGCTTGGGAAATCTATCTGTCAACTGAGTAAATAATGACGTTAACCATCTTTTGTTTCTCTGTGCGTTCAATATTTGAGCATCTCTGGAGAGGTCAGAAAGTCTCCATAAGTGTGTTTGTGTGTGTGTGTGTGTGTGTGTGTGTGTGTGTGTGTGTGTGTCAGCAGGCTCTGGGGACTGAGCAGACTTGCAGGTGAGGTCAGAGGGCAGCAGTAAGCTGATCCCACACATTATGAGGGCTGAGCTGGAGATCAGAGAGGCAGTCCCTGCCACGGGCCACCACGCACAGCATCTGCCTGGTTCTCTTTGAACAGGAAGACAGCCCGTCTGCATATTTTCTCTACTGCTTTAATTACAAAACTATTTACACACAAAACAGTCAAACTGTCCGAGAACTAGTGCAGAAATTTGGTCAAGTAGGAAAGTGAAGAAGAGTCTCTCAGGCTACATCCACACTTGTGCGTTTTAAAACACGTCCACACTACTGCGGCATTTCCAAGCCCCTAAAACAGAGACCTTTGGAAACGCTGCCTACTTGTTTAACTTTGTAAACTCTAGGTAGCGTTGTAGTCTGGACGGACACAAACTGAGACGTTTGGAAACAATGACGCAGACACCCAGAGTCACTCTAATTGGGTCTTATCAGTCCCGGAGTGTCATTCCTTGATTGGTCATGCCCCTTTCATAGGACCCTTTATGGAAGAAAACAGACATCAGCCGTGACTGACGGAGGTTAATTTAACATGAATAACGAGTCACAGCTGTTTGTGCCCTTGTTGTCGGTGCTAGCAGCTGCTGTGCAGTTAAACTCAGCATTTTATACAATACATGTTGAAATGCTTACATGTCTCAGATCATTTAAACTTAAAAAATATGATGATTGACCAAAGTAATGGCATGCCTTTCCACATCCTCCTCCCTCCCTCTCCCTTCGTCTCCCTCTCTATGGTGAAATCCCGACTCCCGACTCAATCTCTTTTCAAGCTGCCACACGGCCGAGGTTTGTCTGGATGTTAACCACAGATCAATGGAGGAAATGTGTATAGTTGTGTATGTGTGTGTGTGTGTGTGTGTGTGTGTGTGTGTGTGTGTGTGTGTGTGTGTGTGTGAGAGAAAAAGGGGGTTAAGGGGGTTTGAGGGAGACAGAGCGCAAGAGAGGAAAGGCAGAAAGAGGTATTGATTTTCTGGGGTTAAGCAGGGCCTGTAATTAAAATGTTAATTTGAGAAAGAGAGAGATAGTGTCCTGACAGCAGAGAGAGGGATAAGAGGACTGATAATCAGAATGACAGAACAGGACAGGAGGGAGAGAGAGAGAGAGAGAGAGAGAGAGAGAGAGAGAGAGAGAGAGAGAGCGAAAGAGAGCAGAGCCAGGCTTTCTCCGAATGAATGAACCCTTGAAGAAATTAGGAGAAAAGAAAGTGGACATGTGGAGAAATGATGAATGTGATCCACTAGTTGAGAGGAAGTGTCCGAGGAGGACAGGAAGCAAATGAATAATAAGAGGAATGGTGACTTACTACTGAGAAATATCATCCCAGACATTAATTTTAGAATCAGATCAAATCTAATGTTAGAGATTACCCACTAGTGTGCATTATAAAGCCATCTGATTTCACACTGTCCCTCCAGCCTGTGTTGACTGCTCACTTGAACAGAAAGTGACATGGAGAAACCCACCTGTGAATCCTCATGAAACAGGTGGGTAGAAGGCTTGACAACCAAAAAGATGTATCTGTCCCATTGGTTCCCCCAGCTGTTGTCTGTCTGACACTGGTGTCTCTTCTGTGGAGACATTCCCCCTAATAAAACAACAGCTAATGTTAGCATCAATCCATTAAAGGCCAACATCGTTGAGACACTTTGTGTCCTTAACAGACAGTGGCTGTCAACGTAGACCAAAGGTTGAGCTCCCAGTGGACTGGCTGATCTCTGCAGGTATAGTATAGTTCGGACCAGATGCTGGAAGTTCGGATGAGCTACATTCAGGAACTTGTATGCTTGTTTATTACTATCTTTGCTGACTCTTCTTCATTCTGTGAAGCATGGCAGCACATTGTGTAACTACACTGTCCTGGTGCTGCACACTCTCACAAGCACACCAACTGATTAATCCACAGCTGAAACTAGTCCCCAAGAAAAACACTGTTTATTTCTGTTAGAGGTGCATCTGCCATGTGCAGTGAGCCTTTTTCAAAATGAAAATCTCTTTAAAACCTTGTTTGCATCTTCGGTGGTAACCAATGGGCTTAGGGTGAGTCACAGACAGAGCAGGGGAGTTTTGAGAGACAGAATAATGAGCGGTTGGTTTGGATTTCTCCATTTGATGTCTTGAGAATAGTGTGATTCCAGCCTTGTCCTTTAGAACAGATCCAACAGATACTAACCCCTAACCCTTAATAACAGATACTAACCCTAACTCTTTACAACAGATACTAACCCTAACCCTTTACAACAGATACTAACCTAACCCTTAACAACAGATGCTAACCCTAACCCTTTACAACAGATACTAACCCTAACCCTTTACAACAAATCCAACAGATGGTAACCCTAACCAAACATTCATGAAATGCACAGACTGAAGAATACATACAGTATAAAAATCCAACCAGCAAAAGGAACTATGTTTAGTTGGTATGTTTGTGTGTGTATGTGTGTGTGTGTATGTGTGTCAGTGGGGGGTAGAATCTAGATGCAAGGCTAATAGGGGCTCATTAAAGAGGTTGCATTGTTAATTTGGTATGGCCCCTGTAGATCATTACCTAGCCCACTAATCACCCTGACACACACACACACACACACACACACACACACACACACACACACACACACACACACACACACACACACACACACACACACACACACACACACACACACACACACACACAGCTGTTTGGGGCTCATCAGATACTATCTAATTACTTTAGCGTCTAATTGATTAGTAATGGAGGGCGGTGGGAGCAGAGAGCGACATGCTCACAGGTAGAGATGAGGCTTAGTGTGAATGTAATGGTGTGTGTGTTGGGTGGGGGTGGGTTTAGGGGGGCTCACCAGGGGTCAAAGGCCACAACATGGCTGAGCCAGCAATACCAGCAGTGTCTGCAACATGTTCTGTTCTGGCATCATTAACACAGACACACACAGTAAAGTTCACACTGAAAGTGTATGAGTGATGGGTTAATATGGCTGACAGAGCTTTACTGTTTACTGTGGCCTGCAGCTCATCACGACAGAAACAGCATTCAAATTCCATCATACGTTTAGAAAAAGCATGTAGGTTCACAGCTGACGCTGCAGTAAGATGAGAGGTAGGTGGTTAATGAGAGAGTGCTGCCTGCAGGCCACATATGATCCATACAGTCCAATACAATGCAGAACACTGTGTGCGAGCGTGCGTGCGTGCATGCGTGCATGCATGTAATAGTGAATGGATGTGTTGACAGGACAATATCCATCAAGATACACGGGGAGGGAAAATACTTGAGGAAAAGAAACCATCTGTCTCCATTACAGGGCCAAGCTGTATTCTCATAGTTAGCAGTCAGAAGCAGCAGGGGAGGGGACCACCACACACTGATTAGGCTCAGTATGGCCACGTCATCTCTGGATACCCATCAGGATTACTTTTCATGTGCTGTAAAGACAACCTGAGTAGACCAACACACAGCAGTAGCAGTAAGGCTTTGATTCAGTAATCAATATTTCTACATGACCAAGGTCTCCAATGACAGGGAGTCATGTTAACTGGTTCTGATCAGCTCTGCAGGGGGTTTGAAGCCTCTTTCAGGTCATTGTGTTGGTGTTACGGTCCCCAAAATTCCCCATCTGATTCAGTTTTGCTGCTCTGATGAAACTGTCTCCAGCAGAGCAGCAGATGCTTTGGTGAAATCAAGCCTCGGTACTCTACCTGCCCAGGCACCGTCAGAGAGCAGCTGTCGACAGAGCAGCATTTAGTAGCCCAAGAGACAGACATTGGATTTAATCCAGTAAATAGACTATAAAAGTGTTGGCTTGTTATAGAACATTTTTGGCTACACAGATCAGAGTTCTGGGAATCTGCACTCGATTGCTCTTCCTCAGCGACTGCATGTGTGTCCCAGTAAACTCATTCTGACATGGAAATATTGAGAGTTCAATTTTCAGCGAGGGTCAAACACAGTTTCCGAGCAACTGATTATTCAAAACATATTTCTGCCCATAGACTTACAGTTGGGCTCAAAAGTTCGGGCACCCCAGGTAAAAAATTGCATTAATGTGCATAAAAGAAGCCAAGAAAAGATGGAACAATTTCCAAAAGGCATCCAATGACAGATTAGACATTTGTAGAATATGTCACAAAAAGTAATGTCAGATGTTATTTCCATCATTTAAAATTTCAAAATAAGAGAAAACAAAAAAATGGCATCTGCAAAAGTTTGGGCACCCTGCAGAGTTTCTAGCATGCACCGCCCCCTTTTTAAAGCTGAGACCTGACAGTGTCATGGATTGTTATCAATCATTGTTTAGAAAGACCAGGTGTTGTCAATCTTAAGGTTTTAGATGCCCAGACTCATCTGACCTTGCCCCAACAATCAGCAGACTGCTGTCAGTATTTGGTTTTACTGTCCACTGAAGTCCGTCTGGAAACAACAATGAGAGAACTAGTCTGGCCCTTTGTCAAACCAATCCAAACTAGCACGCCATTCGTAAAATACAACATAAAACATTCCTTTTAATCCCATTATTAGAGACTCTAAAAAAGTGCCTAGATTGTGGAATTTTGCTTCATGCTAACAAACGTGACATCCTGTTTGTCTCATTAGACTTGAAGTTCTTTTTGTAGTTCAAGTTAAGAGACTAGAATTCTATGATCAATGTTTCACTAACCACACACACACACACACACACACACACACACACACACACACACACACACACACACACACCTTTGACCATGGTTGTATAAATAAAGCCATGTAAGTTTCCGTCACCTGCACATGAGCAGCTGCCGAACGCTGGTCTTTGAAGAGTGTCTGTGTGTTTGTGAATCTTAAAGGATTAGGGGAGCAGCAGGTCTTCTTCTGTAGCTTAACCTCACTGTTTATGCACGTGGCTGTAGGTGCGCACGTGTATGTGTGTGTGTGTGTGTGTGTGTGTGTGTGTGTGTGTGTGTGTGTGTCTCTCTCTTACCATACTCGGCTCGCAGATGTTCTGGAATGTGTGGCTCATATCCTTCTTTCTCTGGAACCTCATCAAAATCATCATCATCATCATCGTCGTCTTCCTCTCCGTCTGCAGAAACCTTCATCTGAGGAAGAGGAGGTAAGGTATTATAAACACAGTCAACACATTTTAAACTGCATGGTGTGTTGCGCGCAGTGGCAGCCCTATTCATTTTTAAAATCAGTTTTGACAGAATAATCCCCCATAACTGCCTGTCCCACATATCAAGGTCCTTAGGGGACATAGAAACTAATTGATAATTTGAGATGAAAACTCCAAAAAAAAGTTAATAAGTGAATCTTGAGTTAAGATTAGTTTTTTAAACTACTGTTCTGTTACTTTGACTTCCGAGCCAAGATTACAGAGCAACAGTAGCCCCTACTGTGTGTGTGACATTTTTCATTGATGAAATGTGATGAACAGTTATATACTGTACATAATGCACACACAGAACAGGGTGTATGCAAGGGGCTCTGTTATCTAACATTTGCTTTACTTCAAATTGTGCAAAACAATCAAACACCCACATGTACCTAGCTCTTTCACCAAGTGTCCTATCGGTCCTATATCTCTGCAAGTGCACTGGACAATCTAATTACTGGATGTGCCTGGATATCCTTTAGCAAAATTCTAAGAAAACAGAAATAAAGTACATTTAATTGTTGCAAAAAAGAAGGCTTAGCACTAATCGGGCAAATTCACAAAAGGATTGCACAACTTTTGCGGCTATTAAACCTGCACAAATCAGACAAAAAGAAACAGTGTAATTCTCAAAGCTGCTGAGAAAACTCTCCATGCACCTGTGCAGCCACACCCAGTTACAGTGAAATGATCAGCGTCTTTAGAGAGTTGGTGGTGATGAAGTCCTCTGCACCTTGTTGGTCAGGACCTGCAGCTCGCTGTCTGAACACTTCATTTCTCTCTCTGCCGACTGTGTTCTTGGTGCAAAGGCACCATTTATACTTTGTCACATGGAGAACTGCACTCAGCAAAACGTCATGGCCGTGTTTGTGCTGTAATGTTATTAGCGTGATATCTTTTGTGAATCGGACCTTGAGATGAGGCAGATAGCAGCTGCAATGGATGCCCAATTCATTGTGCTATCAGCGGCCACATTCCATTATTTGTGAATTTGTCCGACAGTCTTTGAAAACAAAAAGTCAGAAATCTTGGTCCATTAACCCAGAGCTAAACCGTAAAAGACCACCTAAGGCAGGGAGCCTTCAGATCCTGAGCTGCTGAGAGACAACACCGATTAGTGGGCCTTTGCTCACATTGCCCTCTGATGCCAACAGAATCAGAATCCTTCTGCTGCAGTGAATGTCAGTGGGGGCAGTTTTGGTTACATGCCGTCTCTGACAACAACCCAAAGAGAGCACTTGTGTGTGTTACTCTGCATGAAGAAAGTACTCCATCACTGCCATCGACACTGATTGGGCCTCCGCAATGGTGGCACATTGTCCCTTTAATAACCATATTAAATCAATCCTGACTATCATCTCCAAACACAGCATAACTTCAGAAAAAGGCTTATTACGAACAAACAGGAGGAAACAGGGACTTTGTTGTGGACTATTTTCAGAGGCGGATAAATCCACATTTGGTGCTCTGGTGAGTATTTATGGCAGCAGTGTGTGAGGGACTGAATCAGAATAATGTGCAGTGGGTTTGTGTGAGTTGATGTTGATGCAGGAACATGTGCACGCATGCACGCAGAACATCAACCAACCTACACACACTGAAATGGTGTATACTTCTGTACTGCTTATCTCTCATTACTGCATTCTCCTCTCAGGGCTGTGTGATCTCTGCTGCTTAGGATGAGAGTGAGAATGTGTGCATGTGTGCGTGTGTGTCTGTGTGTGTTTGTTGTGTGTGACGACCAGCAATCAGCACTAAGCAGAATTTATGGTTTTTAATTTCCTGGTGAGGTTGTTAGCCATTGGCTGGGCTACAATGCAGAACACAACACTCTATACACACAGGGGTCATTTCCATAACACAGATGTGTGAGTGTGAGTGTGTGTGTGTGTGTGTGTGTGTGTGTGTGTGTGTGTGTGTGTGTGTGTGTGTGCTGTGTCTTTAACAGCTGGGACACAGATACACACTTCATTCTACCAGCGTAATAATCACAGTTATTAGCATTAAGAGGAGCAGTAAAACCTAATGTTAAACTAACCCCTTATTCCCAAAGGCCTCTTTTTCATTAGTGTGTAATAATAGAGAGAGAGAGAGAGAGTGTGTGTGTGTGTGTGTGTGTGTGTGTAAAGCACATTACAATGTTGGAATTAGTTTACAAATGATGAGTCCTTGGATGATGACTAAAGCCCGCCCACACAAGTGAACCATAAGACGGCATCAGTTAACCATGTCACAACCCTGAACACACCTCTGGGTGCAGCTCTCGCCCACCAATTACAACACTTCCTATTACAATACTCACTATTCAGTAAAGCAGCATCTAAACAATTAAAGCCAGCCACAAAGACTGGGACATGGTGCCTAGTCTAAGAGCTATTAAACACAAAGAAGATGAAGAAGAAGAAACACCACAGTGCCCTGGCTGTATTCCTCCTCTGTCTTTAATACATATACTTCAATATTGATTTAAACTCTTATGTAACTCAACTGTCACAATGTATTCTTGTTGTCAGCTCTAAACTCATCTGCCTGATTGGCTTTTTAATTGAAAACAGCAGGCTCCTGCTTAATTATTGTTAGGTAAAATTGGCCCGGTACCAACTACAAAAAAAATGCATCAACCAGCCGTGATGGTGATCTTGCTGATTATGTAGGACACTTGTATCCAATGCTTCCATCCAACCCTTTTACATAAGCAGCTTTCCTGCCACCCTTTGCACTTTTATTTACACCTTCAGGCAATTTAGGGACTCCCGTTCACCCAACTCTTAATTCTACTCACCTGAAGCTCAAATACAGTTCCTGCTTCCACTCGGCTGAGCAGGTCTGTGTCAGATGACTGAAGTCACTGTCTGCAACATATTTGCAGACGTCTGGCATGTAGTCAAAGTTTACACGCACGTGTGAACATGAAAGCCCACAAAGGCGCGCTCTGTCACTGCTGTCCACCAGCACGGTCGATTTTTCAAAAGATCCTCTTCAAACGAATGCCAACTAACACAACCTGCTTACATTAAGCAACAGTTTGAAAAGCAACGAGTGTAGTCTGCAGCTGTGACAAGACCACCGAGATGCTGCTTGGCTACAGTGAGTGCACAGGCATCCACACAAGACAATACAGACACAGACACAGCTGCTGTTAGCCTCTTAGCCACGCAAGCTTTCTGCCTCGACACGCCAGGTCAAATCCATTCTGACCATGTTTCATTTATGTGTGGCCTTCCCCTGCCTCAGAAGCACAGGCCGCAGCCTTTAATTTGTATCGATTATTAAAGATTGAATGTTGTTTTCCCACGTTCAAATGCTAATTAGATGCAATCTGTGGCAGTTTTGGAGTACACTTTCCAATTCCCCCTTGCCGCATCAAGTGTCCTTGGAAGAAGCCAAAGCTGCCAGGGGAATGTAATGAACTTGCAAACTTCACACAGAAATACAACCACACCTCAAGTCTTACCATTATACGCTTTCCCCGTTTTGTGGATAAGTAAGCTACATGTGTTCGAGCACTGCCATCACTCAGTAAAAGCTGGAGGCATACCTTTGTCCTTTTACGAAACTCCCATTGGCAGGATTAATGGGGGTCAAAGTTTGAATATGATTTTAAATCAATTGCTTTCAATGTCAGTAGTGCCATGGTTGTGATCAAAATGACTCAAGTATTTATACTCAGTATTTATTTCAAAGAAGGGTAGGGATGATTTTCAAATCTTGAAATATTCATTCAATTATAAACAATCAAATACTATCATCTTGTCTTAAAAATATATGTTCCCTTGTTTGGTTTTTACTGCGCTCAGTTCAGCTTTCCAACCACAGGGCCAGCATGTGAGCCAATGGATGGTCCAGCCCCACTCAGAACACATCTGTGCATTCACACCCACACTATTTCCGTAGATAATCTGCCGCTGTGGCAGCTTGACACTGGAGTCCACAGAATTCTTTGAAAGTATGAGAAGACGTCATACAGGTGAACTATTCTAACATGCCAGGCTCGGGTTTAGGGTCAAATTAAAATTCAACGCAGCTTTTCTCGTCGCTCACATGCGCTGCAGTCTGCACACATCTGGTACAAACCGGAGAATGTCTCCATATGTAGTGGGTAGAGCTGGGCAATGTGAAGAAAATCAAATATCAGACTTTTCTTTTTTTTGACCAAATACATCGATGTCAATATTGTGGTGATATTGTAGGATTGACTGTTGGTGCTTTCACACAATATAAACATAATAAGAGTTTAGATAAGTGATCATCAGTACTGTGGATATAATGACTAAGTGGGTAAAGGCAAATAAAAGAACAGCTACAACAGTCTGGTGAGTTCAGAAAATGACATCACTTTACTGGAATGCAGCCTTTTAAACCAGGAAGACACCACACTTGTTCCATATTACTATAATACGATATCCAAAATAAAAGACAACTGCATTTCCTCATGAATCAATGTCGATATAATATCCATATATTGCCCAGCCCTAGTAATGGGTAAAAATCTAAAAGTGATCCCACTATTAGCATTTAAAAATGAAGGGACTTGTATCTGTGTGAAATGCACAAAGAAAATGGTATTGGGTTAAATTCCCTGACTGATCAAACTGCAAATGATCCTTTTAACCTCAGAAAAGATGTAGCGAAGTCGGAGACACTGAGACTTGATTTGAATTATTTCCCAAAGAAAAGCCGAGAGAATGCTGTTAAACACAAGTGTAACATTTTAAACACCAAAACAAACTTTCTCCATCACTCCCCTCCACTGCTACACTTCATCCTCACAGCACAATGGATCCACACACACACACAGACACACGCAAACAGAGAGAGAGAGAGAGAGAGAGAGAGAGAGAGAGAGAGAGAGAGAGAGAGAGATATAGGCTCTATAGGTTTTTTACTTGTCTACTTTAATCCTGGCTGGTTTATTCTGCTCTGATCAATGACCTAAGACTAAGAAGTGATCACCCAGCTGGAGGAAAACCCTGCCCTAACATCATCCCTTTTCCCCCTCTTTCTGCCTCTTTGTCTCTAATTCACCTTAATTTAATCCTGATAGCATCGAGTGCTGTCGGCCCGCCTGGCAGAGCTGTAAGTCTCACAGTAGAATTAGCTTTCCTCCAGAAACATTTTGCTGACGGGGAGCGCAGCTAAAATATGGCCTCTATTCCCCGACATGGCTGCAGAGGGGGCTGCTTTGCATTTTAACGGACCTTTGGTTTATTCTTCGGACAGACACAGGGAGAAAAGCACACAGCAACATAGAGTTCCCCAAAGAAGATAAAAATGGCTTCTTTAACTGAAACTCAAGATTTAACAGACAAATTAGAAGTGATGGTTGGAGTAAAGCAGTGCCATGAGTCACTGTAATAGGAAAAACCTTAACATTAAAAACAGGCCCAGATAGATATAAAAATAGTTCTGGAAGAGCAGAATAAATAAGAAAGTTGTTTAAGTAAAGCCGGGCTATGTGTTACTGTAATGGCAATGTTTACTCAAAGATAAAAAGAAAAGCAGGATGCTTACGGGAAAATAGGCAAGGAAGAAATATGAGTAGTTCTTTAACTAAATAAAAAAGGTATGGGTGTGTTGGAAGTGCTTACTTAAGGAAGTGCCATACGTTACTACGTTAGACAACAAAACAGCTTCAGTGGGGGTGCAATGATAAGCATGGTAGCTTCCTTTTCAACATCAAGTATTTTTCTAATGACGTGATTCATTGTCATGATAATAAAATAAATATTAAAAAATGTTTTTAATATTTGCTTGTTTTATCCAACTTACAGATACTCAATATATTAATAAAAGCAATAAAGATACTAATAATCTGACCAAACGACTGAATGTTAAAGTATACTGTAGCATCAAAGTGACAGATCCCCATCCATTGTAAAGACGCCACTATGCTTCACACATCCCATGCATGATTGCACTTGGCTTCCCTACAGCCAGAGCTCAGTGTTTCCCACTAAAGAAAAGGCCAAAGAGCTTGGGCCAAAGAAACATCTTCCCTGGACAGCGTGGCCCAATGGTTAGCGCTGTGGCCTCACAGCAAGAAGGTTCTGGGTTTGAATCCAGTTCGTTCCGTGGCCCAGGTTGTATGTTCTCCCCATGTTGGTGTGGGTTTCTTCTGGGTGTGCCGGTGCACCATCCACAAAACATGAACTAGCTTCTTGATCAAGGCACTGGCACAGATCTGGAGTTGGTCCCCGGGCGCTGTAAATAACTGCCCTCTGCTCCCTTGAAGGATGGGTTAAATTAAATATAGAGAATAAATTTCACTGCATGTGAGAATAAAGTACCTTTACAGGTCACTAGCTCAGAGCCAACATGACACTTATACACAGGAAATAAAAGGTATCAACAGACAGTAGTCTTCCCAACATTATAATATAAGACATGGCTCTGCTTAAACACTTCATATGTAGGCTGCTCCTAATAACAATGCAACACTAAAGAAACCTGTCACATGCACGCTCCGTCGCCATCTTGGTTAATTGGAGCCAATCTGGAGAATCTGACTAAGAACCCGAGGACACCACGCATGGCCCTGTGGTAGCGTCAATCACAAGGTAGCCACGCCAATATAGCATCCCTGCTACAATCATTTACTAAGTGAACATCATACTGTATTGAAGAGGACTTCAATTGTTTACTGAGCTAATAAATCAAGTGAAAAGTAAACTGAAGTCACCCCCCTGTGGTAGTTAGATAAAATGCCGCCTTAAGCAGCTTCAGCTTTGGATTCACGGAGGTTAAGTGGAACACAGACTGCGAGCCATACCTGCATCACCAACATCAGTGTTGGACCTCACTAATGCTCTTATGTCTGAATGGGAGCAAATTCCAGCAGCCAGGTTCCACATCTGGAGGGAAGAGTGGAGGCTGGTGTAGCAGCACAGAACACACATGGTTTTGGTGTACATATGGGTGTAATGTCCAGGTGTCCACATACATTTAGTCATGTGATGTCTAAAGCAGGGAGTAAGATTGATAACTGGGTATCCATGTCTGAAGAGAAACTCAAGTATGGTGCTGCTTCCACAGGTGTCTGCTTATTCAGCTTCTCTAGCATCTCCCCCCTCTCTCCAGCCCCTTCTCTCCCTTAAATAAGACTCTTATCCTTTATAAAAATGATGTGAGTGCGCCGCCTCGGACAACTGCTCCCCTGACTTCATTTGTCTCTTGGCAAGTTTGATGGCACTGCATTTAAAAACCCATTCAATCTTATAAACCAAAAATTAAATGTAGTCGACTGTGATGGGCACTCAGTGCATCTGCTATTTATATGCTAATGTACACTGAGCCTGCCAAGGTCTGGCAAATTATTACTGCACAGCCATAAGTCAGGTGCATGGCAGGGACGGGAGGGGCAAGTTCACACACACACACACACACACACACACACACACACAGTGAAAGGAGAACACAAGGAGGTGAAGAAGCCTTAAGAGATGTCTCCATTGTCTACACTGACAAGTTAATATAGCTCCCACCTGGACACACACACACACACACACACACACACACACACACACACACACACACACTACATTATTTCATAGGGCTGAAACGGAAAATGTCTTTTGTGAATACAGTGTGTCTCTAATGCCATCATTATCACAAGACATTTCTTCTAAAAGAGCGCAAGTGACAAACAGTTAGCTTAATGAACACATTATACACAAATGCATTTATAAACACAGTCATCTTTCTGAGATTATACACATACACACCCACACACACAGTGAACTAACTGTGGACACTGTGCGGTTACTGCATACAGGATCTTGTATGTGGACTGAAAAATAAGCATATTTGCTACTTTGTTCCATTTTTCAGGGGACAGGTGTTCTGCAGGACGCCATGGAGACCTTCCCGTGATTGCTATGGAGTTTAAATTCGTGTGCTGTGATATGTGGAGTTGGTGGATGCTATGTTCTTGTGTCTTTAAAATACTAATTTGAAACTTTCTGTTATTCAGGCTTATTTCCTACACATGCATGTGTTTAAACAGCTTTTAATCTTTGGCCTATTTAAATACATATTTTAAAAGGTATGGAATGAAGTGTATAGTGTCACTACTATTATCATACATTGTATACACCTTTTCATTTTATTTTGATTTCCTCATTTACTAACAAATTAATCAGTTTTTTTCTGTTTTCATCATTAGCACTGTTACAAAAAAATTTCTTCTGCCACTGATTGATTTCAACATATTTACAACCTAATTAGGCCTAAAGCTTCCAGTGGAGTCTGACCTATTCAAGGCTTGATTTGCCACAACATCCCACATCTCCATTAGCACCTTGCACTCCTGTTCATTACTACCCAGAAAGGATCCCATGGGATCCCACGCTAATGAGAAAAAAGCTCTCCACTCCCTGTGCTTTCGCTCCATAGCTTTTTCTCCGCTGCTTCAGCCAATTATACTGCTCCAGCCCCAACACCCCCAAACACACACCCATTGTCTCTGGGGAGCAGTCAGCTTATATGATGTGTAGGGGGACATCTTTATTTCACTAACCTAGGCTGGCAGCTCTATTAGCCAGCCCAGAGCTTCCCAAACCTTTCACTGTCAACCAGTTTATTCTCAGCTGTCGCCTTCACTCCCCCAGCCTGTCTCCATCTGGGATCAAAACAGTCATTATCATACATTCTCGCCTACTGCCAAAGTGAAATGACACAGTGTTTTTCTTCATTTTACTGAGGACCTATGAGGATGAGGGGGAGGGAGGGGGCCCCTTGAGTGTCCCGAGAAGCTGCAGGGGGCCTTGCAAAAACCCCTGGGGATTTGAGCAGCCCTGTGATCAGTGATATGACACACACACACACACACACACACACACACACACACACACACACACACACACACACACTTCATCAGTTCCAATTTGGAATCCATCTCCTTTCACTTTATCAGAGAGCCCTGATGGAAGCAGACTCCGTCCAAAACAATTTAGTAAATATTATTCAGAAATACTCCACATCTACCTACAGTATGTGTGTCACTTGGTGTCATTATAGACGTGCAGCAAAGGTCGGCAGGTCGTAACCAAACCCACGGCCGCTGCGGCAAGGACTGAGCATTTGTACATGCGGCACACGGTCAACCAGGTAAGCTGTCTAGGCTCTCCTGTTAAACTTTCTAAAGTCAGCTCGTCGTACAGTGGGTTGTTCAACACACACCAAAGTGGTCTCCACAGTGGTCTAATGAAAAGGTGAAACCAATGACTCCTAATCATCAGATGACTAGGCATAGAACATTGACTGGTTCAGTCGAGCTTTGGGATATTGTTTTCACACATGTACATGTGTGATTAAATCTGTAAATCATCAGTTTGATCACACTTTCCCTTCCTGATTCCGAAACCTCCCCTCAAGGTATCTGCTCTTTCCGAGACACCAAGTGCTCTTCTTCATCAAATGTTCAATCTGGATGGAACCAATGGATTTCTGTAGCTCAGCATGATTAAATAAATATAACTTGTGTAGGAGAATTTTATAATGAAACTCTATTTAATGTGCATTGATCACTTAATAAGATCAGCATGAGCACACAGCTATATTTATTCATTCGAATACATATACATTTGCAAGCATGCATACTTGTACGTACACTTGTATCAGAAATTAGACGTTTTATGAAAGATCTTTTTTCCACCGTTGTCTTAACTTCTTTACAGTTTGCTATTGTCCTTTAAGTTTTACTCTCTACATGCATATCCGTTCTCCCTTTTGTTACTCCAATGATGAAAGAAGACAAACCAACCAATTTTCAGAGGTGCAATAAACACAACACCAAGATGAACAGAATGTATAATGAAGAGGTACAGAGAAATAGTGGCAAAGAGAGCAGGGGGAAAACATAGTACTAGTGTACAACTGAGAGAAGGAGATACATTCAGAGAATGAATGAATTCAAACGGAAAGGAGGAAGCGTTGGAGGAGAGAAATAGAGGGATAGTCTTTCTTTGTTTATCTGCAGTGAGAAACAGGTGGCCACATCCATTGTGCTGTGATAAGATGGGTTATCAGCAGTAAACAAGGCCTGGGCCTGTATGAATGGAGCCTGGAGTGACTGAATACACTCTTAAAAACAGATATGTTGAAATAAGTCTGCATGTCTTATCCTTTCCTAAACACAAGCTCATGTCTTCTGTTTGCAGGACTCAACAGATGCATATGGGATTCTCCGGGTCGTAGCTCATACTGGAAACTGCCTTTAAACACATCCAGTCTACAGAACGCTCTGTTCCTGTCTAATGACCTGTAAGGATCTCTGCATAAAGTTGATAAGATTAAATATCTTGGTGAATGGCTTGATTGATACTGAACTCTCGTTCAAATTACACATTGAGCAAGTGTTACGTAAAGTGAACTTTAGAATCAATGTTTTATATCAAGCTTGGAATTGCTTTACACGCTGTGTTCATATAAAACTTGCTTCTCAACTTATACTTCCAATTATTGACTATTGTGATGTTGTATATCAAAATGCATTTAACTCAGACCTTGTTCCACTTTTTCACAGTATATAATAGACTTTGTAAATGTGTCCTTGGAGCTTATCCTTATCTCACTCATCACTGTATCATGTATAATGCACTTAATTGGTCATCTCTAAGTAGTAGAAGACACACTCACTGGCTTCAACTTATTTTTAAATGTATTTAATTAAATTATCCTCCTTATTAAAACAGTATCTTGTACCTTATACCTCCAACTATGAAGTTGGCACTCTACTGAACTCTACGTCTCTGTCCTGTGAGTTTAAAAAAACAATTGGCAAAAGAGCTATTACGTTTAAGGGTCCGGCAGATTGGAATAATCTATCTGTGGAAATGAGATCAATTGCTTTACTTGGTGTGTTTAAACATGCCCTGTCTGCTCACTTTAAGATGAACTGCCTTTGTTATTAAAGATGCAGGCCATCCTTCTACATACTGTCCATACCTAATGATATATAACTGTAGTTAGAAATTCACTCATATTCTATACTATTTACTTATTATTGGAAATTTGGTGGTTATAATGTGTTGAGGAACATACGTGTTGTTGTGATTTTTTTGATTTGGTTTTTTTCACTTCTCTGTTGTTATGTAACAATTGTGTTATATGCTGGGACCCCGTCAAAAACAAGATGATACTCAAGGGGGTTTATCCTAATAATAAACACATTTTGAATATTTCCCCAGTAACAGAACTTTTGCTGCCTTGATTTCCCTGTCCCTTCAGAGATACTGAGGGGAAATGACACAAAATGAACAAATTTAACAGGGATGACAGGCGACTAGTGTTTATAGAGAATATAGATCCATGACAAAATTGACAGAAGGGCGGGACTTAGAAAAAATATCCCAATTACAAATCTGTCTGGTAGTTCAGCACCACAGACAGCACCATGGATTCATCCACACACAGAGTCATCTGCTGATGTTTCAAAGGTGTGGTCGGTACATACTGTACACATCTAGATCATATAATAATATGTCTGCCTTATAATAATATACTCTGCATTCAGATTGGAAGGAGTCGCCACTACTGAAACTTAGTCACCATTGTTGTATTGTGTTGTATTAAACTACATTAACAACATTTGTGAAAGACTTATTTAAAGACCTAAAGATTTATCCAAATTATAAACAATTTATAATTCCTGCACATTTCAAAATATATTGTCTGTTTGTTTGTAGACACTACTCTGGGCACAATAACTCAATATGATAAAATGTGCATCAGTGTGTGGAAGTAGAAGAAAGTAAAAATTATTACTAGCAAGGCAGGGAGTAATACATGAAAACATCTTCTCAAATCACTTTCCATTCAATCTGTTATAAAATAAATATATCTTTTCCATTTTCATTGTGTTTTCTTGTCCTAAAGCTACGAGATCTTCTGTGACGATGCAGCAAATAAGGATCTTGTGAAAAAAATAACAAGCTCTTGATTTTACAGGGAATTTAAATACAATGACTTTCTTTGGCCAAAATATGTATGCAGAACAACTTATCAGTTATTTTTTTCCTCACCAAAACAGAAATAATACAACAAAATAATACAAATCAATGATGTTGAAGACATTACACTGATTTTAGTTTTATCCTCTTCACATGCATGTCATTTATAATCATACGAATACCTATATTCAAATGATGCTGATTACAATTACTGTTGATCATGTTGACATGATGATGATGATGCGGAAGGAAAACATTTTTTTCAACCGCATTTTGTGAGACAAACGTTTTTTTCTTTGTCCAAAACAAGTTTATTTATGTTGCTGTGGCGGTTATGAAATAAAGAGACGGATCATTGTGACACTACGAACAAATGCGCGTTGATTTACTGACCGCTCCTACAAATGACATTTTGTAAACGAAAAAGAAACCCAGGTTTTGAAAAACGGCGTTTTCATGAAACTGGGATGTCTACGCAGTGAAATTAGTGCTACATGACCAAAGAAAAGGAGAAAACTAAGACTAAAAACAGATGTGGCGTCAATGCAAGCACCAGTCTAGGAAGATGTGGGCAATTTGTCAAAGCAAACCAATCCACATTAAATACACTTTCTTCATCAACTCCAGCGTCAGCTGTTACATTTCCTCATAGCAACCCCTGGCCTCATGTTGTCTTCTATAACAATCCTCTTGATGAGTCCAACACTGGGAGAACATTACACAGGAAAAGAGAGCACCAGTATTGGTACGCCATGTCAGTGTCACCAGATGCCCTGGGTGGAGAATCAGTATCAGCAGAGGAAAAGTTAGACTGGTTCATCCCTACTGGACAGAGACCGGAAAGGTCAAACCAGATGGCGCTCTACAATCGGCCTTCACCGAGGAGGGACAGATCGACTTCTAGTTCAGCCGAGGAGTTGAGGAGCTATCAAATAAGGGACATGAGATGCAGCCATAGCCTACTTTCTCTCAGTGCAATAACAACTTTGGTCCATGTAGCAAATGCTATACATACAGTTAACTTCCTATTGTAACAGGCAACCCTTCCCCTTGTTGGAATAAGTCTGTGAGGCACCATCGCCTCTCGGCTCGCGTCTTTAAACAGTTCACGCATCAGGCTCAAGTGCCGCTCTGCCTCTGATCTTGGGCTTTTGTCCGGGAGCTCCAAAAACCGTGGGCAGCTGAAAAATCAGGGTTAAACCAGGCATTATTCACACGCTATATGTTACCTTTGTGGAATTCTGCTAACACCAAACATTCAAAGTTTCAGAGCCCATGCACTGAACAGTCAGCCATGAAAACAACTGGACTCGTGCATTTCTATTTCTATAGTCTTCCAACTTCATGTAGATGCTTCTTCACTCAACCCTCACTCTGTCTCATTCTCTCGTTCTCTATCTGCCTCCATACCACTCCTCTCGTCTTTCTCCAGCGGCACCGTTACGGGAGACTATATTGAGAGGCCCGTTGAGAGAAAAACCAATCGTGTGGTGTGTCAGTGGCCCGATAGAGAAGGACCCAGTAATGGAAGGCCTTTTAAGGCTAAAAAGGAAAAGCTAATTATGATAAAGGGGCTGTAAGTTGTGTGGTTATCACAGTGCCGGGCCTGCTGCTGCAGCAGACTGGTCCCTGACAGTGATAACCAGGCAAAGCCAGACGCCCGGCGCTCTGTCACTGTCACTCTGCCGCTCTGTTCATCTAAAGATGGATTCACACAATACAACATTTATGCCTTTTTTTCAAACCCATAAAGCACTTTGCATTCATTGAAAAATTAGGTGTCTGTCCATTTCTTGTGGATTCTCTTTTTTTCTATCTCTCAGCAGTGCACATATGCAGCAGGTATCCCATCTCAACACCAATTAAACCCTCTCAAATAAGCAATTAGTTGAATTGAACAGCTTTTCACATGGCAAGCTCTATGACAACACCGAGCTGGTTAGTATGTGCCAGTTAAAGCTACAGCAGAATGACGATGCTAAGCCAGATACAGAGGCAGCCAGATAGACATATCAGCTGTCATGCCAGGGCACATTAGTGGAGCTGAACTTAATGAATGGGTACATCTTCCCCCCCTGCTCCCCAATTTCTTCTCTCCGTCTCTGATGCATTATGCATCATGGCTGTACCTTGCTATCTCACTTCTCCCAATTGTCTTCACTGTTAATATTTCCATCCTTGCTGTCTCTGTCTGCCGTGATACTTCCCTCTGGGAGCCCACAGAAAAGCAGGAATGAACAGAGCCATCAAATGAATACAGAGCAACAGTAGCAAGGTGTTTGGATGAGTCTGACAAGAAGGAGACTACATAAAAAGGACTTGCACTGGGATTTGGTCATTTAACTTGCCAACTTATCTATCTTAGGTAGAAAGCAAACAAAGAGGGTTTGTATATTTTTTTAATCACTTTCAGCTTTTGACACTTGATATATTAAGATCTGTGTGGTGGCAGTATTTTCACAGTTTTACACAGTTTAAAGACTGCAGCAAGCTGCAGTTCATTCAACGACCACCAGATGGTGCCAATGGAAACTAGGTCCCATTGACACTAATAGATTTCTTTATTGATGGTGATTTGGAGAACATCAGCTTTTGATCCTTGTAGACCTGGGGGGTTTACAGACCCAGCCGCTTAAAGACACACCTACAGGGTGGACAAAGACTATTTCTTCACCTATGGCTGTTTGATCCCGTCAAAACTGAGAAAGTTACAATTTGGACTTGAAATGTGTGCCCACTGTGATAAAAATGAGTTTCTGCTGCATTTGAAAATCTCACTGCACACGATTGGATAACACTACAACAAATCACAACAGCACACGGGGTGACGTATCCAGAGCCCCATACGCTTAGCTACCAGCTGAGCTAACTGGTAGATTATCATCATCTGTTTAGCTCGTCTCTGGCCCGCCTATATCAGATACACCAATGTGATTGGTGCAACTCGGCTACAAGGACATAGTTAATGAGCAGCATTACTCGATGCCAGAGTAACTCACTGAGCAAATTCAAATTGTGCTATTGTGAGAACTCTGGATTTCCAGCGAAATATTGACTGGTCTTGAAACAAAATCCTGAGTCCTCTTTACCTGACACAAAAACGAGTAACAATGCGGTTGTCTTAAGACCAAGACCGGTCTCGAGTACTGCAACAACACTGCAACAAAACACTCTGTGGAGAATTCCTGTACCATGTCTTACATTGATGTTGTTGTCCTCCTTGATTTGTGTTAGGCTGCTGCCACCTGCTGGCCATGCTCTATACTACCACTAGCAATGGCGCAAAAGTGTTGAAAATTGTTTATTTTTCCTCGACCATTACCATGAGGACTGGTTTGGGTTACAAAGATAATAGTGTTTCTCTAGAGTGCTGTTTGGAAATACTTTGCATTTGAGGAAAATGAACAAGGATACAAGCATATCCTCCCTGTGGTGTCCATAACAGTATCGGTTATTGATATTTTTGTTTTAAATTAAACTACTGGTAGACACAGTGTTCAACATCTTCCTCCATGTTTCCATGAGTGTGTCCATGTGTGTCGCAGGATATGTGTCACTCACCACTCTGCGGACCCTGGTCTTGTAATCAATGTGGAGCTCTTTGTGTTTCTGCAGCGCAACTTCTAAACACCTCTTCAGATCCAGCGCTCTCCTTAACAGCTGCTGCTCAGCACCGGACTTGGTGAAGACCTAGACACACACACACACACAAAACCTGAATCAGAGTTCTAAAGTCACAGCAGCAGTAATATAATACTGATAATAATGATAGTAATTTCTCTCTATGTGCTGTAATATGATTATTAATGACATGTCACCTGCACCCAGCCCTGCACAGCTGGCAGGTGTTTGGTTATTATCAGTCGATGGAGGTCTATCATTGTGGAAACCACTACCTCATTATCTTCTGTCTCCTTAACATGAACACCTGGAAGAGACAGAAGAATAAGAGAAGCAAAGGAAAGAAAGTATGAAGTACTTGAACGGACAGAAAAATAGTGAGCTGATTTCACATATCTCCGCAACTCAAACCAAGGAAGTGGTGTTTGAAGTGTCTCTTTCATTCTGTCCACCTTTTAGACATAAGTTACACATTCTAAGTGTCGATGCCTGTATCTGTTGTGTTCCAGTCATGATGCGGGAGCTCACCAGGACGGAGGTCCAGGTCCAGACTGTAAGAGTGGGAGACTAGCCCAGAGCTTCGGATAAACACACTGTTATCAGGAGGCCCCCCCTCCTCTTCTTCACTACTGCCCTCCTCCTCTTCTTCCTGATCCTCAACCTCTTTTCTCTCCTTCCCTTCCCTGCTCTCTTCATGCTGCCTCTCCTTTGTCTCCTCCTCCTCTTGTATCATCCCTCCTCTCCTGTCCTCCTTCAGGCCTCTGCTGCAGCAGGGCTGCTCATCAGCTGATAGACATGCACTGGCTGCTTGGGAGCTGGGAGGGCTGCGATTGGCTGTCTGGATGTCTGTAAGTTCAAACCCGGGAAGAAGCAGGCTCATGCATGATTCCATCTCTGTCAACGTCGCCTCTATTTCATGGCACGACTCTGATAAAGACACAATATGGAAATCTCACTTTGAATCTCTGCTTCATTTGGGAAGAAAGGTTTATTCCAGACCTTCAGCGGACCAAGAACACATCTAGTTTCATTCGCAGTAGTTTAGGTGATTACCCTCCATGTCTTTGGAGGCTGCCTCCACTCTCTCCTTGTAGATCCTCTCCATCTTCCTCTGTCTCTCCTCCTCCCGCCTCCTCTCTGCTACTGTCCTGGCCTCAACATCCTGGAAGTCCACCTGACAGCATGGAGACACTGTTACTTTCAGCCGGATCACACATAGTGTGGAAACACACCGTCACCAAACACATCACACACAGCATGGACACACTGTCACTAAACACATCACACACAGCATTGACACACTGTCACTAAACACATCACACACAGCGTGAACACACACCGTCACTTACAATAGAGCCCGACCGATAAAGGATTTTTAAGGCCAATACTATAAATAATATTTGGTTATTTAAAAATATATTTTTTTATTTGTTTTATTGTCACAACTGAACAGAGAAACATCAACATATACTAAGGTTCTGATAAATAAAATGTATAAAAATATAAACTTAAGATATGAAACTTAAAGTCCTGTGAATAAAAACACAAAAAAACAATCAGTGTCGAACTATGCAACGCCAACACTCATAACATGGTTGACCGTATTTTTAAAATGTTCATTTATCATCTATAATGACAAATAAATGATTCTGATAAATGAATATTTAAAAAGAAATATATACACACACAGTATATACAGGTAAAAGCCAGTAAATTAGAATATTTTGAAAAACTTGATTTATTTCAGTAATTGCATTCAAAAGGTGTAACTTGTACATTATATTTATTCATTGCACACAGACTGATGCATTCAAATGTTTATTTCATTTAATTTTGATGATTTGAAGTGGCAACAAATGAAAATCCAAAATTCCGTGTGTCACAAAATTAGAATATTGTGTAAGGGTTAAATTTTGAAGACACCTGGTGCCACAAAGTAATCAGCTGATTAACTCAAAACACCTGCAAAGGGCTTTAAATGGTCTCTCAGTCCAGTTCTGAAGCCTACACAAACATGGGGAAGACTTCAGATTTGACAGCTGTCCAAAAGGCGACCATCGACACATTGCACAAGGAGGGAAAGACACAAAAGGTTATTGCTGAAGAGGCTGGCTGTTCTCAGAGCTCTGTGTCCAAACACATTAATAGAGAGGCAAAGGGAAGGAAAAACTGTGGTCAGAAAAAGTGTACAAGCGATAGGGATCACCGCGCCTAGTCAAGATTGTGAAAAAGATTCACAAGGAGTGGACAGCTGCTGGAGTCAGTGCTTCAAGATCCACCACCAAGAGACGCTTGAAAGACATGGGTTTCAACTGCCGCATACCTCGTGTCAAGCCACTGTTGACCAAGAAACAGCGCAAAAGCGTCTCACCTGGGCTAAGGAAAAAAGAGCTGGACTGCTGCTGAGTGGTCCAAAGTCATGTTTTCTGACGAAAGCAAATTTTGCATTTCCTTTGGAAATCGAGGTCCCAGAGTCTGGAGGAAGACAGGAGAGGCACAGGATCCACGTTGCCTGAAGTCTAGTGTAAAGTTTCCACCATCAGTGATGGTTTGGGGTGCCATGTCATCTGCTGGTGTCGGTCCACTCTGTTTCCTGAGATCCAGGGTCAACGCAGCCGTCTACCAGCAAGTTTTAGAGCACTTCATGCTTCCTGCTGCTGACCTGCTCTATGGAGATGGAGATTTCAGGTTCCAACAGGACTTGGCGCCTGCACACAGCGCAAAATCTACCCGTGCCTGGTTTACGGACCATGGTATTTCTGTTCTAAATTGGCCAGCCAACTCCCTGACCTTAGCCCCATAGAAAATCTGTGGGGTATTGTGAAAAGGAAGATGCAGAATGCCAGACCCAAAAACGCAGAAGAGTTGAAGGCCACTATCAGAGCAACCTGGGCTCTCATAACACCTGAGCAGTGCCAGAAACTCATCGACTCCATGCCACGCCGCATTAATGCAGTAATTGAGGCAAAAGGAGCTCCAACCAAGTATTGAGTATTGTACATGCTCATATTTTTCATTTTCTTACTTTTCAGTTGGCCAACATTTCTAAAAACTCCCTTTTTTGTATTAGCCTTAAGTAATATTCTAATTTTGTGACACACGGAATTTTGGATTTTCATTTGTTGCCACTTCAAATCATCAAAATTAAATGAAATAAACATTTGAATGCATCAGTCTGTGTGCAATGAATAAATATAATGTACAAGTTACACCTTTTGAATGCAATTACTGAAATAAATCAAGTTTTTCAAAATATTCTAATTTACTGGCTTTTACCTGTATACACACACACACGCACAGTATCGGTCGGGCTCTTACTTAAACAATCACACACAGAGTGGACACATACTGTTACTAAACACATCACACACAGAGTGGGAAACACAGTCCAAGTTTCACATTATCTTTGTAATCTTGTAATTCCCAACAGGACAGCAACTTGAAGTGTGTTAATGCCAAGCTGGCATGAAGCTATTGGACAGTTTGTCTGGCAGCAACAACAGAAAAAGTCTACTAGTTTTATATCTCTCACCTTCTTAACCTGTTTAAGGAAGTGGTAGCCCAGCGCTAACTTCTTATAGGCTGAGCCATATGAGGCCTGCCATGACTGGATAGTCTGGATGGCCAGTGACCTCAGCTTCCTGGCTACCTCCTTCGGCGGGGGAAGGGGTTGCTCCGAGTCCGTCTCTACGGTCAGCTCCAAGAGCTCCTCCAGGACGAGGGGGGGGAGAACAGAGGATGGGAACATGATAACACACACATACAAAGATATATTTACAGAAGCTACAATGTACACAATGCAGTTTTATTTACACTGTATTGGCGTCCATAACAAGCTGTCAAGTGACACTGGCAGGGAAACTAAGTGACAGCACAGTCATGCCAGTACCTGGAAGTTGTCCACCAGAAGAGTTCTGAAGTGGTGAGACCTGGTGAAGAGCTCAGTGGCGATCTGGAAGGCCGACAGCCGGACCTCAGCGTGTTCCTGCTTGAGCTGAGAGATCAGCGAGTGGTACACGTGCTCGATATAGTCATTAGACAATCTGCGAGTAACAAGAGACACAGAGTCAACCTTGAATCTGTATCTTTCATTAGATTACGTATACCATGAAGAAATACTTTAGTTTAGTTTGATCACATGTATACACATCACATACATAACATGAATGATAAAAAAAAAACTGTCACCTTAATTCATCTTAACTCGTTTCTAATCGATACTGACCAAAAACGTGTAGGTGGAAGCACACACCTACCCTTTAACATTCTATGTCATTAAAGTCATTGTTATTATTTCTGTATGTTATATAATGCACATATTACATATTAACACACATATATTATGTGCGTTAATATAAATACATGTTTTAATGATCTATGCTGTATCTTATAAACCCTGTCAATTCTAACAGACACAATTGTAATGACTTTCAGCGGTCTCTTATCAGCAAACAAGATTCTCTTGAATCCTGACAAGACAAAATGGATTATGTTGTCTAGGTCCCCTAGCCTCAGTCCTCTGTCTAAGTATGTATACACTTCATGGCAGGCGAATCCAAATTGTAGATTCATATAAATACCTTTGCATTTGGTTTGCCAATAAACTCTCATTTCAGACCCATGTGGAGAAAAACTAACTAAGGAGAAAAATTGGTTTTCTTTTCTTTTATGATCCAATTATTTATTTGTATTGTAATTGAGATTGCTTTTTATTTGTGCTGTAATCAGGGCATCATTGGCATCATTGACAAAGCTTGCTCTCAATGGCCCTCCTTGAATAAATAAAAGTTTTAACAATAACTTCACCATAAATGGCTCAGATGGTTTCCCCAAAATCTTTTGCCATAAAGCTGTTGGCTTATTTTAGCCTTCACCTGCAGATCTTCTTGACCTCCTTCATCCTGTCCTGGTGGAGCTGGGGCTGTCCTGATGTGGTCAGCTCCTCCACCAGCTCCGACAGCCTGTCCCTCTGCGACAGCTCCATCACTCCTCACCAGCACACCTGTGGACAGGGACATGGTGCTGAAAGCAGTCCAACTGCAGCCAAAGCATTCAGCAGCACACAATGGTATGGTACGGCAGCTGCACCACGGCAGACAGGGAGAGGCTGCAGAGGGTTGTTAGGTCAGCACAAAAGATCATTGGCTGCCCTCTCCCCTTCACCTCACGCAGCCTCAGCAGAGCAGAGAACATTATCAAGGACAGCTCCCACCCCGGCTCTGATCTGTTTGACCTGTTGCCCTCAGGTAGGCGCTACAGGTGCATCAGAGCTTGGACTAACAGACTCAAGAACAGTTTCAGTCAACACTGAAAAGGGATTGCTCCAATTTCATTGCACAGATACTGTGTACTTGTGTATGACAATAAAGGCATTCTATCTATTCTATACAAACACATAGGAATCCTGGGAAAGCTGCAACAGTGATGGAGGCATGTACTGTACACTGGAAGAAAGAGCCAACGGTCAAACTGTATACCCGTTGGTTAATGAAGGCTGGAATGTCCTGTTATCACAACAAAATATTATATTATTAAGGGCTGCTTTTCAGAAGGTGTCCTCCTAGTGTAAATCAGACACACCCGCTAATGCTGACACAAGACTGGATAATATCTGTAGTAGCCAACATTATGTAGCTAGTAGATCATAGTGATATCTGCTGTGTTATTACAATAACATAGCAGAGAGGATACCGCGGTATCCCTTCTGCTGGTATCACACACACACACACACACACACACACACACACACACACACACACTTTCTTGAAAGGAAAACAGAGAAATTAATATTGTGTCCACACACAGTGTTAGCTGCTAGCATGCTAACAGATGTAACTCACCTGCTGCTAGCGTTAGCTACTTTAGCGTTAGCGCGCTTTATTAAATGACGTCACTGAAACATTGCGAGGGACCGAATCAGCAGAAGATATTACATTACCGTTCACACATTAACGAGCTCTGGTGGTTATAAACCTTCCTCCGAAACAATAACATCTTATTATTTCCGTCAGCTGTGTGTACTACCGGTTGGACATTTCACAATAAAAGCCTCGATAACACCACACGCCCACGGTGCTTCTCGAAGTCAAGCATGCTTCCTTGGTCGGACAGGTCCTTCCTTTAACTGTCTATGGTCCTTCCTAGTCGGCTCCTACAGAAACTAGGCATGACTCCTTGCTAGCATCCGGAGCGTGGACCCAATCCTGAGGAGACGATCTAAATCAGCAATCAGAAAAGCTGTCAGATGTAACCTAGTGCTGTGAAAAGTACCCGTTTTTAGGTTGTAAACTATTTTGTGTCGTCGTCTCCCCCCCATTCATAATAGCTATAATTATCCAAAGCAAATGTCACGTAAATCCAGCTGTTGCTGTTGTGGACGAGGATTTACAATTGAGATACAAACTGTTGCATTTTTATTAGTAAAAATGTAGTAAGTAGTATGGTTGGAGTTATTGTCTCTGTGTTTCTCTCTATTATTGAGTTATATATGAGTCTAGCTGCTCCAGACATGAGGCTCTTCCTGGGGAACAGATACTGTAACAGATATAATCATATTAGAACCAGTCCTCCAATTTCTTTGTTTATCAGAAAAGCCACAATGAGTGTGATTATATGAAAGATTCAGACCAAAGACCATGTACTAGTGTTGTAGGTATCACTGGTCCAAAGAGAAGTTATAGAGGAAAACTTCAGATTAGAACAATGTGATTATTAAACAGGGCACACATACAAAGAGGGTACCTTTACTGGGACCAACATGGGAGAACAAGAAGAAACATTAGAGGTGAGATTTAATGACAGGTAGTACATGACCAAAATTGCAATGAAATTCCTAACGGTGTGCCAAGTCCTGTACTCAAGTACAATTTTGACATGGTTGTGTGCTCAGTTCAGTTTTTATATACTCCCTCTCCATAGTGAAACTGGACAGTTGTGGGGCACCAGTGATGAACAAATTGTGTTATTTATGTGATCTCAATGTTTTGTTTTGTATTATCCCTATCATCATGATTTAAGATAGGAATTATTTAATAAAGTTGAAGTAAAAGAGGCAGGACAGAGATCTATTTGTTTGGCTGTTTGAACATTACTTTCTAGAACAAGCATGTGCTAAAGTGTTCATATTTTTACATTTCCCTTCCTTTTATTGTGTTATACATCTTTTATATGCATGTTATAGGTTTACAAAGTGAAAAGCCCAAAGTCCACCCCGTGTCTGCACTTCGACCCTTATGTCTCTCCCCCTTTCATGTCTATCCACTGTCACTTTAAAAAGCCCCCAAAAAAAGAATCTTTAGAGATGCCTCACTCTGCAGCTAAAACAGAGAGCTCAACACATAGGGTGAAAAGAGGAGCAAGCAATGTGCAGGACAAGAAATATATGGTATGGTTTGAAAATTAAACCATGTAAACCTATTCTGGTACAATCTAATAAAATAATGAACCTGAAAATGCACTTGAAAAGAGACTGCTTTGTAACTTAGAATTTCTAAGATCAAAGTTGTAAATTTGTAATTAGCATGAATTACTTCTCTGCAATTTTCACACAAACTCATCCAGTGGGCCTGATTGGACCGTTTGGCGGGCTGGTTCAGTGGTATAAGATATAAATGAGTGACTGGCGTTACAAAAACAATTCAAGCCAGACCCGACTCCATCAACAGCACTACAAAAGAGCCATATCCAGTGGTTCACAGCTGGTTCAGGGTTTAGTTTAGCCTGGGAATTCAGACCCAGATCCGAAAGATTTTGGATAACACTACGACCAACCACAACAACGTAGGGTGACATATCCAGAATCCCATACACTTAGCTACCAGCGGAGCTAATTGGTAGATTAATCTGTTTAGCTCGCTTCTAGCCCACCTATATCAGATAAATTGATGTGATTGGTGCAGCTCAGCTACAAGGACATAGTTAATGAGCAGCATTACTCGATGCCAGAGTAACTCGCTGAGCAAATTCAAATAGTGCTCTTGCGAGAACTCTGGACTTCCAAGATAGATTTAATTACTCTTTTACATGAAAAAGACCTGAGATACAAAAGATGTTACATTATGGTGGAGTGAAGCTACAGACTTATGGAAAATCTTTAATATTACGATATAAGAAAGTTACGAAACAATCATCTGAATAAATTATGTGAAGTATATTAATTAACAATTTCTGAAATAATTGAAGAACTCATAAAATGTAATCAGTTATTTCATAATAACTGTATTTTGTATTATATATACTTAAACTATTTGTATTCTTGACAAAGTTTTAATTTCATTATGGCATATTTCCCAATGACACTGACAAAAGTCTTTGTTTTAATCAACCAACAGTCTACAAATATTAAGTTTATGACCATATAGGACAAAGAAACGCATTAGATCTTCATATTTTTGAGAAGATGGAACTTTTCTGATTAAACCGACACAGCAACTCAACCTTACAGCTCATCCTTCCTCCTGTTTGTTGTCTTGTCAAAGACTTCCCCATCGGCCTGCTTCCTAGGTAATGTATCCCCCCGCCCCACACTCTTGTATGGCTGAATGTGTGTAACGCTTCCTCCGCAGCGCTGTGGAGGAAGGTCTGGCTATGTGAGAGTGGCTATGCCGGAACACCAGAACATCATTTTTTAATTTTTAATTTATTCTAACACAAAATATCTTACAGTGAAAACCCAGGAAAAAGAAATCCTCGTCCAAACAACAATCAAAGGCCACAGATGAAACTTTGGTTCTGGAGTTCCTACTGATGAACCAATGAGTGCTCCGTCTCCATGGTCAGCCCGACGTGTAGGAGACTCGTGTCTGGAGGAGTTTGTCCCTTTGTGGTCCGTGTAGAAGTCAGGGCACTCCTCATCATTTTATTTTGACTTGTAGAGCATTTATAAGTTCTACAATCTCTCCAAAGTAGCCGTTTTCCTCTCCTACGATCATTTCTGACTGGACCATCTCCAGGTACTGCTCTCTGAGAGAGAGCAGGGAGCCCAGCAGAGAGCCGTCCGAGCGGTACTGATCCAAACACACGGGAGCCATCGCCAACAAAGCCCGCAGAGCCTGAGACCACCACACACACACACACACATTGTTTTCAATGATTAAAATATATATCAGTGATATTGATATATTTTATTATTTACATGAATGCCTAAATGTTTGAACGTTTAGCCAGACAAACGCTGCTCATGATTAGTGTCAATCATCTCCGATAAGTGTGTCCACCTTCTCTCGGTAGTCGTGCTCCGTGGACTCCAGCAGCTGGGGCACCAGACTGCACCAGCCCTTTTCTCGCAACTCCCCCTGCAGAGACACAGCCGAGTACTGACGCAGGCGCTCCTCGTGGGCGGCGTCCAGGCCCGGGTCCAGGCCAGCCTGAGAGATCAGCTCCTGGGGGAGCAGGACAGACAGCGTTAGAGTCCATGGAAGGCTAAAGTTACTACGCCTCCATCCCACAAAAACACACTTCCTTTGCTGTACCTTCTCACTGATCATGTCGTATAACATGGTGACGATGCGTGTACGCAGAAGTCCCCCCCGATCGGCCCTGAACAGCTCTGACAAGACCTGCAGCCCTCCATGGGACAGGAAGTGGCGTTGTGCGTAAGGGAAGTTACGTAAGAGGGAGGCCACTGCAAAAAGAACCTGACAGCCAGAGACACACAGATGACACATTACAGCCGAATACTCTTTGTGAATCATATAATAATAATAATAATAATAATAATAATAATAATAATAACCATGTGCAGGTACCTTCTTTGTGACTGGCAGTGGCTGTGCAGTGGCCAGCATGGTGAGGAGTGTTTGCAGAGCGCCACTCTCCACAGCCTTCACCTGGACCAGCGGGTTACTGCAGGACACAAGACCACACCACATCATCATGGGACCTCTGGGACCTCTGTGTGTTCAGGCACAGAGGTGGCAAGCAAAGGCACTAAATCAATTTGTGGGTTGCCATGTTGTGTGTATGACGCTAAATATGTGAACTATAAGCCTGTGGGTTATTGGCTGAATGATGCTCTGACAGCGGGTCACTTCTCTAAAAAAAAACCTGCCCAGATCAGAAATTAGACTTCACCAAACCTGTAGACACTTTTCTATGAAAAGGACTTTCAAAAGGGAGTTGAGGGAAGTTTGAGACAGAAAGGCATTTATCATTTCTACATGTCTGAAGTGTCTTCAGGCTACTGACTTGTGTTTTGATTTACTCCATTGGAAACATTAACTCCGTCCAATCCCGCGGTGATTTGCCAGATCTCTCAGGCATGTGCTGTCATAACACAGTATTCTCGATAAGAACCGTAGGCGTGCAGTCAGCTGTTTGTACCTGGACACAGCAGATCCCAGGACAAAGGCACAGCTCTGCTGCAGTCTGAAGTCTGAGCTGTTCAGACCTTCCAGCAGAAGCTGCAGACCCCCCATCCAACACAGAGTCTGGGCGTTGTCCACCTACATACACACACACACACACAGTAAGAAACTTACCTCCCTCATCTGGAAAGTTCAGAGCAGGTGTGTGTGTGTGTTACCTGATGCACCAGGTACTCCAGCTCCATCAGGACACTCAGTTTCTGCTCTGTAGTCAACTCGCTGCTGTTAAAGCTCTCCAGCAGGCGCCTCATTATCTACACGCACATGCACACGCACACGCACACACACACACACACACACACATATATATATTGTTTTCAATGATTAAAATCTGGGAAAATATATATCAGTGATATTGATATATTTTATTATTTACATGAATGCCTGAATGTAGTAATTACATTTCTGTGAACAAGATATGCAGTCTGTCTCAAGGTGGCAAGCTATGGAACAAAGCTGACATTATTTAAAAAGGTGAGCATATGTTTGATACCATCTGAGTAGCTCTGCTGGGCCGATATGTGTCACTGGAGGTTTTCACTGGCTGTTACAGAAACTTTAACTTGTGTTTTTTTTGTAATGCAACCTTGCCTGCTGCGATATACCTGAACATCCGTCTCCACCATCAGGTCCAGCTGAGCCATGTCCCTCTTTAGTTCCTCCAGAGGACGAAATGTCTTGGAGACAAACAAAATAATGAATAAAGGTGCGCACAAAATTTAGAATCGTTAATAAGGAAACATACTGTGCATTTCAAAAACATATCTCCAATATTGTGGCTCTGATTGGTTGTTGATCTTCAGGCATGGTGGGAAGTTACAGGCGGCGTTAGCAGCACCAGGAGGAGGCAGAGGAACACAGATGATCTAGTTTTTTTATTGCTAGACTCATCTACACAGTGCTGAGTAAGATCTGGCTACAGCTTCTTTAAAGGTGCCCTGCCACATATTTCATTACTTTGTGGTAATGTCTGAAGTTCTCCCATGGACTCTGAAACATTGTTTTTGTAGAAAAAAATGCCTTGGTTACCTTGTTTCAGCCATTCTAGCGTGGTATAGAAAGCCTGCAGGAAGACTCAGCTCCATTTGTGCCAGTTTCATTAATATTCAATGAGCTAAGCTGCATGACTCTGATTTGCTAACAGCTAGCCAATGAGAGCCTGGCTATCAGTATCCTTTACCCAAGGCAACTGGGCAAGTTCATGAATAGTAATGAGCTCAGGCAACATGATGTCAGACTGACCAGCTTTTGTAATTGGCCTGATTTCGCCGCTTATTTCTTTTCAGTGGCTAGAACTGAAAGAGGATGCAGCAGTTCATCTTCACATTCACGACAGGGCATCTTTAAACCAATCACAACTGCCCTGGGCGGAGTTAAGTCCTGATAGCGGAGACAGCGAGAAGGGAGGGACACTGTGCCGGATGTCAGACTGTATCTTGAAATGTACATCCGCTGAGGCAGACTACAGACGATCTGTCTAACATGCCGCTGTCAGGATACACGGACAGTTTCAGCAAAACGACAAATAGTGATTTGTATTAAAGTTACCTGCTAGATCTTTAATAAAACATGCTGTCCTGTTACCTGCTGGTCTTTGCTCACGGGGTTCATGTCCTCCTTTATCTTCTTCATGGCCCGTTTAAGCTCAGTGGGACTGAAGGAGGACTGGCTCTCTTCTGTCTCTCTGCAACACACACACCCAAACCCACAAGGAGATTCAGACTGTGGTCACCGCTGCGTCTTCAAAGTGTTAAAGAGGAGAGTCCAACCTGTGTTCCTGGGTCCAGTATTTAAGCTGCTCTTCTCCCAGTCGGACCTCCCTTTGACCCGTCTGCAGATTCAGCCTCACATGGGAACCTGCTGGCACTGCCTGGCCTACACACACACACACACACACACACACACACACACACACACACACACACACACACACACACACACACACACACACACACACACACACACACACACACAC
The DNA here is from genome assembly GCA_013375575.1 of Percina caprodes. Taxonomy (NCBI): domain Eukaryota; kingdom Metazoa; phylum Chordata; class Actinopteri; order Perciformes; family Percidae; genus Percina; species Percina caprodes. The sequence continues at coordinate 1,941,745 of JABXJD010000089.1, forward strand.
ACACACACACACACACACACACACACACACACACACACACACACGTTGATATTGCAGAAATACTGTAGGGTGGATGTCGATATTGTGGTGATAATGTAGAGTTGACTGTTGGTGCTTGTACAAAATATTAAAACAATGAGAGATAGATAATAATCAATAATGTGGATATAATGTAAAGGCAAATAAAAGAACAACTATAACAGTCTAGAGAGTTCAGAAAATGACATAACTTTACTGGAATGCAGCTTTTAAAACCAGGAAAAGACAATACTTAGTCATACTACATACTTGTCCTACATACCAAAATGTAGAACGATATCTAGCCCAATATATGGATATCAATATAATATTGATATATTGCCCAACCCTACCTGGCTGCAGAGTCTGCCACTCCTCAGTAGGTTGGACCACCTCTAAATCTCCTTCATCTTCCTCCACCGTCACCTCCTCCTCTTCATCACCTCCTCCCGTAGTCTCCATCACAGCTAAGGCAGAGTCAGACTACACACACAAACAAACACAGCTTGCTTTTAATAAGACTATTCATTATACACACATGGATATTACTTTCTAGGACTGTTGCACCTTTCCTCTAATGGCCTTGGATCAGTAAAAAGAAGACCTAATTTCCTTCTCAATGTTGGAAATTGTAACTCATAACAGCTACAGCATCAGTCTTCTTCTTCTGTGTCTCTGTGTGTGATCAGGGAAGTCAGTGTACCTCAGGAAGCCTTTCTGAATATCTGTTTCATAGCTGGCTCCTCATGGCTTTGTCTCATTGATATTAAATGTTGGACTACACATAGAGAACACCTTCCAGTGGCGGCAAAAGGCTGTTGCATAATCTGTCCCCACTCTAAACGCGAGGACCCGTGCGACCCTATGTGTAGGACATGAACAAGAACAGAATACAGTAGAACTCACCTTGTGGCCGTGGGTGCTGCTGGCTATGTGACAGCAGTGCAGCAGCAGCAGCAGGAGAAGGAGAGCCGCTCCTCCGGCCCTGCTGGACATCAGCTGCATGGGCTCTGAAACACAAAGACAGACACAGCTCTAACCAGGCCCCATTCACTAATGCTCTGTTTTAGTGTCGCCCTGTTCTGCGCGGCCAACGGTACACGATGACACTATAACTCTATGTATTACGTTCATTTGACTCGTTGTGTTAGCATCGGCTCCTGCTCTGCTCTATATGACAGCTACATGTATGAGCGCCAAGTCAGCAGGTGTCAAGTGGATTCTTAAAGAGGCCAGATGTTGAAGTGAGTTTGGCCCATGTGAGAGGACCCTCACGGACTAGGACTAGTAGAGGGATGTGGTGTCCTTCAGGTCCACATTACCTCAACTGTTGAGCTGATGAGGACGGAAGCTCGGAGTCTACATAGATAGTTAAAGCATAGCAGTTAAAGGCAGGACAGGACGGTTCATCTGTAGGCTGATGGCAGTTAAATCTTACTCAGCTCCCATTGGTCCACGTAGCTCTTCTTCTTCAACTGCAGGGAGCATCACCGCCACCAGCTGGTTTGGAGTGGTTACAACATAACAATATGTATAAAATCACATGTGGCTGTTTATATAATATTAGAAATTGTGAGATCCAGCAGACACAGCTCAGTGCGCACATTATTACTGTTTCCTTCCTGTGACGGTTTCCCACTGACGATGGACGTCATGCTGTGGAAGGAGACTAGACCGTTTATTATGATTCTTTTTTAATATTTTTCTAAAACATGTCCAGCATTGAGATATCTTATGATTTATTTATTTTAACTTTATTTTTTGGGGAATTTTAAGCCTTTGTTTTCACAAGACAGGGGGAGAAATAGGGCAGGGCTGCTGGGTCGAGCATATATATGTGCTCTATATATGTGCGCCTGCTCTACCAACTGAGTTAACCCAGCACGAGACATCTTATGATTTACCCTGCTAGTTTGGAGTATCTATTATGTTGATGAGAGAGGTTCAAAGACATATATGATATACAATGATTCCACATGGTCAGCAGGTTCTGGAGGGTGACATGTTACTGGAGCAGCACAGAGCTGGGCCAAAGCCTCAATAAAAACAAAATCCCTTCTTTACAGATCACATATTTATTCCCATTTCTCAGACACATTGACTCCTTTTTCATTTCATTTTTTTTTTTACTTTTGGTGTTCTTAATAAAAGAGAACATGGTCTCAATTGTGTACTTAAATGTAAAGTTAGTCATTGAAATTAAACTTTAAGAAAATGTTCTGCCAGTTGTTCAGGGGCCTGTTGTGTCCGCCCTCCAGCCACACAACCCCCTCGCCCCCCCACACAGAGCAGTGCTACTGCTGAGCACACTGGTTCTCCATGCTGCTGTTGGAGCTCACATGGATCACCTCCACTGTTCCACGTGGCTTCTTTCTTCTCTCCTCCCTCTGGTCCTCCAGGTTCTGCTCCAGGTTCTCCTCGCTGAGGACACAATCACAAAACACACAATCACTTAACATCCCAGTTGGTCACCCTGTCTCTTTTTAGTTGGACTCTACAGTAGGAATCTATAGCAATATGCAGCAGGGATTTACAAAGTTTTTGTATTGTTCAGTGCACACCAAATACGTCCTTTAATGTCTTTTTTTAGATTCACAACTCCCTTCATACAGCTCATATAACCTGTAAATTAATGTCATACAGAATGTGATTCAATAATAATAATAAAGTGTTATAATCCACACTAAGGCAATATGGCTACCTGGATCCACAGATTCAACTATTCTGTCTGATATCAGGTAAGCCATAGAGTCAACTTTATAATGTAATACCTTAATTCACCAGTTAATTGGGAACAAACTACAAAAAGAAGAGACACTAAATTTGATCACAAAATAAAAAAAGAAGAGCCGCTAGATGGCAGGAGTGAGTTTACATTTCTCAGGAGCTGCAACTGCAAGTAGCATCCCAGGAATCTAGTGTTGTTTTAGTCAAGAAAAATGCTTTAAATGGTGCATCTTCAGGAACTCTTAATGATGATAACAATAACAGAAACATCCAGGATGAAGAATCATTCCTGTGAGGGCACATACAGTACATGTGGGGGAGCAGCCAGCATCTCTGACAGTGTCCAACTGTCTGAAATCACTTAATGTTCAACTCTGTTTGGTGGGAGGCTGGAATATATTTGAGAGTCTTTATTTTCTTTGTGTTTTCATGTTGGAAGTTTGCCTGAAAAAAACAACCACACTAAAACCCCAATGTGTTCTTCTGCAGAGCAGCCGGACGCATCATGAACCCCAGTCCATGGAGAGAAACGAGATGTCTCCACTGTTGTCTCCAACTGACCCAGAACCAGCAGCGCAGAACAAAACCTGGTGCTCAACTCACCGCAGACAAAGAAACAGAGCACATTTAAGTCCCCCACCGGAGGGGACAAAAACTCTCCGCTCTCCATTGACTTGGCCTGTGTGAAGGTGCCTCCACATCAATTCCGTCTGCTTCCATCTTCCAATCCCAAAAACGGGGCTTTTATGAAGACAGAAGTGGATCCCGAGAGAGCAGAGAGAATGGAGAGACTGTGGGATCCTGACACTAAGCTAACGTTATGTACTGTTAGCTTAACTTATAGACATATGGTTAGCCTAAAACTGACATTGAGATATTTAACTTGGTACAAAATGCTTGCTGCAAACGTAACATCCAACATTTGTTATCTTGTCTAGGATCCCACAGTCTCCCCATTCTATCTGCTGATTCCTCATGTCTAGATCCCTATTTGACTTCATAAAAGCTCCGTTTCTGGGGTTGGCTGCTTGTAAGAACTTAAGTTCTGAGTTCTTTGCATTGTTGGTAGTGAATATAACCACACAGCTTTTAGATATGTTTCTGTTGTTAGCTAGCAGACGGAATTGAAGAGAAGGCAACTTCACGCAGTACAAGTAAATTGGAGAGTGGAGAGTTGAACCCCCCACCTGGTAGGCATGGCTTTCCACGCTCTGTCTCTATACTGAGCTGGGGGGGGGAAATCACAGACATACTGACCTGTGGGGGGGGATCACAGCAGCTTCTTCTCCGCTGATCTTCACACACTTTGCCGGCCGCGGCTCTGGCTCTGTACACACAAAAATATAACAGCTGAGTATTGAACCCTCTGCTGCTGCTGCTTTGCGTGCGTGCGTGCGTGTGTAGCAGCTGACCTCGTGCGGAGCTCACAGGATCCGCCTCAGGGTCTGCCATCATCTCCACGGCAACAACGTGCCCTCCCTTGTCAGGCGGGGCTTCTTCAGAGGAAGGTCCCACGTCAACAGGAAGCTTCTCTTTCCTTCTTATGTGCACATGTTTTTTGGCCTCTAGAGACAACCATGGCAATATTAGGGGCACACAGTTAGGGACAGCAGAGGCAGACCATGGCCCACGTCTTTCTCCACTCACCTTTGGGTTCGTACTTGTGCTGCAGTTCCTCTATCCGCAGCTGCAGTTTGATCTTGTCACTCTGAGTCTGCAGCAGGAAGCCAAACATATACACTCACGCTCAGTACACAGTGTTAACACAATCGCTAACTACAGCTGCATGGATGTGTGTTACAACCAGTGTTGAGTTGTGGATCATTGTGTATGTAGTGGTTGAATAAAAATCTTGTGGGTAATAACACTATGGATGGTGGTCAGAACACTCACCTGTGTGAGTAGCCGCTCAGAGGAGAAGAGCTTCCTCTCCAGCTCTAAAGCTCTCTGACTCTCCGACAAAGACTTCATCCTCTGAAGGGAAAGCTCATCTCCCAGGCGTTCTGCATCCTTACTGGGACAGACAGACACACAGACAGACAGACAGTGAACCCAAGAAAAACTGCAAGTCTTTGGATACACAGTATATATAATATTACTTGCCTAACCAGTTAAAGAAGCTTCACTTAATACGAGGACCTGCTGATTAGGGCAGGGTATCCAGTACCAGTACCCTTTAACTGACTCGGACACCAACAGAGCACTTCATTTGAAATAATCCTTCCACCTTTTATGCAGTGTTTTCCCCCAGATGCCACAGCCAGATATGGTGGTACTGTATCACCATACTTTTGAACGCTTTGGCGGCATCTTGGCACGCTGAACTGCCAACTCGGTCACATACACAACGCTGGACTCCACCTCTCCACAGACTTGAAGAGTTGCAGCTGCTGCAGTAGTCCCCAACCAATCACACATCACATTAGGTTTAGGGTACCTTTCGCATCTGAACCTATACTAGTCCCAATTCCAAAGTTCGGTTCCCGGTACCCAACGCTACTTTTTTTCGGCCCGATATCAGCCGATATTAGGCATTTCCCAATCTATTGATATCAGCATTTATAATGGCTGATTTAAAAAAAAAAAAACAGATGGCTTGTCAACCATGTTATGAGCGTTGGTGTGTCACAGGGTTAGGAAATCTGTTTAATCTGTTTGTTTTGTAATGTGTTTCTCGATTTTGTTTTTAAATACAGTATATATCGGCCAGTATATCGGCATATCGGATTTTTAAATAAGCAAATATTCGTATCGGTCTTAAAAATCCTTTATTGCTCAGGCTCTGGTTTAGTTTGTCCCATTACTTTGTGTATACTACCTCTCTGCTTGGCTCGCTGTCTCACTTGTGTTGTCTCTGCCTTCTTCTTCTGTGTGACAATTTATGAAGGACACTAATATTGCAGACTACAGGAGCTTAAAGCATCAAATGGTTTAGGTAGCTTTTGATTTCTGCTACATTACAGTTGTAAGGTAAGGTGTACCCACATGTCTTGTTACACTCACACAGTGTTGTTGAGCTTCATCTTCAGCAAGTCAGTGTAGTAGGTTTCATCTTGGCTGTCAGCGCTTTGTGCTGGAGCAGGGTTAACTGGCTGAGCCTTCAGCATCATCTACGCACGCACACACACACTTTTATGATGACAATTCAATTATGTTTTTTCCCCCACTTCATGTTGGGCAAAAGGCAAGGATAATTTAACACGTTTGTTACATCCTCCTGAGCTTTGATATTTTTTGTTCTTCCTGTTAATATGTCAGACTCACCTCCACCTTCTCCAGCCTCTGCAGTTTAGTCATCAGATTTTGGATGTCTCCATTTTTCTCCGACAGCATGGACTGGAGCCTCTCCAGCTGAGCAGGGTCAGCCCTGGAGCCCTGCAGCTGCATCAGAGTGGCTATCTGGACCTGCACAACACATGCACGTCAATGCTGTCATCTAGGTTCTGAGCAGACAACAATGTTTACAGCCTCCACAACACACGGTACTATACCTTCATGCGCTGCAGTTGCTGCTTGCTGAAGGCGTGCTGTTTCTGCAGGGACACATACTGGACCTTCATGCTGATGAGCTGTCTCTCCATCGCAGCACGCTTATCCTCCAACTGCAGTACCAAAAAGGAACATATGGATGTGTACTCTGACTTTGCATTTCATTAAACTCTAAAACTAGTTTAGCTTGTAGGCTTGTCCTGCTGCTCTCAGCTGTCTAACATGGAGTTACAGAGAACTGTTGAGGCTGGGTAGAACAGTTGATTGTAATTTGGTTTTCTACATCAGCAAAGACAGAGCCTTTGTTGCCGTTTGTTTGCAGCTCAGGTTGGGTTTTACCTCAGCAAACAGAGAGTTGCCTTTACTGTTGGGATCCTGGGCCTGCTGTAGAACCTGGTCCAACTGGATCTGGAGGTCCCGGTTTGCCTCACGAGATTTCTGTGGAGACAGAGATGCAAAGACATACAGAATGAGCATATACAGACACAGAGACCTGGAGACAAAGAGCCGACAGTCGGTTAACGTGCCCCTAGTCATTTCACGTAGCAATGCATCCTCGTATTTTAAATAATTCCATCAAATGAGCCTCCGATGGTCAATGAAGCCATGTGTTTAATTAGAGAGGCAGACAGAAGGCTTGGCACTAATCTATCCTGTGGTTTCTTAAAACAGATCTAAGAAGGGGCAGAAAAATGTCCCTCAGAATAGAGCCAAATGTGGTGAGATTCCAGTTTGAGTGTATTCATCTGGTTATGGAGTTTGCTAGAGAGCTTTATGCTGTATTAAAGTAAAGCTGCTCTTGTCCTAAATGTTTTCTATTTCAAGACTCCAGAGACATACCAAGGTTTGAGATCACTTTATACATGAAGAATTTGACCGTTTCAATGGCCTAGGTTACCAAAACCATTTAAATGCACACACAAGCACAACACAGACAAAAGCTGAGGACATTTACCTCCAATGCATTAAAGCAGGAAACGGCCTCTCTCTCTCGCTCCTCTTTCTCCTCTGTGATTTGCTGCAGGCGGCACTGCAGGCTGCTGCTGCTCAACTCCAGCTGCTGCTCTCTGTACCGACACTCTTGCAGCGTCTGCTCCAGCTCCACCTGGCGCACACAAACACATTACTCATACAGCTGCAACTCCACCTGCCGCACACAAACACACTACTCATACAGCTGCAGCTCCACCTGGCAGGCAGGCAGGTGCGCGCAGGTGCGCGCGTGCACGCACGCGTGCACGCACGCGTGCACACTCTCTCACACACACACACACACAGTGTGTGTGAGCCCCAATGCTGAGATCAGGCTGGGAAAGAAGCAGCAGATTACATATTAAGGCTATTAAGATTACATTCTCAATGACTAGCGGTAGCTGTACAAGAGAATATACTGCGTTTAGTTCCGCCCCACTCACCTTAATGTTCTCCAGATCCATGATCTTCATCTGCACCTCCATCACCTCAGAAGTCATGGAGCTCTGGGTGCGTTCATTCAGAGCTCGCAGCTCCTCCATCTTGTTGTTCAGAGTCTCAGTCTGCAGCTCCAGTTTGTGTTGCAGCTGATTGTTGTTCAGCTGGGATTCCTCCAGAGCTGCCTGCAAGCTCATCACCTGGGACCGCACACAGGAAGACATCTGGAGCATTAGTGCATGGTCTCCTCCATATGTTGCACTGATCTCAGACAGACAAAATGTGCTTGTACTCAGAGGGGCAATTTCAGTAACTAGAGCTATTATTTTCTCCCCATTCCATTTAAATAATGCTATGCAAACCAACAGATGGGTATGAACAACTTCCCTTAACTCTTAGGTGTAATTAATTAGGTGTGTAGTAATTAGCATTCATTTCTAAGGGGATGGGAAAGAAGACTACAGTTTGACCTGAAGGTCAATCTGTGAAAATTACACGAAAAAAGTCTGCCTATAGTCGAAACAAAACTTAATTCTTAAATCGTCACATGCCATTTGACAGTTCAATGTAGTGCATTTGAATTACTGTATTCAAAGCAACCCACGCATTAGGAGCAGTGGACAGCTACATACGGTGTCCGGCAGCGTCACGGACACTTTGACATGTGGCCCGAGGAGCCTGGGCTCAAACCACCAATCTTGTCGACCATTGTACTTCAGAGTCCCAAGTTGTATTATTTCATTGTTATGTGTGGCCTACTGGCCTTGTCTTAGAAAAGTCCCAGCGGCATTTGTGTTACTCCACGCTGCATTTATGGATTTCACATCCAGCAGACAAAGAGCTTCATGGGAGTCATGTTTGTGACCTTCTGGTCAATAAAGCGGTATTAATGCTTGCTGTGTGCCTATGGCAGCATTTTCTATTTAGAGTTCAGCAGCTGACTTCACCCATCCCACAGCAACACTACAAAGATGTAAGATATTACACCTTTATTATATTCCACAGTATCTGTTTACAATCTCTCATTGACTGTGATACAAAATGATGTGGAGAATGCACATACTTCTAAACTAGGACAATACTGCACTACAGTACAATCGCCATTTACATTCATTCATTCATTCATTCATAGAGGGCGGGTAATGCAGTGCAGCATTGGTGTGGGCGTTGACAACCGCCGGATGAATAAAAGGAGTGTTTTTGATGGAAGTATATACTAAGGAGTAATACTAATGATGGCTACGTTGTGTTGAGCAGTAACATCTCTGCTGCACCTCCTGATGCTGTACCTTGTTGTTGAGCTCACTGAGCGCTGCGCTGTGGCTCCTCTCCAGATGGACCCGTTGGTCCTCCAGCTGCTGTCTCTGCTGCTTCTTCACACAGTCGTGGTCTGACTGCAGCGACTCCAGCATCCGGCTCTTTAACTCCACTTCCCTTTGAAGGGAGTACTTGTCTTGCTCCAGGGCCTTTGACACAGACACATACAGAGTCAGGGCTCAATAGAGAAAATCAGAGTGGGAAAATATTTGGGCATACCAGTGCAAAGGACTGGAACCGGTTCGAAATCCTTCCCAGTGCTTTTAAGATTATTTTATATTATTGGTACTTGAAGAAACCAATGACCAGCAGAGCAGAAAATATCATTTTAGCATTGGCCAAACACAGGGACACTGTTGACACTGGGGGGTTAAATCTCCAGGGGTCTCATTTATAAACGTGGCGCACGCACAAAACGGGGCTGAAAAATGTGCAAACGCCACTTCCCACGCTAAGGCTGTGACAGGGACACTATTGGCAAAAGGATGTACATTTACATTCCAATAAAGGCTACTGATAACCTGCCTCTGAAGTTTGACTTTTTGCACCATTACAATACTTATAGGTAACTAGTCATATCTTCTGCTCCATGAAACACATTAATGCTCAGTAGTACACATACATACTTCTTTAATGTATTTGCATTGTACTAAAATGACTTCATTTTTAATGGGCATAAATGCGGCTAAAACAGGTGCATCCCAAATGTTTCAACATAATATTTTAGGCAGTATGGTCTTTAGAAAAATGTTTTTTGGGGGAAAAAAGACGTGCACCGCACACATGCCACTGTATCAACTTCACCAACTCATGTGTCAATTTGATCTGAATGAACAGAGAAAAAAAAAACAGTGTGATGATGGATGACAGCTGTTGGCAATCTGAGATGAAACTGTAGGTTTTATTTTGTCCATGAAAAAACACTGCAGCTCCAGAAGACACAAGTTCCCAACATACTCTTGTATGTGCATGTGTACATTACTCTCCCATGCAATCCAATAAAGGGCAACCCGAAACACACGGGCTGTGTCTCATTCCGCATACTTCCGTCAGTAAAATGCTAATGTGCACTGACCACTTACTGCCGTAGTGCCCACTTTCGATGGTTAGTATTTAGCAACTATACAGCCTATTTCTTGCATAAAATGTTTTCAGAAACATGTTTCGTGAACTATTTTTGTAAAATACGAGATCCTAATCCTAACAAGCCGCCATGATGCTTGTTTTGAAATTCGGGAGAAGCCAGACCCACTTGATGCCCCTTTCCACCTTGTAGTCAAGATGGCGCCCATTTAGTGTGAGTAGGGTACTTTTAGTGCACTGACTTTCTGCGGTTTGAGACACAGAAAGTCAAAGCAATGCACGGCTACAATAAGCTGTGGGTCAGCCAAGCCTCTAGAGTGCAGTGTCATACCTCCAGCGCGTTGGTCATCTCCACTCTCTGCTCCTCTAGTCGGTTCTGCAGTTCCACCTGCAGGCTGAGGAGACCCAAACCCTCCAAGGCCGCCTTTTGGACCTGCTCCTCCCTCTCTCTCAGCTGGCTCTTCAGGCGCTTTATCTCCTCTTCCGCTGCCATCTGGAAAGCTTTGGAAAACCTTCTTTATGCCCTTGCTATGCCTATGGAGAGATAATACATATCTATTTGTGTTGTATAAGTGTTGTGTTTTATTTGTCATTCGTAAGTCATTTGGTCAACTCACCACACAGATGCTGAAGCATTTTTTATTAAATTAACGTTACACCTGATACACTGAAGCTTCAGTTACACATGCATTGTGTAGCTGACGTTTACTGTATTGGTTCATATGACAAGGTCATTGCGCAGCTTCTTGGATGTCCCAGCGTTAGAACACAACGTTACTGTCTCTGTTGAGAATACTAGCTAACACTGGAGTATAAAAAACACACTTTACAAGACCGTAACGTTACATATTCACTCCAAGTTACAATTAGCTACAATAACAGGATATCACCACATTAGGACACATCTAGCGTTAGTGTTTGTGTTTATGTAATGGGTAGATGATTGGTCTAATTCATGATTTCATCTTGAATTTAAAATCAGTAAATCTCTCTTATAGAACCTAACACTGAGCTCCAGAATTCTGTTGTCTTTGTTTGTCCAAGTAACGTTAAACGTTAAATAAAACACACAAACGGTCACCAACTGATCTAAAGTTACGTTAGAAATCGGCGAAACAGACAGAGGGCTTGTGTTGATGAAATATATAGCTTTGCTAACGTTAGCTAGCTAACGTTAACCATTTACACAATGATAGCGCTTGTCCATTCAAGAAGTGTCATTATAAGTAACTCTAAACAGCAGCAATTGAATTTGTATCGGCCATGGCTATAAAATGGACAATATGTCGAGAATAACACACATTTAGTTAAGTTACCTTGTCAGTTGTCAGTCAGGTCAAACCGCCACCGTTTGAATATCCTGCAACTCCGTGAACTATCGCGACACGCTAGCCCCAACGGGAGTTGGTCCTGATTGGCCAGGCAGGAGCAGTTGAGTAATTTCTTTGACTGTCTATGATCATTTCTGATGATGAATGGCTTCAACAGAGAGCATTTTCCTTCTAGTGTATCTCCACGTGTCCATGATTCAGCAAGGGACTTGAAGATACGTTTATTAAATGTGCTGACACAATGGACCCTGTTATTTTATTAACTTTCTATCTTAAGCTCAGTGAAATACTTTAATTTGCCAATTAATTTGTGTTATAGAAAACAGTTCACAAAAACTGTAAAAACACTCTTACTGTAGTGTTGCTGCTCCCTCCTTCACAGCAGATAATCAGGGAAAGTTCCCTGAGAGGCAGCCTCCCTTTTGCAGGAACAACCTTTATTCACACAGTTCTACATTTATACCTGGAAGCTGCCCAGTACAACCACTGTCTGATATGCTGGCCATTGAGCAGCTCCACTGGAGCCGTTGGGGTCAAGGGTCGTGATGGCCGAAAGAAGCGTCGTGAACCAGAGTCTTAATTTTCTGAGCCCGTTAGATGGCGCTCTCTGTTCAACAATTAGTTGAGAATATATACAGAATTGTAATGCCTTAGGCCTTTCTCTTAAAACCAAGAGCACCATCTAGTGGGCTCAGAAAATAAAGACACGGGTTCACAAAGCTTTATCACTAGTCAAGGGCACCTTGGGTGATGACAAGCCTTGCTCTTTCACTTTCCCCACCCAGAATTTATCTTGTCGGTCTGGGGATTGAATCAATCAACAACCTCCCGGTCACAAGCTTGGGTCTCTAAACTTTTGGCCACCACTACCCATTATCTGGGATGCTTTGTGTTTTTGGACCTAAACCAGCCATAAGTAAATGTCGTGCAATGTATTGTGTGTTTTTTTTCCCCCTTCTGTGTACATCCTGTCACACAATCTGTGGAAAGCAGACTACAGTCTTCATAGAACATGCACGATTGAACACGACTAGTACATCACTTCACTTTAATTCAACTTTCATCACATTCAGTTCTCATGTATTACACATTACCCTCATCAGATTCAGACATGATTTTCACTGTTAGATGAACGTCAGTGTATCCGTTCATTCAGCTGTCATGCTCATCAGGTCCCCACATGGACTCTAAACAGAAACACTGGTGTGTTTTTACAGAACAATGTGAAACAAATAGTGTTAATATTGTCATATGTGAGGAATCAAACATGTAGAACAGCCTACACAGTGCAGCTTTGTTCTAATATTTACAGTAAACTGTTTGTGAGTTTTTCTCAAGCTGCAGCAATGGAGGCGTCATCCAGCTGTCGACCCTGAGGCTGTGGACAAACACAAAAAACACTGTTCACATTCACATTAAAAAGACGGCTAACTCAGTGCGTGGACGCATTCCTGTGAGTGGGTTACCTTGACAAAGATGCGCTGTGGCAGGAAGCGTCTCAGTGTGTGTGTGTTGGTGGACAGGCAGCGGGGCAGGCTGATGTTGAGCTGTGGTAGTGTTTGGTAACCAGCCATCAGTGGGTAGTAGTTATACAGCATCTGCTGCTCCGAGCCAGGAAGGATACGCAGACGCACCTGCACACACGCGCCAACATTTTCTTATTTTCAATTCCAAAAATCATACCAATGTCATGTTGCGATTTCTAAGTGAAGTTTTTGATTCATGTGGTTCTTTGAGGCTGGTATGAAAGCTGTAACTCTGCACGCTTCAAAGTGAACTCGGGCAGAGTTTGGTACGGGTTTATGAATAAAAGACCACAAAAGGTTCAGCTTAGTTAGCTCAGAAGTATTTATTAGTTTGGATCCAGCTGATGGAAATGCAGCGACAACGCTCTTTTTTCCTCATTTGCCAAATGTTCATTTAAAAGCGAGCCCAGTTGTACCTGTTTGAGTCCAGAGAACATGAAGGCATCAGACGGTTCCACAGCCATCTCCACCTCCTGCACCAGAGCTGTCCTGTTCTCTATGTGGTAACGGACTGAGAGAGACTCTCTGACTCGTCCAAAGGAGGGCAAATCTGCCCCAAAACGAGAAATAAACTGTTACAGGCCAAATCCATCAGGTAAATAAATGAGGGGAAATGTGTGCAAAGTAACACTTGAAAGACGAGAGACATTAACACAGAGCATAGTAAGCCCTAAGGCACATGTGATGTGAGCGTTCTCTGGACTGACCAGCGTGGATGTAAAGAGGGACAGACTCCAGGATGACGTGAGGGAGAGCCACAGCTGTCTGGATCAGTGGACTGTCTGCACCAGATGACTTCCTGTACAAAAAAATAAATAAATACGGAGTCAGTAGCTAATCACTCATCACTGTGTGTGTGTGTGTGTGTGTGTGTGTGTGTGTGTACCTCCTCCATGAAATCAGGTACTGTCCTGTAGCTACAGTGGTACTACTGTTGGTCAGTGGTGGACACCGGAGACAGAAACACTCACTAGCACACTCGTCTGTCTGCAAAACAACTGAGCACACGCGCGTACACACACAGTTTGTGAGTCCAGCTATGACTGTAAGAAGGTATGTTTGTAAGCTGAAGGTGCACAGTGTTGGGTACCTTCCTGCAGCTGGGACTGCAGCTGTGCTGTGTTTGTGGTCATAGTAAGCAGCTGCAGAGAGGAGGAGGCCAGCAGGAGAGGCCAGGGAGACGAAGACAGGATGTCTGTCATCAACAGGAAAGGGATGTCCACGGCTACCCGCTCCAGTGGCTCAAACTGCACACGCACACACACACACACACGCACACACACACGCACACAAAACCATTATAAGTCTAACCACTGCACTTCCCCGTTCTCATGGCGTTGCCATGATCTGCCAGTTTAAAGCAGTTGTCATAATCACTGGCTCAGAGCCAATACACTGAGAAAGTACCAGCTACAGACCTTGGTGGACACAAACTTGGCAGACACCTCAAATGGGACCACCGTCTCTATGGTGACCGTCTCATCCTGAAAGACAACAGGAGAGCAGTGAAGCAGTTTAATAAATCAATCCCCACGGCAACTTGCTGTCAGAGGAGCTTCTCTACCTTGTGACATTTGCAGACGATCTGGCGTCCTTCCACTGACGTATCGATGCTGTAGGCCACATGGAACAGGAAGACCCGGGGTCCAGTCGACACACACTTCACATATACGCATCTCTCCAACTATTCATGCACACACGCACACAGACTCACACACAGTTAGTACTGGTCACTGTGGAGAAGCTGAAATGTCAGCAGGTTTATATCTAAAGGGACAACTCAAGGAGGGACATGTGTGAAAAAAGCCAGCAGTTCGTTGTTCAGTGTCCTCTCTGGGCCTCAGCCAGCTACATCTGCTCCACCTCCATCCTCTAATAATGTCACACGTGTCAAGTTAACTCACGATGAGTTAACAAGGTAATGGTAATTAATCTCATCTTGGTTCTCATAAAGAGACAAACTTAGATTCAGATGGTTGAGGTTGTGAGTTTATTTTATCAACTACAAAGCTGAGAGAACTAAGTGAAATTGTTGATCGCGTGCAATGCATCCTGGTACATGTAGGCACAGCTGCGATGGCTTTGTGAGCAGGAGAACTCCGCCAATACAGCACATACTGGGGGATAAACGGACTACATTTATCCTCAGCACTAACTGGGCATCCACAGTAAAGTTGCTGCTTGCCTCCTAAATAATCCTGCAGTGTAGTACATGTTGTGTTCCAGGAGTTTCTCTGAAAGTGTTTGAATGTGTGAGTACCTGTTGGCCGGGGTTCAGCTCTCCTAGAGGGACGTCAGGAAGCAAGGCTGGGGCAGTGTCGTCACACACCTTCGAGCAATCCAGCGTCACGTGCGTGGTCTGGCCTAGATTAGCATCCTGACCTGGACAGACAATCAGGACAAACCCAAAACCACACAATGAAGGTATGCCAGATATTTCCCCATTCCTTAGAGCTTATCTATACCAGACACAGGACACTAGAACCTTTAATGTCACTGTGAAACAATTAAAGAAATTATTCTACATCTTATTTCTGAGTGAGAAGATCGATAGTAGTCGCACGCCTGTGATAAGTACTTAGCATAAATACTGAAAGCAGGGGGAAACAATCTGGCTCTGAGACCTAGCAGCAGCTTTGACATCCGTATACACACAGAAATATAACAATGTGTAAATATTTGTGGTCATGGTGGGAGTTTCCTGCTGTAACACTGGTTCTGCTGTACTTGTATCAGTGTACCTGGTTTGAGACCAGCTGTCAGTTTGACATCCCTGGCCACGCCCCCCTCCTGTGATTGGATAGTGAGACGGATGCAGTACATTTCATTGTTAAGTGCAGGAGGCTGGTGGCTCAGCTGAACGGAGATCTTTGGGACTCTGGAGATGATCCTGAACGACACACAGGAGCATACACAATAAGAACATGTGCTGCTGTACAAAGGGACAGTTACTGTGTGAACAAGGCCTTACATGGTACTGGGCTGCATGCTCAGGCTGTCCCAGTCCAGCTCCTGACGTGTCTCGACAGCCCGCCCACATCGGCGTGATGACCTGCCAGCCAGCAAGGCTTCATGGGTAGAGGCCGCATCTCCACCCGCCCCTCTCCAGCCCACAAACACACAGCGACCGCCGCCATGACTGCCCAGCATCAGCTCGATGCCTGTCATCTGACACCCAGTGACACACAGTCACTCAGCAACTCTGTCTCTGACACACACACACACACACACTCACTCACTCACTCACCTCGATCTTCTTGCCAACGTCTTCAGTCTTTGCTACAAAGCTGAAGTTGTAGCATTTGGTTTTTCTTGGCAAGAGGCTCATACTCTCCTGACCTACAGACTCCACCACACACCATTGGTTGTACTCCTACACACACACACACACACACACACACACACACACACACACGTTAGAAAGCTCATGGTTTTTTCACCTTTATAGTATACTCTGTTTCGAATCAGTTGATTGAGTTGGTAAACTTGTTTTTTTTTTTATTTTTTTACATTGTATACATTTGCTCCGATTAGTTTTGGTTTCAAACTGCAGTTATGTGAGCTCACTAAAGATATATATATGACAAAACTGCATCCTGCCATCATCACATACATGACCTGCGTCTCCAGGTACTTATAATAGATTGGTTTGTAGACGGGCTGCCCCGTCTTCTCATCTCCTCTCTCTGTGTCGTAGTTTTTTCTACTGACTGCTGCCGCGGCTCTTTTTGCTTTGTTGCGATGTTTAGAAGCAAGACACGGGCAAGACACTACACTGAGCTATTCCTTAAAGGAGCTTTCCCAGTCTTGTAACACAAGGAGGGCCAGCCAGAGCTTCCCGTATTTGGTCTGAAAGTCCGAACCACCCAAAAAATGCTATCACACTATAAACAAACCGACAGTTTCAGCTTGGTCTGAACTGAGACCACCTCTTTTTAATCTGACCAAAATTTGGTCTTTTCATCCAGACCGTGGTCCGGGGGAGGTTTCACACCTGTTATTTTGGTTCGGATAGGGGTGGCCTCCAGCTCACCCAGAAAGAGCGTTCACCCCATGTAGGCTGAGTCCTGCAGCAGCACAGGTTTAGAATCCGACCTGCTGTCCTTTGCTGCGTGTCAACCCCCATCTCTCTCCCTCTTTCCAGTATACCCACTATCACTACAATAAAAGGGAAAAAGCCCTAAAAAAATAATCTGTAAAAAAACAACTAAAAAAACAACTAAAAAGTCAGAAAATCCAGAACAAATGAGGTATGTGTGAAAACTTCCTCAGAGTCAACCAGAACTAAGAGTTATTTTTTAAAGATTCCTTCCTATGTTCAGTGAACTTCAGGAGAAAGAAGTACCTGGTTACTGAGGCTCACGGACAGCTTGTTGAAGGACACGGGGTATGGACAGTCGGCTCGGAGGAAAACCTGGAGTTGGATAGGCTGGTCAACATGGAAACTGGGAGACTGGAACTTGGCCTTACACTGAACTGGATTCAAAGAGAGAGAGAGAGAGGGAAACATCCTCATATGCCCTCAATCAATGTCTTGTGTTTTAAACATATTGCTATAACTCTTAGTTTTAAACTTAGCAAACAATCAGACAGCAGAGCATTACATAAATGTTGTTGGTCCGTGGGCTGGAGCCTTGACATGAGGAACATGAACTCAATCATTTCAAGTTTTACAGGACCAAGAGAAGGACTCGTTTTACTTGAATAATTGTTCTTGTGCGTTCGAGTGTAAGGTTCAACTAGTACAATCATTACAACACATTACTGGGAACGTGTGCCACACTGAACATTGATTTATATTATTCATTATCAGCCTCATGCTTGAAGCTTTGGATGCTTTCATTACAACATTTGTTAGCAGTTTCAGAGATAACATAAGACAAATGTTTATTGTCATTGCACAGAAACCAATACAATGAAATTGTCAGTGCCACAACTGAAAGTGCATTAGAGAAAAAACAAGACAGACAATAAATATCTAAAAACAAGAATAATTTAAGAAAACACAAAAAATATGATGTATGATCATGTGTCCTAAGTGTCATAAATACACTACGTGGCTTGCGTAAGTATACACACACCCATGCTAAAGTTGATTAAAAAGAGGAATAAAATAATAAAATTGGCATGGTGTTATTTCAATTAGCTTAATAGCTGGTTTGAGAGATGATCTTATGGAAAGTTCCCTATGCCTATCTCTATGTATGGTGAAGGGTATGTGATGATGATGATGATGATGTTGTTGGGCCCCTGTATTTTAAGGAAGAATATTTATTTATTTACAATACATTATTCATTCACAAAGAAAATTGGTGTCCTTAAAAGGTTGGAGTTTCCTAAATTTTTTTAATTAAGGCATTAAGATCAATTTCCAAAAGATGTTTTTTTATTCCACTTTTTATTCAACTTTAGCATGGGCGTGTAAACTTATGCAAGCCACTGCACATGCACCTGGGCTGTCTGCGTACATAAAGAAGATGAAGGAGAGCAGGAGTGTGAACAGTTGGAGTGAGAGTGTGATTACTGACTGAATGGAATGTAGTCCTGCACTTCTATAGTGAACTCGTTAGAGCCGGCCAAAGCCATGCGGTCGTTCCAGAGCGCCCTTGCTGCAGTGACGGAGACCGGGTCACACTCCGGCTCGGCCTCAGGGACCTCGTTCTGAAAACAGGAAGACAGTTAGAGCATGCTGGTCCCTGCTGTGTGACCACCTAATGCGGGACTAACGTCACTGTGCAGCCAATGCCATGGTCAATCACACCTCTCTGCACACAGTAACAGCCGGACCAAGCTCACTTCTCCTTCTACTCACCTTCAGGACTTTTATGAGATTCTTCTCAATCCTCAACTTCTGCTCCTCCTTCAAGGTTGAAGCTGGAAGACAAGAAGATTAAGACATTACCTCTTCTACCACTACTAACGGAACGGTTGCCTTGCTTCTGTACTGAAATGTCTTGTGTTTTAAACATCTTGCTATAATTATTAGTTTTAAACTTAGCAAACAATCAGATAGCAGTACATCACAAAAAGGTTGTCAGTTCGTGGGCTGGAGCCTTGACACAAGGAACATGAACTCAGTCAATCATTTAAAGTTTTACAGGACCAAGAGAAGGACTCATTCTACTTGAATCATTGTTCTTGTGCGTTTGAGTGTAAGGTTCAACTAGTACAGGACTCCTAATGACTAATCTCATCTTTGAGCTGTAGAAAGATCATGGTGAAGCATTGTTGTATGATATCAATACAGACATGTTATTGTATTAAACAGCCATATTGCCTTGTAGTCACAGTTTCACTTTGCTGCCAAAAATAAAACTGATCCAATTAGAAAGGTGAAAATGTCATTGTAATGAAATGGACAGTTTGAATCTTCA
The DNA here is from genome assembly GCA_013375575.1 of Percina caprodes. NCBI lineage: Eukaryota > Metazoa > Chordata > Actinopteri > Perciformes > Percidae > Percina > Percina caprodes. The sequence continues at coordinate 1,961,020 of JABXJD010000089.1, forward strand.
TCCCTGATTGGCTAAGGCTGGTGGAGTGTAGTGTGCTGCTCACCTCTGCCCAGCAGCTCCATGCAGTATATCATGTAGTCTCTAACACTGGCCATCAGGTAGGCACAACGCAGAGCCGTGCTCACTATGGCTGTCAGCAGGCCCCACCAGCGCTCGGTGCGATAGTCACACATCACATAGTCCAACAGCCTACACACACACACACACACACAAACACACAATATCCTACTGACAAACTCGGATTTAGGAAACAATCTCCCTGGAACTGGCTGACAAATGATGCAGTGTGCAGCATGTGTTTGACTCACTTCAGGGCTTTGGTGTAGTCTTTAGCGTGGTAGTATTCCTCTCCCATCTGCACCACTGCGCAGGATACACACAATGTTCAGAGTCAACACAACAGAGGGCAGCCTGAATCTGAAGGAAATGCTCCTTGATGGTTGAAATTATGTCTAAAAAAGGATGCTTTGATGAGCTTGCCTCACTATGTGATGATCATATAACATTAACATAACGTCAAAATATTCCATAGCCTCAAACATGTCTACCTGATGATTGCAGTTGTTAACTTCGACATGTGAATGCTTGAAAAGGTTAATGCACTTATAATCAGGCTCACTATGAAATACGATCTGCAGATTTATTCTGGAGAATAACATGTAGTGCCTTTAAAAACAAAATGTAGCGTTCTTCCCCTGTGAGGCCAAAGGACGCATTAAAGGACCGGAGCGCAGTGCTACTCACTGAGGTGACTCTTCATTCGAGGGCACTTGTACTTCTTGAACTGGGCCACAGCGTTACTGAGAAGTGCTATTATCAGCTCCTGCATGGGCACAGACAGAGACAGGAAGGGCTTCATACAGCAGTAACACAACTATTATCAGCTGATGTAGAGGAGCAGACAGAGAGAGGCAGGGCTTCATACAGCAGTAACAACAGTGTTAGGCCACGTTCAGACTTCCTGCGTTGGCCGTCCAAAAACTCAGGGCTTTTCATTCATTTTGAATGCGAGTAGTGCGTTTAGGCAGCAGTGAGGTAATTGCATGGGGACTCAACTTTTGGAGAAACACAACGCCACGTCACGCTGCAGTGGCCAATCAAGTAACAGGAAATCAGACTTGTGGGTGTGTTTTGAGGCATTTTGACAGTCCCGTACAGGAAACATCACTGCCTCTATCTCCTACCACAAGAAAGATTTAAAGACCAAACACAAGCACTCAACTGCCCGGGAGTTTGTGTAAAAGCTGACTGTTTCCTGCAACAACAAAGACCTCATTATGACTCGCTTGTCTCTTTTCTTTCTCTCTCCCCTGTGAAATGAAGTTGCCTTCAAGTGCCGTTGGAAACGAAATCTATAACAATCTGACAGAAAACAGCAACTGTGAAATATAAAATCTACTTGTGCTACATTGGGGGGTTAAAGAACACAACATGATGTCACACAAATTGTCCCTTTCGTTGACACTCCCGAACACACCACCCTGCAGAAAATCACCTGATCACTTTTTTGTGTGAATGCTCCGTTACTGGGATGAGCTAAATCTAATGAGTTTATCCTTGCATCCAAGTAGACGTCTGCTCCAAATGTGAAGAGACTCCCTCAAGGGTTGCTAAGGTACCGCGGTCACGAGAATGGGAAGGCCAACCCGACAAGCTAACGGCTCAAACGCTGTGGCAGTCTAGGATGGTAATTAAACAGAAACAGGGATTGTCTCAGGCTACAGCCACACTGATAGCAATATCACTTGTTATAAACAGATATTAAAATGAATGAAGTTGTGCTGCTTTCAGTATTCTTCCAATATAAAAACAGACTGCTTGTTGCACTATTGAACAATTTAACTTAACACAAAAGGCACCATTAAAAAAGGATGACGCAGACATCCAGAGTCACTCTGATTGGGATAAGTCCCGGCGTGTCCTTCCCTGATTGGTCATGCCCCTTTCATGTGACCCTTTATGGAAGAAAACAGACATCAGCCGTGACTACCGGAGGTTAATTCAACATAAATAACGAGTCACAGCTTTTTGGGCCCTTGTTGTCGGTGCTGGCAGCTGCTGTGCAGTTAAACTCTGCATTTTATAATGCTACTGTCTACGTGTGCGGAAAACCCATCAGAATACTTTGGAAGACGTTATAATCAATTAATTACAGAACTAGTGGTTTAAAGTGTCATAGCTGCTGCCTTAAAGCAAATGGGACAATAAATCAGCGAGCTAGGAGACAGCAGTGTATTAAGTGAGTGTTCTCACAGAGTGTGGCACATCTCTCTCTTTAATCTGCAGTGCCACAATCCCCGTCTTCTCCTTCTCTGCATCTGGAGGGTCAATACCTGCAAATACAAAGCCATGTTTTACTCCCAGAACACTGCTTCTTCATTAATGCTGTGTGCGTTCATTCTTGTTTAACTATATTAGTGGGGTCCAAAAAAAAAAAAAAAAAAACAGTATACTTGTGGGGTCTAGACAGCTTTGTGGTGCCAAAATTCTGGAAGGCACAACTTTAACTTTGACTTTGACTTATAGGGCTGTTTGAGGGTTAAGTCTTGGTTTTAGGATTACGGTTAGAATTAGGTTAAGCAGCTAACGAATGCATTATGTCAATGAGGACCCGTCATTGACATAATGCATTCCTTAGCCCCTTACCCTAACCATGTCAATGACGGGTCCCCACAAAGGTGTGTGTGTGTGTGTGTGTGTGTGTCACTCATACTCTGGTGTCCTTGTCTCCATGGTCTCTGGCCGTAGAAGTCCAGTCCCCCACTCTGTGTGTCACCTGGTTCAGGGGAAGGATAACTCACTCCAGCCTAAAGCAACCAACCAATCAAATTAAACCTCTGAATTGTGCTTTATGAGCTAAATAGTACCAACAGCTTTTACGACAGAAACTGTTTTTCAGTCTGATTTAAGCTGGGCAATATTATCGGTTATTGGATTATATTAAGACCTGTAACAGCAATTATTTGTACTAGAACAGAGAAGGTGGGTTTTGATTTGTTACTGAACTATGCGTGTCTTTTAGAGCGGTAGTAAGAGAAGCTGTAGCATCATCACCTGACAGAGCTGCTGAGCCAGGGTCTTTCTGTCCTGGCTGTAACAGGCAGCCTGCTGGTAGTAGAAACCAGGGTTCTGGGTCTGGATGGCTGTCAGGCCCAACTTTATTGCTTCATCAAACAGCTCCCCAAACGACTGGAACCTGTTAGGAAGACAGTGGCCATTATACAGCTGGTCAGCAGGGATAGGGATCAGCTTTCTGAAAACTACAGCCATCTAACAAGCAGAGGTGCTGCTGCGGGACTTGGGTCCATCACGACAACAAGCCTCAGAAATGTCTCAAAAAGCTTCATGTTGTAAGCAAATGTTTTCTGCCACACAGCCAATTTACATTTTTATAATTCTACCATTTCTACTAAATGTAAACAGCATTGTATTGTGAATCACTTCAACATGCAAGGTGTGTGTCTCACTGTTTGGACATCCATGCGGCGTGTTCAAACGCCAGTTCAGCACTGCCAATCTTCTTCTTACACAGGTCGATGTGCTTCCTGAACTGGGCTATAGCATCCAGAGGAGTGTTGTGTTGGAAACACAGACGGCAGATCTGAAAAGACACAAAGACAGAGAAGGAGAGAGAAATGAAAGGTGGTCAGTAATGACAGACTTCCATCTGCTTTGGGCTGCCCGTGTGACGTTGATCACTTAAAGACAAGAGACAAGTACCTTATAGTTGATGAATCCAGCCATAGTTTTGATCTCCAGCATGTTGGTCTCGTGGGCCCTGAGCTCATGAACCAGACTGTATGCAGTCCTGTAGTACCTACAGACCCAAACCAAATCAGTGTAAGAGAAAAAGCTAGAGTGCAATGTGCAGTTCTCTGTGTATCTATACTTACAGCATTATTTAGCATGCTGTGCTTAGGCATGAAGCCACATGATGTGTCTCCTCTAATTCTGACAACATCCCTCTTTTCCACACATTTTGAATACAAAACATTTTCCTAATGGGACTTATTTACTTCAATCTGCTGATGGGGAATTAATCGGTCTCATTAACACAACAAACTGTTCTCTTCTCCGCGATGGATACAGGCTGAGACTTACTTGAGAGCATTCTGGGTGTCCTGTTTCAGCTCACTGAAGAACGCAATTTTAAACTGGTGTCTGACAAACAGCAGCTGGGAGAAGAGGAGAGTGTAAGGAGAGCAGCTCCATCTGTTTCAAACTGTAGGTGGACTATTTTTCCTTTCTTCCTACCTGATGTGTTGTCTTGTTTAGGAACTCTTTATGTGATTTGACTCGACGGATCTCAGTGTAGTAGTATGTCTGAGCATGTTCGTAGAAAGCATTCTCCAATCTACAGAAGAAGGGAAGAACACAGTCTCAGCGTGTGGGACTGCAGCTCATTAACCAATGTATATATCACTATCACCCCCTTAACACGTGAAATGATAATGCGTCTCCTATCCAAAATGTATCTAGATGTAATGTACCCTGATTACATTTACACCTGGTATTAATGTGTCTCCAGTGTCCACACTGAGATCTGATGGTTGTCCAGCTCAAACAACCGAACGTCCTCCTTTTTCTCTAGATCTGGCTGCTGCTGCACACAAACCTTCCTCGATGCATTTTGGGTACACCGACACCTGGACTTTCATGTGGTCTCACTATCTGATTGGAATTTGATCACCAAAAACACATTTTAATGCCAGGTGTAAATGGGGCCTATGTGGCAAATGTATGTAAAACACAAACTTTAATTACATTAAACTTGATGTTATTTTGACCATTTAATTGCAAAATATCGTATGTATACAACTAGATATCTCTATGGCATTAGTGAATTGGTAACTACCTTATAATGTAGCCCACTAAGTGGTCGGTGTGTGGCAGTACAAAGAGACTCTTGCCAGACAGATCACAGGCGTTACAAAGAGCTGCAGCTCTCTCTGATGCCACCAGGTCCTCTCCTGTTCAGAGAAAGAAATAGAGAGCAGATTGCTAAGGTTGGCTCTAACAGCAGATGAATGGAAGCTGCTTAACATCTACAGATAGTTTGGTTGACAGATAGTAAACTTGATAATAAAACGTACAGTCAGAAGGAGAGACAGGGATATACTGGAGACACACCTTACAAAACATGAGCTAATAGAGAAGAGATGTTTACCTGGAGGCAGAGGAGTTTTCTTCTGGATCAGAACCACAGCCACCTTGGTGTTCCTGCCCTGAAGACTGGTCCTAAAGACAAACAAACACAGATGGAAGTCTGGAGTCTAGAGGCAGCGGTACATATAGAATAATAGCTCCAATGAACTTTGCCACATTTTGTTTTCATTCAATGTATTTTCGCCTGCTGAATGAGTGGTTTATTAACTGCACAAATAGATGGTTACATGAGCAGTACACAAAATGCTGTCAGCCAACCTACTCACTCACAGCTCAGTGTGGCTGCTTAGTCTGGCTCTCTGATTGGTTACACATTGTGTCAGTCTACCTGATATCCTAATACCTTGTCAGGCAGGGAGGGGGGATAGAGCACAGCGCAGCTGTGTTAAAATGAATCCCACTGTGACAGTGTTTATGTAATTACTCTGACTGCCAGAGAGGGGAGACAGACTAACGTTTCACACTTTAAGATCCCAGCCCATATCTGCCAAGAGAACTTACCAGTGCTTTTGTTACAGTCCTCCTGATGTAAATAATGCAGTACTGTTTTTTTGTTTTTACTTGTGTACCATAAAGGGACTACAACTGCATTTGGTTGTGCAACCCTGTGTTGTACGATGACAATAAATGAACATCGCAGATGAATTTTACTGCAGTTATGTTTCTGATTGGGGTGTAAGGAGCTGATCTGCAGGATAGTGAAAAATATCTCACAAGTTTTGGAAACTGGAAATAGCAACGCTTTACTATACTACAACAACAGTCTTCTGGCAGAGTTGCATGACCTTTCCAGTTATTATTTTATAAACAACGTAATAAGGATAATGGTAGTTATGGAAGAGAAAAACAAATGCTGAAAATCCATGTGACGGGATGTATCTGATGACAAAAAAATATTGAGTGCAACACTGCAGCACCTACCTGCTCTCACACTCCTGGTCACCCAATAAAATCTTTTCTTAAATGTCTCAAATAAAATGTCTGCCTACCTGACAATCTCCACCTTAGTTGCACATTCAGATTGTTTTTCTTTCCACTGTGGGTCGTCCCAGTCCAACTCGTAGAACAGAACAACCAGAGCCGGTACTAGGTTGAGGTGTTTGTTCATCCAGCCTGTTTTTAGGATGCCTTTGGGGATGTACCACTCATAGGATGTTCGCTAGACAGAGAGAGAGAGAGAGAGAGAGAGAGAGAGAGAGAGAGAGAGAGAGAGATATATATACATACCATTACTGCGCAGACGGCAGCACTGAGCTCACATGAAGACAAGTGAGTGATGCAAGCTTAAACTCTGTCACAGGGTGACGGACTTCCAGATCTCTCCATGACCAGCTGCTCACCTTAGTGCGACACTTGGGGTATTCATGGTCTCCTGGAAGGACTTTGAAAGAGATAGGGACTCTGTCAGCTCGTCGGTTGGCACAGAAGGCATCCCAAATGGCCCGATGCACAGCATTGTACACCACATCCAGACCGGTCAAAGCCACAAAGGCCATGGGGCGACAACACAGCTCTGGAGGAAGCTCCCACTGGGACCCTGCCATCATGGTGCTCTAAGAACGGACACACCTATACAGGACAGAGCAACATCACTGACATAACTACAGTACACAGGACAGAGAAACATCACTGACACAACTACAGTACAGAGCAACATCACTGACACAACTACAGGACAGCGCAACATTACTGACACAACAATACAGGAAAGAGCAACATCACTGACACAACTACACAGGACAGAGCAACATCACTGACACATCTACACAGGACAGAGCAACATCACTGACACATCTACACAGGACGAAGCAACATCACTGACACACCTACACAGGACAAAGCAACATCACTGACACACCTACACAGGACAAAGCAACATCACTGACACACCTACAGAGGACAAAGCAACATCACTGACACAACTACAGTAAACAGGACAGAACAACATCCCTGACACAACTACAGTACACAGGATAGAGCAACATCACTGACACAACTACAGTACACAGGACAGAGCAACATCACTGACACACCTACACAGAACAGAGCAACATCACTGAAGTACAGACAATAAATAAAGAATTCTCTGTACTTGATACCCGAGTGCAGTAGGTCAAAAAGCATCTTAAATAAGTGGCAATGCGCAGCCATCTAAAATCAATATTTTATATTGGGTTTCTGTGTATTTTGCTTTTAACTTAAAAACCATGCTGTGCAGGAAGTCATCGATTACAGACACAGACAGGCAGCCTTTATGGACCTGCAGGTCACATGAGTGTCAGCTCAGTTAGATCAGTTGAGCTAATAGCTAGCTAACAGTTCAGTTGTTTTCACCCCTCCAGACCGCAGAGCTTTATCTACACATTCCATGACATGATCCCTCAATTAGCACATTTCTTCATATAGCTAACTACACATCTAACGTTACTGTAGTTAGTTGAAAAGAGGCTACACCATTTTATAGTTATTTTCAAGACGAAAGCGGAAGTGAGATAAACTAACGCTATTAGCATTAACAAAACGTTAAAGAACAACATACCTCAGTTGCATTACTTGAGGTGAACTGGTGACGGGCAGTTTGGCTGCGTTAACTAGCTAGCAGTAACGTTAACGTTAATTCGCAAGCTGTTAGCAGAGCAGTGGTCTGTATCAAAGCTAACAGCTAACCTTAGCGAAGTTAACGTTATAACGTTATATATAGCTAGCTAGGTAACGTTAGTGGGCGAGGTGGCGAATTTAAATAGCAAATCTTTAACTAGCAAAAGTTTTAGGGTGCCTGGCCTTGTGTTAGTCACAGAAGTGTCAAACCCGACAAGTCACAAAATAATAAGAACTAATTTAGCAGCTGTTGCTGCTGAAGCAACAACTAACTAACTAGCTAGCTGGCTTTTAGCTTCTAGTGGCGGAAGATCGTTGAATAACACTTCCGGGTTGGCTTTTCAAAGTTAAATGCCACCTCACAAACCACATCATTCGTTTTAACAACAAGAAAGTCAGATTATTAAGATACAAATCGTAATACAAATGATGATAAATATCACATCTATAACCATGATAATACTCCTGTCTCTCCACAAAGCATTCTAAAAAATACAAAGCAATCTGTTATCTGAGGATGTCATGTCAAACTCACTGCTGTCCATGACCTTAAACACCTGTGGTGGCACAGCCTTGGTGCTGTGAGTGAGGGAATGGTAGGCCTATAGGCTATGTAAAGGTGGAGAAATAAGTATATAACCTAGTATGTTATCATATTCATGGCTGTGATATTCTGAGGGACTGCCACTTGGTCACTTTAAAATGTATGGATGCGCAATTGCTGTGTAGGCCTATTGTTTTCTTTGTTTTTTTGTCATATATGCCTGTGCCAAAGACTCATCTTCATTTTATGCTAACCTAATGGACAATAAAGGCATCCGTATAACACTAGAGTAATGTTATATACCATAAACAGTGGTAGGAAGACATGTAATTCTAGCTGACATTAGTGTCAGGCTGACTTATTTCTGATGACACATTGGAGGTAAAGTGCTGCTTTGTAAGCAGAACACATTGCATTGTTACTGAATATTACCAACATGATATATTTGTGTATCACCCCCCTGGTCTTTGAAGCAGTGCCTCAGCAGGAGATGATGAGATGTATTCTGCAGGAAGGAGATCCGAAGCACTGGAAGCTTTTAATGAGGTGCAGCCACTGTAGTAACAACTCAGGACCTGCTGCAGGTTTCTTTGGTTTCCTGTGCAGGGACAGAGTGTGCTGCTTAAATGGATGGAAGACGGGAGGATCAAACACCAAGAATAGAAATGGACCATGCAGTGTGTTTGTGTGTTGTGATGGATGCAGTGAAGACTGAAGATTGGTCTCAGTAATAGGCAGATGGAATTACTGAACAGGAAAAACATGAAAGGTTAAGCTTGTCCTAAAAAAAGGTCACAAAAGGCTTGAGGACTTAAACACACATGAAAGCATGATTTACATTATCAGTCTTACAGTAAATCCCATATCAAATCTGTTGGGGAAATTGGTAAACCAAGATATTTCATGGGGTTTAAGTGCATGTCCTGATAAGGACAATTTAAAGACAGGACAGGACAGAATATCGAAAACAAAAGACACAGTGAGCTGGCAGAGCCACACAATGGAGACAGATTCAAACTGAAGCTGTCCAGTTCCTCCTGTGATAGAGATCTTATAGGATGTGATGATCTGTTGGCTCAAACAGTGTCCCAGTTTACCCATGAAATAAATGTGTATGTAATCACTAACCCCATTAAAAAATCATTATTAATAAACATACCATACAAACCTATTGGGATATTTTGCAGTAAGGATATATCTTAGTTATTCTTTGTTTTCTATTTTAATGTGTGTTTTCCTGGTTGGACAGGGCTTCCATGGTAGATGAAGAAAAGACAGAAAATACTGGATTTGATCTTTAAAACAGCATGATAATGAAAAATATTATTAAATAATTAAATTAAAAAAATGTATTGCATTTTTTTTTATTTGTAGGCTACTAACCCTATAGCACATGGATAATAATTGATTTGAATTATTACATTGAGCAGTCCATCGTGGGATGGGTGGAGGCTGGACCATAAATAAAACAGATAGTCTGCACAGCAGCAGCATGTGAAGCAGGGGGAGCTCAGCTATAGGAGCAGCCTATGGAGCAGACAGCTTCCTGTCCCCGTGTCCTCAGACAGCCGACCAAAGGACACGGACAGGCTGCAGTCATGGGACAGCATCTCTGCAGCGGGACCAGCGGTGTCCCTGCCCCGCCTGCCTGCCTGCCTGCCTGCTTGCCTGGCTGCCTGGCTGCCTTAGGGTGAGTTTCCTGGCTGCATGTCTCTGTGTAGTGGTGTCTGGGGACCGGTGGTCTTTAGATTGCGATGACTGATGAAGTAGTCTGTTTAACCTTCAGGATTCAGATGTCACGTGTCTCAGTGCGGGACCTTTAGATCGCAGGAGAAGCCGGACTGTTGTTGACTGGTGCATGGATAGGATGAGTTTGCGGATGATGCAGTGAATCAGCGTTACTGTACGGGATGGTATAGCCTATTGCTGTAGGCTACACTACAGCCTATTCGACCCATATCCTGCATGAAAAATTACCCGCCAAACTCTCATTGAAATATCAAGCACTTGAGTGCTTTCTGACTTGTCGGAGGGTAGACTTCCTAAATAACTTAAACCCAAAATGAGTCAGCGATTGATGGAGGCGGCTGGTTAATTCGGCTCTATCCGATCTACCAATAGGCCTATCCTCTCATGACAACGTTGTAAACTTTAGAAATGTGCATGTCGTCCACCAAAACGCGCCATTTGCTTGTGGCGAATGCACACAGCGTGGTATACGCAGTAGGTCATAGGCTGAAATGCTAAATGGCACCCCGAAACATAGGCCTACTTTCCATTAGGCTGTATTTTTTATATATTTAGAATTGTCATCTGTGTTTTTTCTGTCTTTGCATAGGCTAAATAAAGCTAGCCTATTTCCAACGTAGCCTAAATTGGTTCATAAAAGTGTATCAGAATGCAGGAAATGAAGTCTCTGACGCTCAAAATTTCTCTGGTGACCAATATGACCCCCATCCCCCCAAAAAAACATCCCATTTTGGCCCATATATAAACATATACAGTGCACCAGGACACACACTAAAATACATTAGACTACACCACTGGCCTAAGTGTAAGACCTTGATAGCTGCTGAGAAGGAACGCCGCAGGAGATTGAACAATTTTTAACTCATGGCTGGTAACAGAGATTCTCTGGTCCATAAAACTGGATTCTAAATAAAGACCAATGAGTCAGGATGCGGTGGAGCGTGCAGGTTCAGCGCAACCTTGGATAGGGTGGAGTGGATCAGTCTGCAGTGACCGGGACTTCATGGACACACTTCGCTGTTGTGGATGTAGAAGGGTCGCTGGAAGGTTCCAGCCTCCCGCCTTCCTTCCCACGGGAAGTTAGTCAAATATTCATCACATGGCTGCTGTGCTGATGTAGGCTTGTGCATGCTGTAAGAAGTCACGTAGGCCTATACATGTCTTGTCAACTATTTATAGTTGTTTAACTGATGGCGGTCATCAGTTTTTAATGTTCTACATGGAAAACTCATGTAAGGACACTTTCCACACCAAACAGCCCAACTAAAAACAAACACATCCACAGATATATAAGACACAAACATGTAATATAACCTAGGATATATATTATATGTATTTTGCGCATTTAGTTAAAGTGAACTTGGACTCACAGACCAAACACTTCCAGTGTCCTTTAAAACAGGCAGAGTCAAGGACTTGCATCACACAAGGAGTTCACCGGGACCTCCACGCTGACAACATGCAGACTGCACACAAAAGAGGCCTGAAACATCTTAGGAGTGAAGAATAGCCCAGTTACAGTAATAGCCCTGCAGGAAATACTCCAGCCTAATGATACCCTAATGTTACCCTTTTAACACTTTGAGCTTCATGAAGGGAATGGTGTGTGGAAACATATATTCACTTTCATTCACTGCAAACCCCCTACACACACACCCTCTCTCCTCTTTGTTGTGATACATGCAAACTCTTATAGATCCCTGTGATGACACACACACACACACACACACACACACACACACACACACACACACACACACTGTACCCTGTGTAAATGCTGAGCAACACTATGCAGTCACAAAACCTGACCACACACGTCATTCTGTGGAGGTCACGATGATGCTGAGTCATCCTTTCAGCTGAAGGAGAGAAAGAGAAAGAGAGAGAGAGAGAGAGAGAGCGAGACTGTCAGCAGAACTTCTTCCATCTATTCTTTTTTTTCAGACACCCTGTCAATGTCATACCAATTCGAGCAATCAGAAGAAGTATAAGTAGGAAGGTTGCCCAGAGGTTCTGTAAAGGTTTTACAACAATAACCTTCTGCTTTAAAGATTGAGAAAATGTAACCTTTAGAGAACGTTCTGCAGGGAGCACTGACAGCAGTGTGTGCTCAGTGGGATTATCACCTGTGTTAAACTGCGTGGGGATGGGAAATAGCACATCATGTCCACTTGTAAAATGGTAATGTTCTGGTAGTTTTTTCCACTGCAGTCAGACCTGCAGGTGAACTTGCTGAAACCACTGTGGAACGTGAGTGGCTTGTGGCTCTGAGGTAGAGTGGTCGCCCATTTTCACAAGGTTGGCGGATCAATTCCAGTCTTGGAAACACATATGATATAAAAACAGATGCCAGAGGTATAAGAAATGTTCCCTCCAAGATAGTGATGCATTTGACTCTTGGTGTTGGTGTAGGTGTGTCGCTGACCAGACAGTCAAGTCCAGTTTGAGTAACAGATCCATTACACACTGCACAGAGGCTCATCATCATACTCTGACACAGGATTGTATTAGCAGCAGGTTGTTACAATATCTGTCGCCATGGCAATCACGAGCTGGAAACAAAGTCATCTCCCAGGAATGTGTGCTTGCCTTTGATTGGTCAGCACCTTGTCGATAACGGTGCTCTGTGCTTTTGGCTGAAATGAGTGCTGGTCCGTGCTGCTCTCTGTATGGACCTGGCCTCAGGCCAAATAATGCACTCTCTGCTCTGTGTTCTTGGCTCTCCCTATAACACCTTGTGTGCACAGATCAGCAGAACTGCTCTCTGACATGCGCTGGCTCTTCTGACTGCAGTGTGTAGCTGCACTAACTGTGTATGGGGCTGACAGATGTGCTGCGACGCTGACAGAGGACATCTGTGACGCCTTGCTTTAGGTGTTAGTGATGTTCCTCCTTCAAGAAGAAGACATGAGAACAGTGTGTGCCGGGGCTAAGTTGTTGGAAATGCTCCTGGCTAATGGACATTTACTCAAGTGTTGTCATGGATAATCATTTTACTTCATGATACATCCCAAATCCGTTTCTCTACTCTCCTACTGAGCAAAATATAGTAGTGAGCTAGCTGATCTGTCACATGGCTGTGTGTGTGTGTGTGTGTGTGTGTGTGTGTGTGTGTGTGTGTGTGTGTGTGTGTGTGTGTGTGTGTGTGTGTGTGTGTGTGTGTGTGAGAGTAAACAGGAAATGGTGGGATACATGATGCAGCAGGCTAAGACGTGTGAACATGAGCATCATGTGAAGCTTTGGCGAGCGAGGTTAAAACAACAGTAATGAAGGTTTTGCTCATGATTAAACAAACTGTGGACATCTTGTTATGAGTCACTGTCAAACTGTCACTGTTCATGCTGTTTATAGTCCTTTCCTGTCCCTTCATGGTGGGATAACAGACCTTCAGCACATGCATTCTATACATGCATGCTGCACTGAACCTGTGATTGGGCCACATGAGGGGAGAGTAATCTAACATTTCTTTCATCCAGTTCAGCAGAAGTATGGTTACAACGTTTCAAACGAGTGCCTGAAAAGCTTTAAGTTGTTTCATGTTTGGATCATTTGTATGTCAGTGACAGAGTGCTTAGCAAGAAATATTAAAATGAATGACGTGTACAACATCTGACCAGTGAGAAAGGAGCGTTTGAACACAGATGTGTATCATCTTAACTTTCATTACAGACATACTGCATTGTGTGCATGAATGGAGATGATCCTTTGATCTGATACATATGTCATTATCATTATCATCTGTCTGAACTCTAAAACGTTCATTTTTAAACTCACCAAGATGATGTCAAAATAAGGTGTTGAACAAAATGTTCAAAATGGTGTGTGTGTGTGTGTGTGTGTGTGTGTGTGTGTGTGTGTGTGTGTGTGTGTGTGTGTGTGTGTGTGTGTGTGTGTGTGTGTGTGTGTGCGCGTGTGTAAGGATTCTGATAAGCCAGCAGGAGGGCAACACTGATAAGCTGCTATATGTAACTCATACACATGTATATTTACTGTGTGCACATTCACAATTACATGTTATGTGACATTCACAAACAATAATAAATGAACCTATATATAAATATATGGACATATATATATATATATATATATATATATATATATATATATATATATATATATATATATATATATATATATATATATGTGTGTGTGTGCATATGTGCACAGAATTGTGAACTATGTTTTATCTCCCTCTCTTGTGCCTCTTTTAGACAGACACACAGACAGACAGACATATAGACACATAGACACAGACACACAGATACACAAACACACAGACAGTGTGTGAGATAGACAGACGAGGTGGGGCTCAGGGGAACCATACTGTACAGGAGGGTTAGCTTCTTATCCAGCACACACACTTTTACATTGTTAATCAACCAAATCTCCACAACAGCTTTTTTCTGTCTTGTTGTCGTCACACTACTGTGAGCATGCTGACTTTCGCAGGAAAATGGTAAGAACTATCTGTTTGTCAGCTATCAGGCATAAGGAAAGATGCTTAGATGTTACTGTTTTTTTATTTTATTTGTAGGAGATATTACAGCCTGGGCAAAATAACACAAATTGCATTTTAAAAAACATCACAACTACAGTATGGGCTTCACAATAATGTGCAGATTTGCATGAACATAAATGAAGATTAAGAAAAGAAGTTTTCAGGGACATTGTGTAAATATGTCAGTTTGGAATCGGTTGACGCTGGACAAAGTTCTTCTCTCTGTTGTCCTTCCTTTGGGTAAGCAGATTTCTGTTTTTTATGCTAAAATCTTTATGTGGTTTTGCCCATCAAAGGGCCAATTATTGTGTAAATATTGTGCTATATTCTCAAAACCTTTTGAGTCCTTCACAAAAGAATAAAAGAAGAGTACAGTACAACGTTACAGAACAGAACAATTACAAGCAGCACTACTCAGTAGGAACTAGCAGGCCTAGCATTCTAATGTAGAAGTAGCTAATTTGGGCTGTTTAAATCAAATAGCCATTTTGGAATAACGTTTGAACACTTCCAAGTCAAAATAAGGGCCTGGTCACATCCAAAGGAAAACATTGTTTAGGGGGTTGTCGGTTTACTACAAATTAATTAAACTTTGACCTGTGAGCCAATAGCAAGCCGTCTTGACAGTGCTGTCCTTTGAGGGGTTGGAGAGTCCAAACTGGAGCAAGCTAAAGCAGCTTATTAGCTGTGTTGCACTATTCACTTGTACTGAACCTTCTCTGTCATCTCCTGAAGAGCAATGTTCACCAAGCTTACTGCCTCGCCTGTTAAGACGTGCAAATGCACATGGAATGAATGTGTATGTGTAGATTAATGTGTATGTATGTGATGATGTGCTTGGGTGAGAATGTGCTGGTGTTTATGTATGTCACGATATAATATTATATATTTTTCCACGTTTTGATCAAAACGTTTTTCTGTTTGTTACAACTGCACCATCTGGTGGACTGAAAAAGCAATTTATTGTATTGTTCTAGAACCAAAAAGTTAAATTTACTAAAAGATTTATACTCGGCATCCGTGTATCAAACAGTATTGCCACAGAAAATATTGTGATAGTATGCCCCCCCTGCCCCCAGTCCTAATGTTCATTGGCTCTGCTGTATACCATTGCTCTTTCTGGACAGTTTTAAAGGCATAAAGGAATGTTACATAAATGTTCAAATGCACTCTCTCTCTCTCTCTCTCTCTCTCTCTCTCTCTCTCTCTGTCTCTCTCTCTCCACAGTGTATTTCAATTTCTGAAAAGATACAGAAGTGACAGTTAGGCTAGTTCATATAGATTTATCTTCCTCCCTTCCTCTGTTTCCAGACTGACTCTTGATGTTGACCTGTCAGAAGTCTGGAGGATGATTTGAAGTAAACACACCAAGGTTTGTCTTGTTTTTAACCCTTACTGTGTTTGGAGGTTAGGGGTTAAAGGTGTTAGTTTTATCTTCCTAATCATCATTCTTTTGTCCTCACACTGACTATAAGCCCCAGAGCTCGACTGCCTGTAAAGACAACAATAACAGGAATTATTCCTCTGTCACTTTCTTACATAACACATATCTCAGTAATTATAATGTGTGTGTAATGTGTGGGTGGTAGCTGCTGTATACTGTTTAATTAGAGCTAAGCAACATAGCATTAGATGAGTCAGATGAATCAAACAAATGTACCAGTTCAGACATCCGTTGAACAGAAACTATTTTATTTGTCTAAACCTTAAAACGCTGCAGTAGTCAAAATGCTGAAAGTACCTTGAAAAGATGAAATGTACTCTCTTTCTCTCTCTCTGTCTCTCTGTCTCTCTCTCTCTCTCTCTCTCTCTCTCTCTCTCTCTCTCTCTCGTGACTGCGATTGAAGATACATTATGACTGAATTAGAAGCCTCAGGGGTAGAGGAACATCCCCTACCCTACATGATCTTTGTGGTGGTCTTCCTCTTCTTCCTCACTGGACTGCTGGGCTTCCTCATCTGCCACCTGCTGAAGAAGCAGGGCTACCGCTGCCGCACCGGAGACATGGACGACCCAGACGAGGAGGAAGAGGAGAAGAAGCTTGGAGGGAATGCAGATGGTGGGTTGTTTGTAAAAAAAGTAGCTCTCATGTAATGGTATGTGTCCACATGGACTGACATTTATCAAGTTTCAAGAGACAGTGTGTAAATCTGTGGGCCAGCATTTGATTTCTGATAGGGGGCCCAACTTAAATATAATGTAGGAGCCGGCACGTGAGTGTATTGATCAGGCATATGGACTACGCTTTCACACCCTGTAGAATATTAGTTAATAATGAGTCAATTTAGAAATGGGTGAGGAACAAATCAGGAACCACTTGATAACTAATAAGTACTTCCCTAATAATTGCTAATGCAAGACACTTGTAATTCAATTCAATATATTGTAGTAGATACTGATTTGAATGAATGAGTTAGAGGGACAAGGGACACAAAAAAGCTAAGTGATCATAAGATAATGATGAAGAAATAATGGTGGACTACTTAGTAACTAATTAGTATTATGTATCACTTTACTTGGGGGGGGCAGAAAAACAGTAACATACTGTATATTGAAGTAATTAGTAATTAATGAGTCGTTAGTTATGAGTAGTTTTGGGGCACTCAGTAGTTAATTCAGAAGGACTTATAAAGAACGTGGACAGTATGATCCTAATAATCCATTAAAATAATATAGAATCTCCCAGTCTGTTTTCTATAACTCATCAGTATCTATTATAGGCTTTAGTCCTCCGTTAGGAATTATTATCTTGCTGGTGAAAGAATCCATGAGAACCTGGGTCTGTCCGAGGTTTCTGCCTAAAAGGGAGTTTTTCCTCGCCACTGTCGCACTGTTGCTTGCTCTGGAGGGAACTACTAGAACTGTTGGGTCCTTGTAAATTCTGGAGTGTAGTCTAGACCTACTCTGTCTGTAAAGTGTCTCGAGATAATGTTTGTTATGAATTGATACTATAAATAAAATTGAATTGAGTTGAATTGAGATGTGTGATGTTGAAGCTGATGTCACGGCAGTTTCTCGCGCCGTCGCTATGACAGGCTAAGAATCCAGTCGGCTCTGATGGGGCACTATCTGCACTGGAAAACAAAATCTAGAAATGTACCCAGTAACTAAAGTCGAGGTAAATGGAGCTGTACCAATCAACCAGCATTCTTAAGCCACCTCCATATATAGAGGATGAGTGCTGATTGTTCGCGCCAGTTTGAAAATATAGCATCAAACAGAAAGAGAGAGACTTTACATTTTCTACATGCCCTGCAGAATTAGAGACAATACTGCCTCCTAATGAAACTTTTTTTTTTTTTTTTGAATTTTCAACATTTTCACCTTTTGTCAACTGTCTGAGCATTCACAAAACCTATTGTTGTATCTGTTTTTGTAAATTCTGTGAACTTGTGTTGGTTGAGGTGTTTGGCTACTGCAACATGTAAAAGTTGTGGGTTTAAACTGTCAGTTGTTGTGCTGTTTTTCAGATGAGGACGAGGACAACCAGGACACGGTGGAGCAGATCCTCAAATGCATTATTGAAAATGAAGGTGACAAAAGAATTGCTGAATAGCAGTTTGGATTGAACAGTTTCATTTTCTTTAAATTCATCAACATTAATCTGAACCTTTTAGTTTATTCTCCATTTAATTTAAGGTCCTGTCTATACTGTCATCCTGATGTGCTGTTTTTGGAGTTGATACACATTTGCTCTACAATTTTTTAAGATCAGTATTTATCAGCAAATCCATCTACTAGTACTTGATTAGTGCCACTCTTACATGGGTTCTTCCTGTTGTCACCTCTAGCTAACATGGAAGCCTTCAATGCGATGTTCGGGAACCAAAATGTGTGTGCGCCATGACCCCAGGTAAGCTTATCCAACTGAGTGCGTATTAGTGACACATTTACTGTCTGTTGACTGCATGGTAATGTCACAAGGGTGGATGAGTACATTGTATTCTTTCCTCACTTGTAGCTTAAATGTCACAGCGCAGTTATACTGCATAACGGTTAACCCATATCTGACTATTGTATAATCAACCTTATAAAAATCAACATTCAGGGACTTTGCATGTTCCCGCCTCCAAACGATGTCAAGGGTGAACAATTAGAATTGTTGTACAATTTGAAAGACTGATAATGTCAAATCCCTGATTTCCCTCGTCACACACATTCCATACTATATATACATACCACTAAAATAAGAACAATGTTCATGGTAATTCTAATTATAATGTTGATGCCCAGGCTGCGTAAGGAGTCCATTGGTGGTGTTCCTCCTCATCACCATACAGTCCACTCAGGCACCGACCACAACTCCTGCCACCTCTGTGCCCAGGTCCGGTCTAAAAAGGGCCGACGACAAAGCCGGACCACCCGCTCTAAACAACGACCTGGGGAGCAGACTGTCTTCTCTGTTGGCAGGTAACAGGCGATTAAACAACCTTTGCAGAGTGCACATAGAAATATTTGATTCTGAATGTATCATGATCCCTTCAGGTTCCGGGTGACGCACACAGATAAGAAGCTCCATGGAGGTCCCAATCCATTAGTCAGTTCAGGGGACCAGCTGGACCAGTCCCAGGACAGCGATGATCGGAAGGATGGCGGGTACAATCTAAGAAGCATGTTCAAGGATGTCCGACCGCCAATGGAGGGCTCCAATGGGGTCGCTCCGAATGTGGGAAAACGCAGGAAGAGTCTTGGCATATTTGGGCTGAGACGGGGCAGCGACCCTGTTGGCAATAAATTTAGAGAGGGGACAGGCACCGAGAGTGGAGGTGTTAGATTTGCTATTCAGCAGCAACCTGTAGTGCTGGAGGAAGTGTTGCAGGCAGAGAATATTGCTCTTGAACGTGGTACAAAACCTGGTCTCAAACCTAAAACCGCACCCTCAAAGACTCAAACGCTTGCTTCACCTCAGCGTGAGACTTCTGATTCTGTTAATTCTCCCTCGACCCAAAGTAAGGATCAGACCCAGGGCTCTTCGTCTGCTCCGGAGAGGGGCTTTAAAGATGAGCCTAGTCCTGAACCTCGTACCAACCTTCTGTCTGTTGGGACTACAGAAGCTCTTGCCCCCAGCTATCTTCACATTCCATCTCCTGCATTTAAGACAACAGAGATACAAGGAAATGTTGAGGGGAAGGTGTTAAAAAATGAGGAGGCATTTGATCCTGGGCCGCTACAGACTTCTACACCTATTGCCCCCATGCCTGGATCCATTCCAGGTTTCACTCATACTGGTCAACCTGATCCCTGTTCTAGCACAGGTTTCCCAGTTACCCGAACTCCCCCTGACCCAAGCTCCAGCCCCGATCTGGAATCAGGTTGTGGTGCTAGCCTAGCTTTAATAAGCTTAGGTTCATCCCCTCCATCTTCAGTCTCTTTGTTACAAACTCCTATCTCACCCGTGCCGGTCACACCGAGCCCTAAAATTAGCTCAAGACATACGCTATCAGAGGATGCCCTCACGCCAAGCCCCAAACTCCGATCAGGCCGAGAAATGTCTAGCCAGTCCCCTATTCCATCTTCATCCTGTGGAAAAAGTGCTAGTTCATTACAAGCCCAAACTCCCCACCTGCTCTTGCTGCTAGCCCCAAACTTGACACCATGCCAGTATCACCACAAACCCCCTCTTCTTCTCCAGCAGACCAAAACACGTCCTTTGGAAGTTCACCTCGTCCGACTTTAAAGTCAGGAATTGAGACATTTGTAACATCCATGGCCAAAGGAGATATGATTTCAAAGCCATTCTCTCTGAAGGAACAAGAGCTGGAAAAAGCCAGAATCCAAAAGACAGAAGAAAAAACTGAAATAATGAGGGTGGGGATTCTCAAAACTGCTAAACCTTCACCAGTTGAAGAAGATTCTAAAGGTCTTGCCCATTCCTCTTCCATTGATCAGCTTTCTAAAGACAGACTAAGCAGTTTGCCTTTGTCGTCCTCCAGTCCCCTGTCCCCCTCCTCACCTACAGGGAGCATAATAAGTAGTGTGACCATTGTCAAAGCCAGCCCTGACAGCAAGAGAGAGTTTTCCGTTGTCACTATGGTGGAGGAGAAAGAATCTTCTATGTCAATAAAAGACAAGATAGGATCCACTTCTGAACTCCGGGTGGAATCAGAAGAAATTAGTCCAGGAATTAGTAAAGCAGTTGGTCAGGGAGGAAAGGTTTATGTTTCAGGCGTTGGACAACCTGAAAGTGAAAGTGGAGAGACTCCTGGAGCAGAGGTTAGTCCAAGGGTGAGCCAAGAGAAGGATGATATGGTGGAGATGGAAGATATTAGGGACTGCAAAGTTGCACAGGTTGAAGAAGCAGAGAGGGTGGAGGAGGAGGTGGAGAAGATGGACACTTGGTCAAAAAAGGACTGATAGGTGGAGATATGGCCGTCAGACCAGCTCTGATAATTCAAAGAAAGAAATTAAGAGTGGCACCATTCAGCGGATTATAGGAAATAATACATGTCGTAGTAATACAATCAAGCAATTATGAATACGCCTTAAATCGAGAGCAAGACTGGACTGGGTGATTAACTGACTTGCAATGGAAGATGATCAGAATCTCTTCTACTGCTAGATTTTTGATGGATGTTGCATGTTTTAGCCTTTTTTTAAACCACAAATCACATATACTTTATGTCATGGTTGACCATTTGTGAAAGATTTTTTCTACTTTTATGGACATTTGTTTCCATTTATGTTTGAACAAAGTCTACAGCCATGTAAGCAGCTCTGTGAGGCTGTACAGAGCACGACGCATAGCTACATGCTAACGTCAGTATACTAATGTGCCCACAATGACAATGATATCCAGTATTGGACAACGTGGATTTTTTTGGCCTGATGATGGTGTGAGATGAAATGTCAGAAGATCACCAGAGTTATTACAATTCATCCTGAAGGGAACATGACTGTCTGTACTGCATTTCATGGTAGTTTATTCAATAGTTGTATAATCTCTTATAGGAACATTTAGGGAACAAACAAAGTCACTTAGATACATTGTCTGGGAACCATGAATGTGTGTAGGAAATGTTTGTCAACCCCTTAAGATATTTCAGTCCGGGCGAAAGCAATGAACCCTAAAACTGACTGAACGTCAGACTGATATTGCCATCTCTGGAGCCCCGCCACTAGTCTGGCTGAAAATCAGTGACTGGACTTTATGTTAATTGTCCTGTATTACACAGCTCAAGATAGATTTCAAGACTGGTGCCGCCAAAAGAGAATGAAATGGCAATCTTGGAGATTGTAATTTTGAATCTTATCAAAGTATCATTGCAGAGTGAAGTTTTCTTTTGACTAAATGGATGTTTAGTTGGCTTGGTAACAGACTGATTAGATTTGAGTCTTTGCTGTGTGATTTATTTATTGATTTGGTAGCCATCATGATTGTTTATTGATGTATTAAGGTAGCCTGGAAATCCAGACCCAAATACAAAAATTAAAGGTCTGGTATTAAGTAATGAAAATGGCCGTCATCTGTTTAGCTCGTCTCTGGCCCGCCTATATCAGATACATCGATGTGATTGGTGCAGCCCGGCTACAAGGATATAGTTAATGAGCATCATTACTTGCTGCCTGAGTAACCCGCTGAGCAAATTCAAATTATGCTCCTGCGAGAACTCTGGATTTCCAGGGTATTTATAAAGGTGCTAAGGTCTGTAATCTTATCTATTGATCCTGCTGATTGTGAATCAGATCAACAGCACAAACTCTGGGGAGCAACAGTAGCTCCATTGGCAGCTTTGCCAGTGGAGATTTAGTGAATTTGCAAGTTCATGCAGTTATTATTGACCCTTATTCTATACTGTAGTGGCTTTGGCAGTAGCCTGCAGTATGTTGCCAGGTGTTCATTCCAAGTTTTCCCCTATTTCTACCAAATGTGAAGTGAATTTCTTCCATGAGAGTATAGCCCGAATGGATGTTGACAGATCCACCCTCACTGCACAGGTTCCCTGTTAGTGATAGTGAAGAAATAAGGACTCAATCCTTCACTGGCTTCCCACCATGCAAACAATAACCAGTTGTTTTGAACACAGGTCTTATGTGGTGTTATTCTCAGCACCAGCGGACACTGTGTTGGCAGTCATTTATGTGACCATATAGACATATATTACCACTATAGCAGTAGAAATACAGTAGTGTAATCAGTTACTTCTACAGGTCAGTATTCCACTGCATACCAGTCCCTCCAGTTACAGAATAGTTTTCTGGAAATAATACATATCAAGTAAAAGATTGGATTTTTTTCAAGTCTTGTTATTCCCAATGCTTCTTTCTGCTCATGCCATTTTGTAATGTGTTAGACATAAATTGAACCAGGAAAATGCAAAACAATGGCAAATGATATCTACTATAGAAAGTACAGTCATAGGCTCTGCACTCTGTACTGGTGATCATAATATCAAGCAGTAGATGCCAATGCTAATGAAATAAGGTCTCAGACTACAGAAACATGACATAATATGCTCTGGGGTCCTTAAAGCTGTGAAACCTAAAATGAATGTATTTTATAGTAAGATATAGTATTTGAAATTGGCCTCTACAGTAGTGTGGTGATATTGTACATTGGTGGAACTCTCCATTGATATGCCTTCTGTTCACCCTCATGGGATTACACAGACGAATTCAACATTATATGTATCACCTGCAATTTTTAAAACTACTACTAATCCCAAAACTGGAGCAGCCTGGTTACAGCTGTGTGATGCTATACATAAAGTATATATAAACCCCTTCAGTTTTACTGTGTCTCTATATTCTCTTAATACAAAACTACTACAATAACAAGGCCATAATATACCCGGCAGCAATCATCTAAAGGTGTGGTCCAGAGTGCATATAATGTAACATGATGTCCATCTGTGTGAAGCAATAGTAGTTAAACAAAGACTTTGGGTTTGTTCAAAGCCCTTTGACTGCTTATGTAGATAAAAAAAGCTATCATAACCTATATCCATAGGACTGGTCGCTAACATTACAAAAAGATGAAGATCCAGGTTGTAAAAAACACATTTTCCTTCAAGACAGAACAAATCGGCTTCCAAAGCACTCTTGACAGATACAGGAAAAAGCAGGCTTCCCAATGCTTGGCTTTCTCAATGTTATAGTAATTATTAAGGATAAGCCAAATTGTTAAGTAATGATTTGAAGTATTTTTATATCAATCCACATGCAATTCATTCAGTGTGTCCGTGTCTGAACTAGCTAGTTACTGTGAATGATGAAAGCTAAAGACATTTGAAAACAAAATGTCCAAAAGAAGAAGATGTCACAGTACTGGCCACGCATTGCAGTGCACCAAGGAACGAAGGAAGAGAAGACAAAGAAATATATCAGTTGAAGATTACCACTTTAAGTAGTGTATGTCCTTTTGTAACCCTAAACCTAATTACAAGGCAAGGTAAGGAAAAATAACTAAAGAATAAAGTTAAAAATGCAATCTGCTCAGTCTATTCATATAACATTTTGTTCCAGAAGCAACTATGACTTAACTTTCATATTGTGATCACTTTCTTCGTATAATTACAAATTTAATCTTAAGATATTACATATTTTTCTCATAATAAGTACAACCTTTCTCCATGCAGTATGTATTTCAACTTCATTCTCAAAACCTTTAGAGTTATGCACGGGCATCCCTCTTGTATGTCATAAGAAACACAAAAAGGCTGGCATTCAGCCAAGTGTACGATGCAGCCAAGCCTCTGGCCCTGGAGACTTCAGCTCTCCAGAGACTGGTTCCAACAGAAGGAGTTTATAAGACACGGCTCAAAGGTTAAAGGTCAGAGGTCAGCATCACTTCCTGGCCTTTATGGGAAAGAGGCCTGTAGTCTGCTGACCCAGTTTTCCTCTCAATGAATGTCTATTACCCCCCAAATATTAATTTCAGTCATCTTCCTTTTGGCTGTGTGGCCTGTGGACCAAATGTCTCTAAATTCTAAAGCAGTGTTCAGCAGGAAATACTGGTACTGTATCTATATCCAAACCTCTGCAGGTTTTTTGGTGCTTCAATGATCTGTTGATGTTTGGAGGTTTTTCTTAGGACTGGTGATGGTCATAGTGTGTGTGTCACCCCCTGCTGGTTCCAAACACATCATACATCCACACATCAGAGGGTTTCCATCACCACCTTCATCGCTGCAGGACATATTGTCATCAACAAATTTAATCCAAGAACAACAAGCTGCTGTGTTACTTTTCAACATAACATATGGTTATGTGTTGGAAACTGATTTACAACATAATACTCTAAAATGTAGTGTGTGTAAAGAGCTCTTTTGATTTTTACTAATGCACTATATTAGTTGGCGAATCTGTACATTTCATTGCAAATATAGAATCATGTATATACAAGCATATGAGCTGTCTTAATGGTGCAGCTATAAGTAGCCATAAATGATGCTCTGTGCTTCAGATCTATTTGGAGACAGTCAAAGTTAAAGTCAATGGTCTGTCTGCCTAAGAACATGGAGCACCCATCCAGACCAAGTCCAGGGTTGTACAGCTGACTGCACTGCAAAACATCCATTTTAGTCAGGTCAGTGTTCTCAGAGTACGTATAGAAGACACAATATTAAGTCATTTGATTTCTGAGAATGTTTGACACAAGCTGAAAATGTTAAAAGTCCACTTAAACCAAGTACAACCTAAAAACTAATATGCCCATGTTAAACAGAGTTTTACTGTATAGCAGCATATTGAGATGTTGCCTGGCGATTCTAGTATAAAACATTTGCCAGCAAACATTTTTTGTTTTGTTCAATTAACTGTGTCCTTAGAATCCCTTAATTACCTTAACCCAGTAGTCCAGAGATATTAAATATCTTTGGAACTAATTCTCAGACTCATTTAGTTACAAAGCTAAACTGATCAGAAAGCGTAATGTTGAATCTTCATGGAATGAGCGTGGCACAGTTATTAGGAAGAGCAGATATTTCATTTATTAAAGATCCACATGGCATTTACACTGCAGATGCATGGGTGTACTTGGAAATTAAATGGGAAGTCATAGAATCTGGACATTATTGGCAGTATTTATAGGTGTGTGTTTATAAGTCACAATCAGCAAAAAGTTTCATGCACCAGCAACAGTACAATGCAAATGAAATAATACCCTATATAATATTAGCTCAGAGGTCCTGTGTGCTGCTTTTCTTTCTTATTCCATTTCATTTTGTCTTCAGGCTGACACATAACACATGCACACTGTTGAGTTATTTTGACAATGGGACCAATAAATAGATATTGGTCAGCTTGCATTATATGTACCTGTTGTTGCCCTGATCTGGGGAAACTTGTTTATTATAAATGCTAAAGAAAATACCAAAGTGGGGAAATGTGAAGCAGCTATTGAACTCATGTTGCAACTTATTATTCTCCATAATCACTAATAAATCCTCAGATCTGATCAGACATATCCACAGATGTAAAGTATTTGTCCTCCCTGGCAGGGCCTGGGGCCTTTGTACAGTACCTGCACAGGCTAGGGATGTAAATATGCACATGTATCATAATTTACTCTAAAGAAATAAATACCAGAACTATGCTTTTCACACCTGCGTGATTGTGTTGTGTCCTTGTCGAGCTCAATAACATCACGACATGACATTCAAATGAGCATCACACATTAGCCATTCCGTTGCTATAATGCACGCTTAGTTTCATTAAATCCACAATGATACAACACAGTACAAAAGAGACAAATGGAAAATTAAATCATTATAACACCTAGTTAATGGTAATAGCATCTATAAAAAGCTTAGAAATCCAGATATTTTTATAATTTATTTTTACACCTTCTATGTGAACTAGAGTTGGTGATTGTTTTTTTTTGTGATCCAATTATTTTTTTTTATATTCATAAAACATAACATTCACAAACAGTTACAAACAACACACTGGTACATAGGAACGCATCCCAGGGTTGTTGAACACTGGAAAGACTAACTCAGGGATTCGGTGAGTATAATTTAGCACCTGTCCCATTTGTGTGAATGAAGTGTGTTTCATGATGAGATAACAAGGTAACGGTACTTAATCTTGTCTTGGGTCTGATAAAGAGACAAACTTAGATTCAGAGGGTGTGAGGTTGTATTTTTCTGTTTAGGTGTAAGAATTTTTCATTTCTTGACATTTTGTGTTTTGTTAACTAAAATGCTAAGAGAACTAAGCAAACTTGTTGATCACATGCAATGCATCCTGGTACATGTAAGCACGGCTGCTGACTTCTCCCTTTAACCCTCTGAGGACCAAAGACTCACCGGCACGTCCAAACAATGACAAAACTCTGACTCAGAAATTTCATTTCAGACATGTATTTGCTATTTTAATCACATAAAACCTAATGAATTTGGTAAACTCATTTCAAGCACTGAAACAATTCGTACAACACATCCTAAGTAATGTTTTTGTTTTTCAAAAGAGATTTGAGGAATTCAAAAAAGCCAACATCAAGGTTTCTGTTTTAGCGACATCTTATCTCTTTACACATTGCTCTAGAAACTATATGGGTGTCACTGTACGGAAAGCTGAGTTTGTCCTGAACATTTTGATATGAAACACACGGTGATCAGTTACATGCAAATACGTAAAAAAGGTAAATTTAGGAAGATACTGTATGTGAAAATGCCCTGAGACCTCAGAGGGTTAAGGTCTCTGTCACCATTGCATGTTGGTGCACATACAGTCAGGTCCATAAATATTGGGACATCAACACAATTCTAATCTTTTTGGCTCTATACACCACCACAAGGGATTTGAAATGAAACAAACAAGATGTGCTTTATCTGCAGACTTTCAGCTTTAATATGAGGGTATTTACATCCAAATCAGATGAACGGTGTAGGAATTACAACAGTTTGTATATGTGCCTGCCACTTTTTAAGGGACCAAAAGTAATGGGACAATTGGCTGCTCAGCTGTTCCATGGCCAGGTGTGTGTTATTCCCTCATTATCCCATTTACAAGGAGCAGATAAAAGGTCCAGAGTTCATTTCAAGTCTGCTATTTGCATTTGGAATCTGTTGCTGTCAACTCTAAATATGAGATCTAAAGAGCTGTCGCTATCAGTGAAGCAAGCCATCATTAGGCTGAAAAATCAAAACAAACCAATCAGAGAGATAGCTAAAACATTAGGTGTGGCCAAATCAACTGTTTGGAACATTCTTAAAAAGAAAGAACGCACCGGTGAGCTCAGCAACACCAAAAGACCCGGAAGACCACGGAAAACCACTGTGGTGGATGACCGAAGAATTCTTTCCCTGGTGAAGAAAACACCCTTCACAACAGTTGGCCAGATCAAGAACACTCCAGGAGGTAGGTGTATGTGTGTCAAAGTCAACAATCAAGAGAAGACTTCACGAGAGTGAATACAGAGGGTTTACCACAAGATGTAAACCATTGGTGAGCCTCAAAAACCGGAAGGCCAGATTAGAGTTTGCCAAACAACATCTAAAAAAGCCTTCAGAGTTCTGGAACAACATCCTTTGGACAGATGAGACCAAGATCAACTTGTACCAGAGTGATGGAAAGAGAAGAGTGTGTAGAAGGAAAGGAACTGCTCATGATCCAAAGCATACCACCTCATCAGTGAAGCATGGTGGTGGTAGTGTCATGGCGTGGGCATGTATGGCTGCCAAGGGAACTGGTTCTCTTGTATTTCTTGATGATGTGACTGCTGACAAAAGCAGCAGGATGAATTCTGAAGTGTTTCGGGCAATATTATCCGCTCATATTCAGCCAAATGCTTCAGAACTCATTGGACGGCGCTTCACAGTGCAGATGGACAATGACCCAAAGCATACTGCGAAAGCAACCAAAGAGTTTTTTAAGGGAAAGAAGTGGAATGTTATGCAATGGTCAAGTCAATCACCTGACCTGAATCCGATTGAGCATGCATTTCACTTGCTGAAGACAAAACTGAAGGGAAAATGCCCCAAAAACAAGCAGGAACTGAAGACCGTTGCAGTAGAGGTCTGGCAGAGCATCACCAGGGATGAAACCCAGCGTCTGGTGATGTCTATGCGTTCCAGACTTCAGGCTGTAATTGACTGCAAAGGATTTGCAACCAAGTATTAAGAAGTGAAAGTTTGATTTATGATTATTAATCTGTCCCATTACTTTTGGTCCCTTAAAAAGTGGCAGGCACATATACAAACTGTTGTAATTCCTACACCGTTCATCTGATTTGGATGTAAATACCCTCATATTAAAGCTGAAAGTCTGCAGATAAAGCACATCTTGTTTGTTTCATTTCAAATCCATTGTGGTGGTGTATAGAGCCAAAAAGAGTAGAATTGTGTTGATGTCCCAATATTTATGGACCTGACTGTATCTGTGTCTGTGCTCACCTCAAGGGTGTATGGCTGCAGCCTGGAGCGTCCCATGTCATCCGTCCCGTCTCACGCGGTCTCGTCTCATACGGAGGTGTGTCCAACGGTAAATTCAGAGGGTCAAAATACGAAATCGCGACTAATTTTCCAGATGGAGTCACGGGGAAATTTGTTACCACGTTTGTTGCAATCAATTGAAAAACGTTAAAAACTGGACATATATGTCCAGTAACAATTTTGCCATAAATATAGTTTGATCATTTCTGAATGTTTGTGTTGACAAGATAAATAGCCTACAGACTATCGTCTGGAATAAAATAAGCCTGCTTCAACTATCAAGCTAAGGAATAAAATACTTTTAATATTTGGTGTTTTTTTATGATAACAACGATTATCATACTGATGAATAAAACACTAAAATATAGGCTATGTCCGTCTATAAAATAAATGCAGATTATAGGCAAACTAAAAAAATCCTTCTGCCATCCCCGAGCTTCTACTTTTCAAAATGAAAGCTCACATCTGGAATAAAATATTTTGATTTTTTTTTAAACATTTAAAAATATATGTCCGTCTCTAAATAATAAATGCAGATTATAGGCAAACTAAGAAATTCGCCAGTTCGGCCAATTTGCCAGTTGCAAGTTGGCCGTGGCAGCAGAGACAAGCAGTCAGATGCAGGACGGGTCCCAGAGACCCGAAGGCCGATGCCGCGGTAGTAGAAAAATACAACCGCATTCTGCCCCGGGTCCCAGAGACCCGACCGCATTCTGTCCCAGAGACCCGACCGCATTTTGCCCCGGGTCTCAGAGACCCGACCACATTCTACCCCTGGTCCCAGAGACCCGACCGCATTTTGCCCCGGGTCTCAGAGACCCGACAGCATTCTGCCCCGGGTCTCAGAGACCCGACAACCGAGGCATTCTGCCCCGGGTCTCAGAGACCCGACAGCATTCTGCCCCGGGTCTCAGAGACCCGACAACCGAGGCATTCTGCCCCGGGTCTCAGAGACCCGACAGCATTCTGCCCCGGGTCTCAGAGACCCGACAGCCGAGGCAGCGCCAGTAGAGCTACAGTCGAATGCTCTCGCCATGCTGATAAGCAGCTGTATTTGCAGCAATGTCCCAGTGACGTGTGAAAACAATATAGAATATAAAATTAAAAAGAGTCTTGGAAAGAGTGTGTTGAGTTTAAAAAAGTTAAAATGTCTGAAAGAACCAGGTTTAGGAAAAATGCATTATCTCTGTCCCTCACCTCCCCCCTCATTACCACTGACAGGAAAGGAACACCTTGCCACCCAACAAAAGGTGGCCTACTGTCTCCAGCCCCCTGGGGTCTTAGTCTAGGCTAAGACAACACAATGTTGATTCAACTGTATTGATGATAGAATTTCACATTTAGACGACAGAACCTTTTGTTCTGTCACCACAAACGACCCCCAAAGTGACAGAGTCTACCAGCATTTTAACTCTCATTGGACAGCAAAGGTGCGCTCGGCATGATGTCATGACAACAACAGACCAATGAGAAGGGATTTGAATGCACCAGGTGAAAAGGAGCAGCCCCCGGGTGCACGGCATAAATGAGTGCGATTCATGGATATTCGGGACTGCATTCACGTGACTCCGTCAGGGGAAGCGTGGATCAGTCCGCTGTCAGCTGCAGTGTTATTATGTTTCATGTTGTCCTTGTTATTGTGTATGTCTTTGTCTTATCATCCTCATCACTCTGTTGCATTAAACCTTTTTCTTAAATTCTCAATTCGACCCTCGAGCCTCCTTCCTCAGAGATCCAACAGAACACGACGTTAGTCTGAAGAAATTCTAACAAGTGTAACATGTTTATTTTTGTATTCTGATTCTTGTTGTGTGCAGATCCTTGTTCCTGCCGTTAGTTGGCAGAAATGGCTGCGTCGCTGATGCAGGTTTCATCAAATGTAGGTTAATATGGAACAACACAACCATAACATTCAGAAATGAGCAAACTATATTTATGTGAAAATTGTTACTTTGACAGTTTTTAACGTTTTTCAACGTGACTCCATCTGGAAAATTATTCGCGATTTCGTATTTTGACCCTCTGAATTTACCGTTGGACACACCTCCGTATGAGACGAGACCGCATGAGACGGGACGGATGACATGGGACGCTGCAGGCTGCAGCCATACCCGTCTCGCTCACATGGAGGTTAGTTCCACAGTTTTGCAGGGACACATGGGGGATTTAAAGTGCCCATATTATGAAAAAAACTTTTTCGGTGATTTGGGGTGTTATTTTGTGTCCCTGGTGCTTCCACACGCATACAAACTTGGAAAAAAACAACTATCCATGCTGTTTTGAGTTAGATACAGGTTTCTGAATGTCGTCTGCCTTCAGTCTCCGGGTGAGCTGTTCAAATCTGCACAGGGTGAAAACAGGATCTGTATCAATGTGCAGTACATGAAAAATATGGTGTTTTTTTTTAAATAAAACCATGTGAACCTATTATGGTACAACCTCAAAATACAATTAGGAACCTAAAAATGAGCATAATACGGGCACTTTAAAGCTAGCTTAAACCAGGTCATGTTATTGGACAAGGCATTCCATGAGTGCTGATATGCAGTATGACATCACTTTTAACAACATGTATGCATTAACAGTGATGTGTCTTAGACTGCACCACAGCCATGAACATATTTCCCCAAATAACATTTGAATGAAATTATGAATTGTCGTCAAACAAGGACGAAGTAAAGGACAGATACTGGATACTTATACAGTACAAACCTCTAGGTAAAGTGAGCTGCTGCTAACATAAACATGCATGTCCAGTCTGTTAAAGAGATGGCTGAATACAGTTGGAGAGCAGGAAACGATGGAGCAACGTCCTGTTACTATGTGATCAGCTGTTAAATAATACAACAGATACATTTACATTAAACATACATATACATAATACGTACAGATACATGTACATGATACATACAGATACATGATACATAGAGACCCATGTACATGATACATACAGACAGGGTCCAAAAGTAGCTAGCCAAAAGGCTAGTGAATGTTAAAATCTTACCAGGCACTCAATAGGTTGCTATTGTTTTTTTGGCTGGTGAGTGAAGCAAATCTACCAGCCACATGCCTTTTTTGTCAGACATTGTGTTAGAGAGCCTGTTATGTTTTATAATACTAGATGTGTGATGTGAACTCATATATGGTTTTGAATATGGTAGAGGGCCTGATATGCTTAGAAACAGTCAGTTTGTGTGGTGCACAGCTCATATATGGTTTGAATATGTTTTCATTTGAGTAATCACTGTCTGACACCATATCTTAACCTTTCCTCTACTATATATGGTTACAACCTTGATAGCACAGAAATTCAGGCCTGTGTTTCTGTGCAGAAGGTTCTGTGTGTACTTCAGTTTGTGTGTATCTTAGTTTCTATGTGTATGTGTGTTCAGGCATTGACTGCAGTCTCTGCAATATTCTGCAGGCAGTGTCCTTTAAAGGAATATTTCAATGTATCCAACTGCTTCACAATCTGTCACTGTAACTTGCTTCACTCATACAATAAAAAGACGATTTTCGAAGTTGCTCAGAGGTGTCAGAGGTGACACAGAAGCTTCCCTTGCTGCAAGAATAATTTCACTTGGTCTCCTGTCTTCTGTTGAGTACTGGAAGATAGATTTGGTTAACGAACACAGGGTAATTATTAAAAATATACCCATACATACATTGGCTGGTAGATGGTGCTAATTTTGGACCCTGCATACATATACAAGTAATGCACATAACACAGGTACATAAATCATAGAGCTACATGTACATGATATCTAGAGATACATAGAATTATGTGTACATGAAACTAAGTAGCTGGCCTTCGGTAACGCATCCCTCAAGTGATATTGCTTAATTATACTCTCTCCTGTAAGTTCAAGTCACCTTACGAATACATTGACCAATGGGAAACTCTGACACATCCTTCCACATGGTGTATTGTTGTGAGCATTGGGGGGCAGTCCAGACTTTGTCTTAAGGCTGAGGGGAAGGCTTCTGTGTTGGAGGAGGAGGAGGAGGAGGCGCTCGACACTAGATCAAGACAGAGGTACGATAGAGATGTGGCGATTATCACTGGATCACTCAAACATCATTTCTAAAAATATAATTAGCATTCACCATTCTTCATCTGTTCAGTTTGTTCGTGGGCATGCTGTTATGCCAAAACTTCAGAAATACAGAAAACAATCTTTGTTTTAAAGGGCACATACTGGTCTTAGTCGGCTGCTGGAGATGTCAGGAGAATTGTGGCTGCTGCCTGCAGGCTCTGATGGGACAACACACACACACTGACAACCATTACGACCTCAACACACTGACATTATAATAGGAGCAGACGAAAGCTCTGCTCTAGCTAGGGTAAAGTTTGACATCACTCACCTATTGTGTTGTCTGTGAGCCTCGGAGGAAAGAGCTGCTGTCTGTCATCCACACCACTGGAGGGGGTAGCACTGAGTGCTGAACTACAGCCAGAGTTGGAAGGGATTGGGCTGGAGGGAGATATGGGAGGCATGTTTGCGGTGGGGAGAGGCTGGGGAAAAATTTTTTCAATTAGAAATAAAAAAAAAAATACAGTAAGATGATAGGGACAGATGTCAAAGGGATAAAGCTTTTAAAAAAAAAGTCATGATTTACAGGATTTATTTATGAAAGCATACAGAGAACACAAGGCCATCACCTCCTCCTCCACCACTTCATCATGGACCAGTTCTACAACCAACGAGGGGAAGACACCGATCCGTCCATTCAACTCTCCCTCCCAAAACCCATCGTCCACCTGGAACACACAGCGAGATAGAAATAAAAAGGTTCGACATATGAACAATCCCAGCACTGCCTCATGAATCCATCTCGTCCTTCCACAAAATAATCTAATCACATACTAGCTTTTTAAAGAGCTTTCATTCACATCTCATGGTCTTTATTACTGATTTGAATTGACTCTGTTGTAATAATTTTGTCATGTGATGACTCTATATTAATTTCCAGTAATAACTAAAAATCCAGCCTTGGAACACAACCTTTCTCATCAGCATGACAGGTGGCTCAACTCACATGTGAAGCTAAGTAAGGTCTTTTTTTGCGGGCCCTACTAACACCACAAACAGCATTTCCCATAAAGACAGGACTACACAATGGAGACATTTTAAGAAAGCAGAGATAACAACTAAATACATTAATTAATTACTCAGGAGTTTCCTGGATATGGACAAAATCATGTCACAATCACAGAAGTACCTGCGCTGCTGAGATTGTATATTTTAATGGGAGCTGTAGTTTTTTTGTGTGCTAAAAAATATGTTGTTTTACTTAAAACTACAAAGGGTTTAACGCATGGTGACGTTATTGTGCATTCATTTGCATAAAGCTTAGTTGTTGTGTCAGTTGCAGCAAGGTACATAATAAAGCCATGTAAAAAGGCCTATAGTGTGCACTGAAATTAATCATTGCATCAATGCATCACAGTGTGGATGTGGACGATTCTGCATTGATGCAGTGACAGATTATAATCAATTATTGCCTAATGATTTTTTTGTTTATGCCTTTTGTCTGTTGTCTGCTGTTTTCAGACTCCTCTACATTCAGAAAATGTTGTTTTAAGAGCAGATACAATAAAAGGGGAGTTCAAAACCACTTATAGTAATAAATAACTAGAACTGCAAGCAGTTATGATGGGTCCAAGCCTGCCCGACGCGAGTCACCCCTGACAACCCGCATAGCCCACAAAAGTAGAACCTAAAGCGTAAAGGAGGCGAGGCAAACAGCAGGAAATATGGCAATGCATGAGCTGCAAGGTCTGTAGTGAATTGCATGCATTGAGTTATTGGCCAAAACGTGTTTACGTTAATTACAGCGCCCCCTAAGGGTCGATCTTCAGGGTGGCATGTTGAACCATACTCTCACTTCACGTTGATAGCATTTACTTTGAAAGAGATATCCTAAAAGTTTGTGTTAAGGAGCTAGCTACAACAATTTGTTTGTTAATAATTAGCACATTTCTTAACGTAGCCAAATTTTTTGATAACTTTTGGTCAGGTTTTCCAAGTTTTGTGCAAATTGGTTGCACGGCCTAGAAGTTTTAGGTTTTAGATAAATCACGATTTTACTGTGATAAAAGTCTAGGCGGAAATGGATGTGGCCTATATCACGTGATTCAGCTGAATTTAGGGAACACATGTACTGTAAATAAAGTTTTTGAGTGTACGATGTACGCTTTAGGAGTTATGGGGCTAAACCCATTTTTATAGTTCTTCTTGCTAGTGTATATATGTAATTTTTCCATTCCAAGGTATGTGTCACACTCTCTAACATCCCTGAAAATGTCACCTCAGCAACTTGTATGGTTGAAGCTGAAGAGTCACTTTTACCTCTGGAAAAATAATAATTCTTAGGGTTCCCAGCTCAGTTGGTACTGGGAACCACGTTGCCTTGCGTACGTGTAATAATATTGAAGTGACGCATCACACATTGTGATGCATCTTGATATTAAATCGGATAGAATCGTTTACAGGATATTTGTAATCGAATGAAATCATGAGCACAGTGGAGATTCACACCCCTAGTGAGTAGTAGACCCCTCGACTGAGATCATCAGCGTACTTCTGCTCCCCCTAACCCTGACAGCTGAACCTGACAGTTCACTGTAGCTTCACAAGTTATTTTACAACTGTACAATTTACCAGCGCACCATGGATTGTCTTCAAATATGTGTTGTGTCATCTAAACGTAGTTATCAGAAAAGCACATGTCTCTGAGGCTTCAGTCCCTACGTTGGTGCAAATAACACACACCTCTGCGTGTCGACAGCGGATCAGCTGAATGAGTGCCCCCTCCTGGAAGGAAAGCTCTTCTGGACTCTGGGCCTGGTAGGAATACAGAGCTCTGGCTACACCTGACACTGGGTTCACAGGGACACAGGTACACACACACACACACACACACACACACACACACACACACACACACACACACACACACACACACACACACAAACACACATGACTGAGTGCCAATTGCGCCGGCATACGATTAAGGGCTGAATATAGAAAAATGGACACATAAAACTAATTTCTCACTTCGTGACCACCAAAATCAATAACTTTAGCTAACAGCACTAGTATTGATGATAAAAACATAATTGCTGCCATGCAACCACTAGCTTTCTACAAGTTGTCATTCCTAACCGATGAGACATTTGAGCACCTATGTGCCTGTGTGTTACTTACGGAACTGTAAATAACACACACACACACGCACACACACACACACACACACACACACACACACACACACACACACACACACACACACACACACACACACACACACACACACGCGTGCAGACATGACTGACCTCTGCTTCCTGCCTTCTCTTTATTCTCAGTAGATATGGTGGAGCTGAAAGAAGTGTTGAGCTGAGTGACATCCTCTGTTGGTAGACACAGGAACTGCACATAACGCTCAGGAACATACCCCACCTGACCACACGAGTTACACACCTGGACAGAGACATATAGAGATACACATTTATGACACTGTATGGTATGCACATATTAAATTAAGGATTATTATGTCCTGATGTGTCAACACACAGCAGAGCAGCAGGATTGGGATTTTCTCTCCACTCTGTTACATGTTCCATATGTCTGGGGAATGATCATTTGTCGTTCTCTGCACTGGCCTTTCCTGAGGTTTGCCTAAATATATATACATACTGTATATATTATAGATTACCTACTCTTTCTGTAAAGTGTCCTGTGATAACTTTATGACACTTGATGACACTACAAAATAAAATTGAATGTACAGTGATAGAAGAGATCCTGCCTTGTGGTACAACACCAATGGGCTAAGGTCTAAGAATTTATTGTGAACCAGCCAATTCACAGTCCAACTCCTTCTAATGTGTACTCTGTCTCCTCACTTGCATCCTTCAAAGAGCAGTGTGTAAGCCCCCCTGGCTGCAGGGGGATCATTCCCCGTACGTATGCAGTAATTACCAGTGGACGGATATATAGAACTAAGGTTACAATGTAACCAGACGGTACCTTCAGCCAGTCCTCCATGTCTCCATCCTCAATCACTTGAAGCTCCTCCCCTTCCATGATTGACAGCTCATCTGACTGGCTAGCCTACAGGAAGTAACATGCTTTTGTCATCATGAACATTATCCAACGGCAGTACTATATACAAATGCTATAACACTGTCCATTGCCTTTGTTGAGTACATTTGCAGTCACATTTGTAGTTTTCTCAAATGTAACATGTAACCAATGTAAGATTGTAAGATTTTCCCAAAACACAACATTCTGACTCTTTTATAAATTAACCAACAGGTTCCACTAATTTCAGATAAACTTCTGAGTAGGACAAGCATGGTCTTTTACATTCTTTAACCAACATCAGATATATATATATATATATATATATATATATATATATATATATATATATATATATATATATATATATATACCAACATTTATTTAAACAGCTCAAACTACCAAGCAGCATTTAACACTGGAAGATGCTGATTGACTTCTTCCTCTTGCACGTTGTTGGTTTGTGTAACACAGCGTTTCTCAACATATTCTGGGCCGTCACTTCACTTCACTTCCCCATATTGTCATGACCACATGAGAGAGGAGTCAAGTGATCATGTTGACTAATTTGATAAGTGTGTGGCTTGTTTTCATTGAAAAGCATGGAGGAAGTATGAAATGAGTTTTAGAGAACACCACCTAAATTAACAAATTTGTAATTTGAATGGCCTAAGAAAGTCTTAAACTTGTATGAAGTGTGAATGTAGCAGGTGTGGCTGCCACCGTGGGTAACCCTCAACACAGACCACAGCCAACCCAGCCTGTTCACCAACAACAGGATTTATTCACAACTGTGCACTCTTTCAACATACGTTCACACGGTTTCTGACAGTTTCTGCCCCGTTGCTTTGCTCACAGCTTTTAACACTCCTGCTTTATACCACACATATAAACAGAGTGTCATTAGACCAGCTGTGTCAGGTAACTCACCTGGCACGATCCCCTGCAACTGATCCAAGGCCACCTCCACAGTGGAGCTGCTCCGTAGGCAATGAACGGGAGACGGATTTTGTTATATTTGTGTTTATGTGTTTTTTATTGTAGTGTTCTCAATTGGGAAACAGAAAATGTATATTATATATTGTGAATTTGAGTTTAAACCTGTAGTTTTGGGATTTTGGAGAGAGTTGTCTGTCTTAGACCATAGGAAAACATTTATGCATTGTGTGATGTGAAGCCTTGTCAAAGGAAACTTTCTGTTCTTCGTGACAGACAATGCAACCAATATTGTGTTGTATCTTATCTTATGTGAAGCCCTGACTACAAGTTTAAAGAAGGTGGTTTTATGCATATGAAATAAATCTAAACCACAGCTAAACTGTACAAGTGTACATTTCTGGGATCTCTACCTGAAAGTTGTAGATAACTCTGCATGCTGCAGGGTAAACACATACTCCAGATGCTGACACTGGATCTGAAAAGATGTCTCCGTTCTCATCATCGTAGTCCTCAAAGTCAGTCAGCTCAAACTCATCCTCCTGAAAAAAAACAACACACACACAATAAACACATTAGTGTAATCTGGATCAACGAAGCCTGACATCCAGCACACTCTGTGTGTTTCTATACTCAAACTCTCTGTTCTCGTCTGTAAAAAACAACAAACTTCGAGCTAGCGAGCTACATGCTGAAAATGTCGAGTTTTGAATAAAGTGTGAATAGTGCAACAAAGCAGACTTGCTTGGATATTTCAGGGAATGATTGTAAAAATTTACAAATAATTTGTTTAGGGCATTTCCTCTCTAACTGGGACGTTTTGGGACTGATTGGTGGGATTGTAGTGGACAAAGTAGTACATACGGAGATACACTAGTAAGAGCTAATGAGGTTCAACCAAGTATCCAGATAATTGAAATAGCTCACGTAACTGTATTGTGTCAACAGTCTTAAAGTTCCCATGATGCTTTGGAGGCCTTAGTGGTCCCCTAATACCATATCTAAAGTCTCTTTCCCAAAATTCAGCCTTGGTGCAGAATTACAGCCTCTAGAGCCAGTCCCACAATGAGCTTTCCTTAGTATGAGCCATTTCTGAGTCTGTAGCTTTTGAGGAGGAGGGGGTGGATGCTGGGGGTGTAGCCTTGATCAGCTGCCACTTTGCTCGTTTGAAAGCCATAATGTCTCTCTCTCTCATGGGTGGGCCAAATTCTCTGGGCGGACAAAGCAGAGAAAGAGGGCACTTATGAGGTCATAAGAGGAA
Source organism: Percina caprodes (assembly GCA_013375575.1). Lineage (NCBI taxonomy): Eukaryota > Metazoa > Chordata > Actinopteri > Perciformes > Percidae > Percina > Percina caprodes. The sequence goes on from JABXJD010000089.1 coordinate 2,000,237, forward strand.
AGATTCCAGATATGCCCATCTGAGTTATCATTTCTCAAAGGCAGAGTAGGACACCCAGGGCTCGGTTGAAATCTATCACCATTTCTAGCCACTGGGGGATCATAGGCAGGCTGGGGGAATGCATATTAACGTTAAAAACGTCATAAAGTGAAATTTTCATGCCATGGGACCTTTAAACTTCATTTTATATTGTATGTGCCGTTATATTTTTGTGGAGTGCAAATGTTCCACCAAAACAAGTCCCTTCCTGAGACAATTTAGCAGATGCGTCCGGAGCTTAGCACCGCCCACGACGGTTGTAATTGGTTTAAAGACATGCAAACAACCCAGAGCATTTTTTCCCTCCTATACCAGAACGCATCTGTGGTGTGGCCAGACTTTACTCCACAATGCTGTAGACAGAGACTGGACTGAGAGACTAACATCAGTGTGACATTATTCTCAATATAGTTCATCTTCCAAAAGTTACAGTCTTTGTTCTTCTTTTAATTTGAGGCCCGTAGTCTACTTCACTGGAGAACAGAGATGGGAAGTAACAAAGTACAAATACTTTGTTACTGTACTTATGTAGATTTTTCTGATATTTTACTTAACTTTATTACTTTTGTGGCGACTTTGTGGAGAACTTCTTAATTAATGTCTGTTTAGTAATGATAGAGAATTCATTTTTATTAAGTCTTTTATTCTTCTATTTCCTTCTTCAGTAATGTTATAATGTTATGTCCTTTTATTAATATCTTATAATCTTAAATCTTAAATATATCTTATAATAATAAATCTCTATGCACTATATATGCACATTTAGCAAACTGCTTTTCTAAAGATTTTCTTAATACAGAAACAGCAAACGTCTACAGCAAATCACGGGCTGTAGATAACATTAAAGACCGAGGTCATACGCTTGCACTTTGCTCTGTTTTCTTCATGTTTTCCTTTTGGATAGCCATTACAAAGCATTCTTTCTGTATCAACAACTGTGAATCAATGTGTGTGTTTTCAATAAATAAACGGCTCTATGCGGAGACACACTGAAGTTACCCGAGTTCAATGCTGGAGATAGGTTGTCCTCCATTTTCTTCCCTCTTGCAATTGTCTTAAACTGCTAACTACCGTCTGAGTCTCGTTTTCTTGCTTGACCGTCTTTGATTTAATAAAGTAAAGTGTTCTGAACCTGACATTTTCTGGTGCCGAAACCCGGGAATCAACAGCTGAGGAGTCCAGGACCGCGCTCGATCAAGGCCTGTGAATCTGTCGACAGCCGTCCTCCCCTTCGCGGGACGGGGCCCTAGGTTGGTCCGGTGCTGCCCTGCGCCCCTCGGTGACGATTCCCACGGTCAAGGAGCGAACAGACACGGGTGAGTGACGCAGTTATTTTGAGTTTCTGAGTGGACACAGGGTCTACTGCAGAAAAAAGTGCACAGGGGCCTGGGGCCAGTTATTGCTAGCTAAAGTGAAAGTATCATTAATGAGTATTCTTACTGTCTGGGACAATAATTGAGTAATATTTCTGTTTGCCTGGGGCCAGATAAAAAGCTCAAAGTATGACTATGATTTGATGTTTATTTTCCGTCTGGGACACAGCTAAGCAAATAACGGGGAAATATCAGTTGATATTTTCCATCTGTCTGGGACAGAACCGAGCGACACAATTATCTTCAAGCGAGGAGACGGTGTCTTGGAGCCGTTCTGAATATTTTCAGAAGTCTGGCAGTTTCTGGCTTTTACTAAAGAGTGTATGTGGTTTGGAGCCGTTCTGAATATTTTCAGAAGTCTGGCAGTTTCTGGCTTTTTTACTAAAGCGTGTATGTGTTTTGGAGCCGTTCTGAATATTTTCAGAAGTCTGGCAGTTTCTGGCTTTTTTACTAAAGCGTGTATGTGTTTTGGAGCCGTTCTGAATCTTTTCAGAAGTCCGGCAGTTTCTGGCTTTCACTAAGGAGTGTATGTGTTTCGACGCCGTTCTGAATGTTTTCAGAAGTCCGGCTGAGTGTTTGCATGCTATCATGATAATATTGCTGTGTTGGTTTGTGGTTACTGAGTTTACTGTTGTGTGTTTTTGCTGTTTGCTGTTTTGCTGAGTCTTTGTTATTGTGTGTATTTTGTGTTGTTGGATAGCGGGTTAGTGTATGGTTTGTGGTTATTTGTTGTTTGTCTGAAACAATAAAACTGTTGCTGCACAGCAGGTTATTGTATGGTTTGTGGTTATTTGTTATTTGCCGAAACAATAATACTGTTGCTGCAAAGCAGGTTATTGTATAGGTTGTGGTTGTTTGACTATTTGTCCGAAAAACTATAAAATTGTGGCTGCAAAGCGGAGTATGGTATTTGTTAGTAGTCTGAAACAATAACGGTGTTGCAGTGTGGGTTATTGAGGGATTTGATAAGACACGGAACACAGGTGGTGGCAGCGCAGTTTTTCTGTTAGTTTGTCTGTTGGTTTTCTGTTTGTTCTATTTTGTTTTTTGTGGACGTTGTGAGTTGTGAAAAAGAATCATGGGACAGAATCAGAGTGTTGTCAGTCCTGACGATGTGTCATTCATGGAAAAAACCTTCCCGGGAAGTGTAGGATTTGTGAATGAATGGGTGAATAAGTATGGCTTTGGTGGAAAACTCAGATTAGCTTCTGTGAATGGGTTACTAGAAAGACTGTCTGTTGAGGAGAGAGTGACAGTAGTAGAAAACGAGAAGGAAGATACGACAGTTGGGTGCTGCAGGAATGTGGAAAGAGCAGGCAGGCAAAAGAGAGATAGAAATTGAGAGAAAGAATTAAAAAAGGGACCAGTTACAGAACGTCCTATGAGAGACAGAAGTCCAGATACAGAATGTACTGTAAAAGAAATAGAGTGTAAGAAACAATTAGCCAACTTAAAGGCTCTGGTACCGCGATGAGAACTCAAGAAAAGGGTCTGAAAATTCATGAATTAAAAAGTACCAGCTTCCACAGCCAGCGCTAAGCGCGGCGAGCCTCCTCTCTGCTCCTCTCCCTCTGTAGAACAGGAACGCGCTCACTCAGAGCAGCAGACAGACAGACAGGAGGATGCTCCATTCAGTAAGAGTCAGAGACGAATGGTAACCTCTAAAAATAGAGTTGTGAATGGTAGTGACACTGAGGGTGATCAAAAAAGGGTAGCACTAACATTGACTAATTAGTGTGACAGTAGTCTCAAAAATAAAATAATAAAAATAAATTTGGAATGATGGAGGCCCAAAGAGATCATATAATTATCGGCATAGGTTGCGGACCCTATAGGCCATGGAAAACACAAATAGAATTAATAATGCGCGGAATGGCAAATAAAACAGCTGAGAAAGGTCAAAAGCCGAAACATAACCACTGCTACAACTGCAATAAACCAGATCCATCAAAGGAAAAGAGAGGAAGCGGTGCTTCTCTCGGCCCCCACCTCATAATCCAGAGCACCGAGATAGGGATGACTATGAGGATTGACGCCAAGCCGAAAAATCAAGCCAACCTATCACAGAGGACGATGTCTCAAGCCAAGGAGACCCCGTAGAAATATTAGATTTGACCCAAATATTCTCCCTCTCCCTGAAAGAAGACAAAGACCTTATTACACCCTCAGCATTGGAGGAGAAAGAGTGAAGTTTTTATGTGACTCAGGGGCAGATAAGACAGTGCTAAAAGATAAAGACCCGCAGAGGATGGTGGGGACCCCCATTCATGTGTTCACAGTACATTGTTTTGCAGCTCAGTGGAGTAGACGGGAATGATGACGTCTACAGGAAAGACAGTAGAGCATGCAGACTTGCTAGTGAAGCTACTTCAAGCTATCCAGTTACCTCACAGACTAGCCATTTGCAAATGTGCAGCACATACTAAGCGGAAGGATCCAGTCAGCTTAGGAAATGCAAAGGCAGATGAGGAAGCTAAGAGAGCAGCTATGGGTTCGCTACACTTAGCGGTTCAAGAGGAACCTCCGAATCCAGTCCCTACAGAGGTACTGAAAAACATGCAGGACAACTCCACCCAGACTGAGAAAGATATATGGCTGTCAGATGGTGTCACTTGTGTTGATGGCCTATATCAGAGAGATGGCAAGCCCTGCTTGCCAAAGAATTTGTATCATATGGTAGCTAAGATGAGCCATGGGGAGACCCATGTCTCAACAGCGGGTATGATGTCAATGGTACAGAAGGTGTTTCACACCTTCAAGGGATTCAACTCTTACTTGAAGAATTTTTGTAGGGGTTGTATTGTCTGCTGCAGACATAATCCACAGGGAAATGTGAGACCAAAGAGAGGAAATGCCCACAAGGGTCACATCCGTTCGAAATCCTACACATGGATTTCATAGAGCTAAACCAAGTGGTACTTACAGGTACTGTTTAGTCTTGGTTGATTCCTTCTCTAAATGGGTAATAATAGCACCCTCACGAAAAGCAGATGCCATTACTGTAGCCAAAACACTCGCTAAGACAGTAATCCCACAGTATGGCATCCCAAGAATCATTTGGAGTGATAATGGTCCACATTTTGTAAATGAGACAGTGACATTGCTAGGAAAGCACCTAGGCATAGCACTAAGACACCATTGCTCCTACCACCCCCAAAGCGCAGGGTTGGTTGAACGAACAAACGGAACAGTAAAAATAGACTAAAGAAAACTATGGAACAGACAGGAAAGCCATGGCCAGAGTGTCTTCCCTGGTAGAGTTGTACATGAGAATAACACCAAACTCGACAGGGCTGACGCCTTTGAAATGGTTCATGGCAGGCCATTTGTGTTACCGTTGTGGGAGGGGTCCCTGGGCAGAGAAAAGTGATGACCCAGGGGCCCTCCTGGCCGAGTGGATGTGCAAGGTGTTTAGAGATAGGAGCGTTCAAAGTGCATGTAATCTGCCTATCTCTCCTCTCTGTCTCCCCAGGTGCGGAGACTCCAACCAGGTGACCAGGTGCTGACAAAAGTGATAAAGAGAAAGTGCTGGTCATCACCAAAGTGGGAGGGGCCATACACTGTGCTCATCACCACGCCCACAGCAGTAAAGATTGCAGAACGATCCACGTGGATACACCAAAGTCACTGCAAAAGGTTATTCCATTCCCACACCCTGACTAGGCTGGAGATCGGACGGTACCAAAACCTTTGTCTGCTGAAGAAACCAACTGTGACTATAGACTCTATACTCCAGCTATGGGTACCAATAAGGGATGGGCCTTTTCCGTCCTGCTGGCCCTCTGCCTGTCGCCGACAGCGGCCAGTGGCCACAACACATGGACGGAAACCATCACTCTGTGCCTCACAATGTGCTCAATGACGAGGCTGTGTGGGACTACAGAGTGGTTTACAATTCTTCTTTCGATTTGAACTTATGGTATCGTTATGCTAAATACGTAGCCAGAGCCAGAAACAACACCAATTGTTATGTGTGCTCACGCATGCCAATAGCCGCCAATAACCCGTACGTAGTTCCGAAACCCGCCAACACCAATACTATCTTCCCACACGCGCTACCCTCCGCTTTAACACCTTACCTGATGAATAGATCCGTAAATTGGCAAATGCCCCCACCATTGAATGTATCCGAATTAGACTACTCCCAGTTTGTGGAAGACCCGCGCGAGACGGTACGTAGTCCCTCTATGGTCCTGTCCATATACCCCCAGGTGCTAACTACACTTGCTATGAGAATCGTCCACATACTCACTGTAGACCCGATACCAATGGGAGAAGTCTCCAGTGCATTGCGCTGTGGTCTACATTCCCTGTACACCACTGCCCAATGGCACGCTGAACACAACCCAGGCGATACCTGGTGCGATTTGTGTACCCTATTTCCAAGCCCCCGATGCTCAAGATTGAGCTAAGAATGGAAACAATTAGTTACCGGGTGGGGCTGTTCATGGATTCTACCGTACAGGCCCTGTCAAAAATACGCCAAGAGCTCACCGCCTTACGTTTAGTTGCCCTACAAAATAGGCTAGTTTTGGACCAATTGACAGCGTCGCAGGGCGGTGTATGCACACTGATTGGTGCTACTTGTTGCACTTTTATCCCAGATAATGACAAAGACGCAGGAATTATTCAGCAAGCCATCCTCAATTTGACTGCCCTTAGAGATGCTGCTGAGGCAGATAATGTGGAGAAAGGAGATTTCCTCTCCTGGTTGACTTCGGGACCATGGTATGGGTTATTGCTTAAAATCATTACTCCCCTCATGACAGTGCTGGTAATAATCTTCATAGTGCTAGGATGTGTAATGCCTTGTGTTCGTATTCTGATACAACGTACTATGTCTCATGCATTGACCAACTATGCACATGTTCAATACCAACAACTGTCCGCCACTACTGACCAGGATAAATGTGGCCCCATGCAAATTAATGATGTGTTGAAACACCTGTAACAAACGCCAATTAACCTTATCTTGGCCAAAGAGCGATCGCTCCTATTGGAGGGTCGAGAAGGAATTTCCCTGTCAACAGACAGGTTTTCGCCTTCTCCTGATAAGAGTACAACCTTCCTGTGAGTACATGTGATGATGTAATTATTAAAAACCATATTCTGGAGAGATAATTACTGATGTTTGATAAATGTACAACAGGAGGGAAATGATAGAGAATTCATTTTTATTAAGTCTTTTATTCTTCTATTTCCTTCTTCAGTAATGTTATAATGTTATGTCCTTTTATTAATATCTTATAATCTTAAATCTTAAATATATCTTATAATAATAAATCTCTATGCACTATATATGCACATTTAGCAAACTGCTTTTCTAAAGATTTTCTTAATACAGAAACAGCAAACGTCTACAGCAAATCACGGGCTGTAGATAACATTAAAGACCGAGGTCATACGCTTGCACTTTGCTCTGTTTTCTTCATGTTTTCCTTTTGGATAGCCATTACAAAGCATTCTTTCTGTATCAACAACTGTGAATCAATGTGTGTGTTTTCAATAAATAAACGGCTCTATGCGGAGACACACTGAAGTTACCCGAGTTCAATGCTGGAGATAGGTTGTCCTCCATTTTCTTCCCTCTTGCAATTGTCTTAAACTGCTAACTACCGTCTGAGTCTCGTTTTCTTGCTTGACCGTCTTTGATTTAATAAAGTAAAGTGTTCTGAACCTGACAAGTAATTCATATTTTATCCTTTATTTTCTTTTGTTTTGACTTTTAAAGTATAGCATTGGTGCATGCAGCCTGCTGTATCATACACACCACACTGTTGCACTGGCTGAAATGCTCCTTTATCACTAGGAACACACACACACACACACACACACACACACACACACACACACACACACACACACACACACACACACCACTACTGAAAATAGTATATAAAACAGAATATTGCCAGCTGTTTACTTTAAGTGTCCGTTTTAACGTATAAATTACTGATTGGTCAATATTACACAGTATAAATCTGGCCTATTTCTTTGAGAGATCAGGCCACCATGTCACATAGGTGGAATGGGATGTCCCAGGCACCTGACTACCGAGCCACCAGTGCTCTCTGACAGCTGTGTGTGTGTGTGTGTGTGTGTGTGTGTGTGGTGTGTGTGTGTGTGTGTGTGTGTGTGTGTGTGTACTTACTGAATAGTCCTCAGTAGACTTCCTCTGTTCACTGAGGCGTCTCTCTCTCTCCAGCTCCTCCTCTGCCTGGTCCATGGCATTGTGAAGCCACAGTTCAATTCCTGTGACACTTTCCGACAACAGAGCCAGACGGGCTTCTGCCTTGACCTTGCTGAGCTGACACACACACACACACACACACACACACACACACACACACACACACACACACACACACACACAAATTTACAAATGCTTTTATTTGGATCTGAAAGGCATCGCAAGAAAACAAACAAGATCCAAAAATACTCTGGGAAAAGTCACTGAGTATGTGACAGGTGTGACAAGTTTCTGTTCAAAACAAAAATAAGAGAGTTGAGAATTGAAACCAAGTTTGGTCTTTGTATTTTATTTATACCTGCAGTTATAGGAATAACAATTTCACACAGCACAGCAGCACAATGTGGGAAAGTCTTCTACAAAGTAGAACAAAAAACTGGCTTATCTATATCCCAGAGTGAAAGGCGCCCCCTTTGTTAACATGACTCAGCATGTAGAGTTGATAGACACTCTAAACACAGAAGACAGTCTGGTGCAACTTTGCTTATTCCCGTCTGCACACCATTCCCCCCAATGTTACAAATCCTGTTTATCTCCACTGCCAAGAAGAGAAAGAATGTACAGGGAGAGATAGTTTACGGTGACCTTGTAGCTTATCTAGTCACATACGTAAAACAAAAGTCACATAAAAGATTTCATTTCAGCATGTCATAATCAACTATAAAGAGACAAAAGTAGAAGAATATTATTAGAATGTAATTTTCTCATTACACAGGTCTACATGGCTCACATACTTTTACAGGTCTTTCCATTCATAGTACTCAACACATTAAGGATAAACAAAGGATCTCCGTCTCCATGGTTGCATGCTCCCTATGATGGCTGAAACACAGCAAGTCTTTTTGCCTCCTTTTCTTGCAGCCCCCCCCCTAGCTGCATCCCCCTGACCACATTCTTATGGACATGGCTTGAACTTCCAAATACCAGAGTTATTCATTTACAGTTGTATCCAAGTTGGTGAATGAGATTCACCAGTGGTTGATATTTCAATAATTTAGCAAATGTCCATGTACAGATCAGTGGAATTTTAGAGTGCTGTGCTTGTAAACCTTGCTATCATGTCCATAGTTCACACACACACACATCTACCTTTTACAAATGAAGGTTTTGATGGAATCCAGTGCTCCAGTTGTACAAATATGAGAACAAAGCTAAAATTATAGCTGCAATGACAATGACTTGAAATTAGTTTACCAATGTCTTTAGGTCCCCAAAAGAGGTAATATATGATTTGACTTCTGAGAGCAGAATGGCAACAGGAAGAGTTGGGGAGGAGTAGTGGCTAATGAGGCTAATGTGCATAAAATAAGTACCTTGGCTTTCCTAACAGTGTCCTGCACCTCTGCTATCTTCTGCTCCACACTGAGCCCCGTCTCCCCTGATAAGAGCTTCAACCGACTCTCTAACGTCTGTAGAGCCTGCCAGACAAACAAACAACACATTCCTCAGTACATACATCCAGTGATAAGAATAAAATTATTTCTTAGAAAGCTGTATGTCGAGAAGAGAAAATTCTGAGGTCCACAAGTATTCATAAGCTCAGAAGAATCTTGGCCTTCAAACTGTGAAATGAAAGTCCCACCCTCTCTCCATGGGTGATGATCTTGTAGTCTTTAGCAGCTTTTGCAGCCCATTTCTTGGCCTCCTTAACCAGACAGCCCTCTGCTTCTGAAGCACACACCTCCTGGAGAGCAGACACCTGCACAACGGACGGACAAACATCCCTCCATTCTTCATTCATCAGCAGAATGGAACTCAATACAACAGCACTTAGCCTCTTTCAATTTTAATGGCACAGTTGTTGTTAGACTGGACTGCATTACATTATAAGGCTTTGGTATATTATCATTGTTATTATTATTATCATTATTATTATTGTTATTGTTATTATTATTATTATTATTGTTGTTATTATTATTATTGTTATTATTATTTCTATGTCACACAAGCACCATACCCATTTATTGTTTTTACTTAAGGGTTAGTTTTTGTTGCTTTGTTGCTGACAGGTAAAATAGCATTTCTTATTAATTTCAGTCTAGATGACACACACACACACACACACACACACACACACACACACACATACACACACACACACACACACACACACACGTACGTACGCACACACCTTGTCACGTGGAGCCGGCTGGAAGGTGAATTTAGGGGGTTTGCTGAAGGAGACAGATTCTTGAAGAAACTGCAGAGCATTTCTTTCTCTGGTCACCTGGCAGAACAGCAGTCAATCAATATTAACCAGGGACAAACAAAACCATTCCTCCTCTCCCTAACATCTAGAATTTGCCAGACAGGACTGGAAACGTGTGCTCTGAAAATAGGAAAAGTCTGTGGGTAACAGCCCAGCTCCAGGAGTGGTCTCAAGCCAAACTGAAGTTTCACTAGGGTGTGGGTGGATTTCTATTGAGCAATACATTTACCAAAAAAAAGCAGCAGAACAAAATCCCATTCTTTTCATCTGTGCCAACTAAACATCACAATAATGAAGGACGTATGTGTTAAAATGCTTTCTTTACACTCACATTTTGAAGGGAACAGCTGAACACTCAGTTGCTACATTAGTTCAGACGTTTTGTGTATGTGTTGAATTTCCTTCTGTAAACCTCTGTTCCTTGTAAACCGTTGCGGCAGTAAGCCTCATGACCGGCCCCTCGGAACAATCACAACACATGCCTCCGCTTTCTATCGCATTTCTATTTTTCCTTACTTTCAAACATTGTCTTATTTGAGATTTTCTCCCATGTTTAATGTCTTTCTTCATTTTCACCTCTTCCACATATCTGTCTTCTGGAGCCTCCCTGCTCCCCCTCCACCTGCCACCCCCCACCCCCATCTATTTTAGAGTCAAGGTGAGAAATTTCTTATGTCTGGTTTCTCAGGGGCCACTGTGGGAGAAAACCCAGACGGTCAACACAAGGTTGGATAGATATTCAAACAAATTCTAAAAGCGTTGAATCGGCTGTCAGCTGTTTGGTTGTTGAAACTGGTTGTTACCATAACTCTGATACAAGAGGAATGCTGTATTATATACTGTAACACAAACAAACCCTGTTTTCACATACCTTAGCCACACTCTCCCATATCGTGCTGTACTGTGTATGCGTGGTCAGACAGGTATCCATCTCTGTCCCACACAGCAGGGTGAAATGGCTTCTCAAATCATCATAAATATCACCGTCCATTTGCTGATATGAGAAATCCAGTTGTTATTATTTAAAATTGTTTAATCACCATCTGTAACACTCCAGCTTGTATCTATTAATTGTACTTTAGTAATGCAAACTCTGACACATTTGCATTTAACCCTCCTGTTGTCCTCGGGTCAAATTTGACCCATTTTCCAAGTTTCTGTATCAGAAATATAGGTTACTTAAAACCAAATTGCCTCAGAAATAACATGGATGGTTCCATACAATGCTTTTTGCAAGTAAAATGAAGGATTGGCTCATTTCTCTCATTGAATTGTGGGGGTTTTATTCATGCATTTGAAAAGAAATTGAAATGGTTTCCTGACTAAACGTTGACATGTACCAGTCTGTGATCAACTCCGCGTCCTCTGATTTTAGTCGATAGTCAAATTAATTCCTAATTTGTGCTTTTGTTTTTTTTACACAAAATATAGTTATAAGTTAATAATAATGAGGTTTATTGACCATGAATTCCAGAAAGTGTAACATTAGTGATAATAGGTTGGAATGAAGTTGGCTAAGAAGATGTAACACAGAATGGGGTGACAACACAAGGAGGACAACACAAGGGTTAATCAAATGACCATGAGCCTGGGTGTGTGTCATTTCCAGTATTTCATTTAATGACCATCTGCCATTGTTTGGTTAGTTCACACAATATGGTGTTGTGTCTCCCTGTATTTTCTATAGCGTTGATTTTATTGTCTGTAGACAAGGTAATTAGCCTGGTTGACACCAGACCCTTCTCAGTTATTCGTCACCCGGGATTCCCTCAAATATGATGAGTTATATAAAACATGTAATGCACACTGCAATTTTATTTAATTTTGCATGTTGAGAGAAGCAAGACCAGTCAGTTTAACATCAATAAGAAAGAGATGATGACAGAAATTAGATGAATGAGGGAGAGTAGGCTGTGCACTATAGAGCAAAGTCGACAGACAGAGTCTGCAACACATCAGAAAGGATGTGGTCAGTGTTTAATCAGATACACAACTCAAACTGCTTTTAGCTTTCTTTTGTCCTCATTTTCTTGTTTGTATGTTTCAGTGTGTGTGTGTGTGTGTGTGTGTGTGTGTGTGTTTACCTCCATAATATGTGGTAAGTCGTTAGTGTAGTAGTGTTGTTGATGGCCGTTGACTGCTGACAGCGCCAGCAGATACTCATTACGAACTTCAGTCAAACGGTCATCACACTCTTTTAACCTGGCGCTGAGCTGCACACGCACATGCACACGCACGCACACACACACACACACACACACACACACACACACACACACACACACACACACACACACACACATTAATTACAATTATTAGGGCTGTCAGTAGATTAAAATATTTAATCATGATTATGATCGTTTGATTGTCCATAGATAACTCACGATTAATCACAAACTAATTGCAATTTTTTTCTAAATGCACTTTAAAAAAGAATATTTTTCCATTAGTTATTCACTGCCTGGTATGACAACTGCACCGAATGGGACCACAAGGCTCAGCTGAAATTGGTTTGATTGGCCAAACATACAATAGGCAGTGCCCTACCCTGCCTAAAGGCCAGCCAAATATATGTTGAATTCACATCATGTGAGACAGAAGGTTATTACTATAACTTCCAGTTCACATGAAGGTGGAAATACTCAAACATCAGATCAAGGGGACAAACAGGACAACATGAATTTCTTACTTTGGTCTGTTGTGAAGGAGCTACGTACACAATCTATCATAACATGGTTCATTTCAGATTCATACCTTAGCGGCCATTTTATGTAGACCTGTCTTAAAGTGGAAAATCCCATGTTCACTCTTTCTGGCTCTGGAAGACACAGTTAAAACATAATGATATACAATATTATATACCTATTGTAATTAATATTTTCCTGAGATAACATTTAACTATTTGCTGTTCTTTTAATAACAATACTTGCAGGGCTTCATTAATTGACAACACATCACATAGTGCATGTATGTGAAAAAAGGATGTGGCTCTTCCGAAAAGATCTTTTTCATGGGTTAACATCACTATTTGTGTTTTATTTGTGTCACACATCGCGACCTGGTCTGTGCATCAGCAGCCTTCTCTCTGGCAACACTGGCAATGTGACTGAGTTGGTGGTAGCTCTTCTTGGTCGTGTGCAGCTCCCGCAGAGCATCCACCACTTCCCCTTGCACCCTCTGGAGTCGCTCCAGGCCCTAACACACACACACACACACACACACACACACACACACACACACACACACACACACACACACACACACACACACACACACACACAGAGTCAAATTATCCATTCAGCCATCAGTGTCCTTTGGTAGATATTCCAGGGTCACAGTGTAGTGTGTTGCAATCTCTCACTCTCTTAGCTCTGATGTCCTTTGCGTTGTGAAGACTTTTGGAGACTTGTCCAATCAGTCGGCGGTATTCCTCTGTGGCGGCTAGTCGTGATGCCGCAGACTGAGCTGTGGCGTCCACCACCGACCGCCACACACCAAACACACTCCTGTAAATACACACACACACACACACACACACACACACCAATGGACTGACTTAACATTTCTCTCTTAAAGACAAACTGATCATAATCAATATAATACTAATATGTTCCATTAAGACACAACCCAGTATTACACTCCTGGTATATTATTATGGAAAAAGCCTCAATGCACATCTGGACCTATTCCTGCTCATACTGTTTGTATACACTGTGTGCACAATTATTAGGCAAGTGAATATTTTTGACCTTATCGTCATTTTCATGCATATTTTCTAATTCCAAGCTATAGAAACTTAACTTAAATTTGATTTAAATGTTATCAGATGATGTGTATTTATTTAATGAGGGAGGGTGTGGCTTAAAGTGATCAACACCCTATATCAAGGTGTGCATAATTATTAAGCAGCTTCTTTACCTCAGACAAAACGGGCAAAAAAAGAGATTTAACAGAAGAAGTAGCAAAGATATTGAGGCGTGATCACCGAACAATCAAACGTTTTGTTGCAAATAGTCAACAGGGTCGCAAGAAACGTGTGGAGAAAAAAAGACGCATATTAAATGCTAGAGACTTGAGAAGAATTAAACGTGAAGTCACCAGGAACCCATTAACCTCCAGTGCCGCCATATTCCAGAAATGCAACCCACCTGGAGTGTCCAGAAGTACAAGGTGTTCAGTGCTCAGAGACGTGGCCCAGGTAAGAAAGGCTGAAACAGGACCACCACTCAACAAAACTCATAAGTTGAAATGTCAAGACTGGGCCAAGAAATATCTGAAGACAGATTTTTCAAAGGTTTTATGGACAGACGAAATGAGAGTGACTCTCGATGGACCAGATGGATGGGCCCGTGGCTGGATCTCTAATGGGCACAGAGCTCCACTTCCATTCAGATGCCAGCAAGGGGGAGGCGGGGTACTGGTATGGGCTGCTATTATTAAGGATCAGCTAGTTGGACCTTTTCAGGTTGAAGATGGACTTAAAATCAACTCCCAAAACTACTGCCAGTTTTAAGAAGATACTTTGTTCAAGCAACAATAGTCTATATCCTTCAAGAAGGCCATGATTTTTATGCAGGACAATGCTCCATCACATGGATCCAAGTATTCAACTGCGTGGCTAGCCAGCAAAGGCCTTAAAGATGACAGAATAATGACATGGTCCCGTTCTTCACCTGATCTAAACCCCATTGAGAACTTGTGGGCCCTTCTTAAACGTGAGATTTACAGTGAGGGAAGACAATACACCTCTTTGAACAGCATTTGGGAGGCTGTGGTTGCTGCTGCACAAAAAGTTGATCATCAACATATCAAGAAACTAACAGATTCCATGGATGGCAGGCTCATGACAGTTATTGAAAAGAATGGTGGCTGTATTGGTCACTGAATATTTATTGAAATGTCAGTAGTGTTTATTTGTACATCTTGAGTTTTATTCTTACTCTAAGAAATTAAAATAAACAAGTGAGATGGGCACATTTTTGTTTTTCCATTTAGTTGCATAATAATTCTGCACACTAATAGTTGCCTGACAGTTCTGCACACAGATATTCTCCTGAGACTTTTCCTTTGTTAAATATTCTGATTTGAAGTTTATTAACATTTCTGATTGACTGATAGCAATGCATTTACATTTTCAGGAATAGAACTTGCCTAATAATTTTGCACACAGTGTACTTCAAATTCTACACCTAATAATATGAGCCATGCATTTACTAAATTTGTCAATGAAGAGGCCCTTGTTGCAACTTAATTACGAACAGACAAATCAGACATATTTAACATCAGTGTTTCATCTAAAAGGACTTCTGTGTGTTCTCTAAGTAGCCTGGTTACAGCACAACATTTCTCATGCCCACACTGTCTTGCTAACGTTTTCTAACTAGCTTCATAAGCTGACCTGGAGCTTTTGTCATGTTCCTGCACCAGACCGTGCCCTACAATATTTCTCATGTTATCATATTAGAACCTTAAAACTGTCATATATTGTGTGATGACCCGCTCCGAGCAGGCT
The DNA here is from genome assembly GCA_013375575.1 of Percina caprodes. Lineage (NCBI taxonomy): Eukaryota > Metazoa > Chordata > Actinopteri > Perciformes > Percidae > Percina > Percina caprodes. Next base: position 2,015,620 of record JABXJD010000089.1, read on the forward strand.
TCTCCAGTGCGCAGAGTTGGGAGTTTCTGATTCTAGTCTGGTTGGCGGTCAGTCAATCTTTTCATTCCAAGGTTTCCACCCTGTTAACCTGGTTATGTTACATTTGGTTTATCATTACATTAGTTTCCCTTTTAGTTATGTAAAATAAACTTTTTTTTAGTTACAGTATAACTCATGTGTTGTCTCCCCTTTTTTGTCCAGCCATGAGCCGGGATGTGACAACTGGTCTGGTCCTAAGTCCTCAGTTACGTTTTGATAATCATTTCTGTAGCGGTCTTTTAGTGTGAGCAGTCTAATGTACCCAACTGCCTGCCGAGAAAAAAAGATTTGGCTCTGACTGTCCTGTTATAGTTCTGAGCTGCAACAAGGATAAATTGTTTAGTCATGCAAGTATGTTCAATTGTTTGTCTTGTGTGGCTCAGTGGTAGAGTGGTTGGCTGCCAATTGGAAGGTTGGCGGTTCAATCCCTGGCCCTGTCAAAGTGTCCTTGGACAAGACACTGAACCCTGAGTTACCCCCAATGCTGCACCATCGGAGTGTAAATGTGTGTGAGTATTTATCTGATGAGCATGTCGCACCTTGTACGGCAGCCTCGGCCACAGTGTATGAATGTGTGTGAATGGTGAATGGTTCCTGTACTATGTAAAAGCGCTTTGAGTAGTTGTTAAGACTAGAAAAGCGCTATATTTACCATTTACTACCTATTATACCAAACCTTTTCTACTGTTTATTTCCTAAGATGCTATTGCAGAACTTTGACAATGTCCTCCAAGGTGTCCATATACAGGACATCTCATTGACTCAGTTTGTCCCTGTTTATCGGGACATATTACATATTACAGTTTTTTACAATTACTTTGGCTCTAATTTCAGAACCTAAAGAGTCATTTTTCCAAACTCTAGACACAAAACTCCCAACCAATGATCATAATGCACATTTACCCAGAAGTGATGGCCTCAGTGTTTCCTCTTTGCCAGTCTCTTTTCTGGTACTGGACAGCTAACCTCTGCAGAGCCTGGAACGCACAGGGTACCAGCTTTACTTGGCAAAATACATTGATGAACGAAAACATGTTCTATCATAGCAGCTCAGATCAGACATTATCATTGCAATTTTTTTGTTCTTCTTCCTCTGTACTCTGTATTTTTACTGTACCATGCATCTCACAAACTTGTCCTTTGTCTCTGGGAAACTATAATTCTTGGTCTTTGTTGATATGAACCTGCAACCAGTCAAAATCTGATGAGCAGTCAGTGCTGTCCTCTCGCATTGTTTCTTCTATCCATTCTCAGACTTTCTCCTTCCCACCTTCAACAACCTGTTTCCTCCTGAACTGTACTATATTGGTTGTGTCACATCATTTGAAATAAGTGAAATCAATTTTGAGTGGTTGTGTTTAATCAATGACATGTGTTTTCTATTTGTATTTGATTTTTGCCACTTGTGTTTACCAGTATGGATGATATGTGCATTAGAGTGCTGAATGTGTTTTGACAATGAGAATGTGTTTAGCGTTTTGCTGAAAAGTCTAATTGAGATCTGCATATTGTGTTTTACAATGTGAAATGGTTTAAGGTATTGACAACTGACTATACAATTAGATAAATGAGTCCAGGCGACTGAGAACTTTGTTCAGCCAATGGGTTTTAGTGTTTTAGCAATTGAGAAATACTGTAAAAGGTGATGATAATGTGAAGTACCCACAATGCCTTACATTATTTTGTAAATCCACCCAAGCAAGGCGTCCTCCTCGTCTCTACACGTGCATGAAGCGGTTTTCAGTTAGATTTTTGTATTGTTTGTCACTTCTTTGACGTGCTGTTGTCACGATTACATTGGCCTCAATATGTTACCACACACCAGCGTCTGGTCAACATTACTAATCCAAATTATTCCCCTTGTGTCTCGTGGCTCCAACAACTGCTTGTAACAAACAACACACATTAAATCTGAAATGATTGTTACCGGTACTTTTCAATGTAATTTAAAGTGTCAGACATTTTTGGAGTGCGCATTTATAACACACACACAAACACACACACATATACGTGACACATTCTCCACCATGGTGCAAAAAAACAAGTCTCTCCTCCAGTTTCCCAGAGAAGAAGAGAACAGTACCTCTGAAGATTAAATTTCAAATGTGTTTGTGCTTTTGTGTGTTTGTGTGTGTGTGTGTGTGTGTGTGTGTGTGTGTGTGCCATCCCTCCATCAGCTAATCACCTCTATTGCTCCCACTCCTCGCCACTTGGTTGTCCCAACTCTGCTTCAGGCGTTTTACATATTACTCGTGTTGTTTACTGGCCTGACGTTAACTGTTTTTCCGCTGATCGTCAGCCATCCAGCCTCCATCTGCCCACTTCCCCCAGACAGCCATCTTCTCCTCTCTACTACCCCTCCACTTAGCCATCCTAAACATCGCCTTCTCTGAGTCAGTGCCCTGCGCTTGGGTCCACCGAATCCTTCCCAACAGAAATACTGACACTATATAGTTAGGGAGGCATTAGCCTGTGTGCTGCTCCACAGAGGCAACAGCCAACAACACAGCACTCAGGTAACAATATGAGACCTCAAATCAATACATCCTGAGCATTTCCAGTAAAAACAGGACATGTTCCAGTAATAGCACTGCTAGTGGACAAGAATAGCAAATTTGTACTCACCTGGCCATACTCCTTCTCTATAGCTGCTCGATGCTTACTGAAGCTCCTTGAGAAACACACAAGAGCACAGCATCAACAGACATGTCAATTCACATGAGTTCACTCTCCCTTCCTGTATGGATCTCTGTGCCCATCAACCTCTGGCTCACTGAATCCAACAGGAGGATTTCACATCACAGTCTGTACCTGATCTCCTCCAGCAGCTCGATGTCCTGCTGCTGCTTGCTCTGCAATCTGCTGAGCTGCTCTGAGAACACTAGTTTCACCTGCTGGCTCTCCTTTACCTGCACACACACACAGACACAGAGAGACACACACACACACACACACACACACACACACACACACACACACACACACACACACACACACACACACACACACACACAAACAATGTGATATTGACTGGGTCTAGCTTAGGTGAAAAAGTCAAAGCGGGTAGTTAGCCAGGAGCAAAAGTAACAGAACAGGCTGCAGGTAACACTTGTTAGCAAGGAAGCTAGGAAACACACATAAGAGTCCTGTGGGAGTGGTTAGGAGTTAGGAAATTTGAAGACAGAACAATGCTGGGCAGTGGCTTGTAGGGGAGTGTATGAATGTTCTCAGGCTCAATAACCACTTACAGTAACAATATACATTAATGTTATGTTTTCAGTAAGTTTTCCCTGGGTAATTATGTGGAAAACAGCCACAGCTCCTTGCCTGCTGATGTGATATTCCTTTCCATCTGCAACCTCAAATTTGCATGCAAGACTTAATTTTGACAGTGGCTGAACAGCTTTTCACCGTTAAGACTGAAACGTCCATCTCGCTTTGTTGTTTTGAACTTTGAACTGCGAAGGTAGCCCCTACCAATTTCAATGTTAATTTATATCAAGGGACAATCATGACCTGGGGACATAGGGATGATCCTTTGATATGCTAATATCTTAAAAGGACAATTTGAGTCGGCTTTCCTTTGCATTAATCTTTCAAATAATTATCAGCAAGTGAACTGTCAGTCCTTTCTAACTGTTGACATTGGGACATATTCCACATGAACATGTTACTGTCTGCCTGTTTAAGTAGGGCTGACACAGACTGTACTTCCTTTTCATGAAGTCACAGTTATAGGCAGTACCAAAAGTTACCTAACTTCCTTCTTATACTGCTCATTACTAGCAATCACCAAGTTTGCTTGCTAATGGGCTAACTATTTCACATTTTTATATTTTAATGGGCTAACATTTAAAAACACATAACCCCATCCACTTAATTTCATATAATGTCTGTCCACAGCACACTGTTTTTTACCAGAGAGGTGTTTTAAAAGGAAACACAAGATTCCTTCACTTTAGGCTCTTTAAAAGTCAACTCTGTTACAACTGTTGCTACATGGACTGTATGGCAGAGGCACTGCTGTAATTATTAACCTTTATTATGTTCCACTTTCCATCCAGCAGTGTCAAACATCAGGGAACTATACGACCAGGCTAAAGAGTAGCCTTCAAGACAGTAATAGATTACATACCCTTAGACTGTATTATTACACATTTGATGTTGCTGCAATGACAGCTGGACATGTTGGAACCATCCCACATCACAGACTCACTTTTACAGAGAGCTAAGTGATTTCACATCTTCAGTAATTAATTAATTTCTTTGTTTACAGCATTTTAAAAAAAGAAACATTACTCTGTCGCCCAGTGTTAGCTTTTAATCCGGTTAATATTTTAAAGATTTGGTTGAGAGTCACAATTCTTCCTGTAAAGTTAATATCAATCATTATAAGATATAATATTTCCCCAAATAACAACCTATCCAAAAGACAGGTTTACGTAAAATGTTTTTAAAAGTTATTGTAATGCTGCTGGGAATGACAACCACCAAGTGGAATACCAACTTTGATATGCTTACTCTCCATCAAAGTCATTGACTCCAAATGACTGATATTTCTAATCATATACTGTAAAACGAGTTTTGGGTTGCAAGTTAAATTTTCTCTGAAGAGGATATTATTAAGTCCAACTGTGAATGGATTGCAGGATGTAACATCTCAAATACCATGAGCATGTACAGTACATGTATTTAGAGTCAGTACATGTACTGTAATTTGCATTCACACAATCGGCCAAAATTTTCAATACTTGCAGACAGATGTGTGCACAGGAAATGCATCCACTGTCAAAAAAAAAGTATTAAAGTATTAACTTTAAAGAGGAACAGAGATGAAAGTTGTCTGTACATTATTATTAATGGACACTAAAGGACCTTACCTTTCTGGGTGGCGGCTGCATAGCTGGATGCTGATAGACGCTGATGGACTGCAGACTGCAGTTTTTTACCTTACTGCTACTTCCTCAACATTTTCACATAATGCATGTACAACTCTCCCTCTCTCTCTCTCTCTCTCTCTCTCTCTCTCTCTCTCTCTCTCTCTCTCTGCTTATGTCTTGGAGAAAGCCTACAGAGGGCAGCAGAGTCCAGGGGTACATCACAAAGTCCCCATGTTGTCCTGAACAATACACAGCATGTTTAACCCTCATGTTGTCCTCAGGTCAAATTGTACCGTTTTCCTATATCAATGTTCTTTTTAACTACCCAATTGTAATTACTCAAAATAGTATGATTGATATTGAAAAATTGAAGTTGTTTTGAAATAGTACTAATAATAATAGTAGAATGAGTAAAAGTATTCCATATTCCAGTCTGTGATTATCCCTAAACATAGTTTCCTTTAATTTTAGTCTAAATGATTTCCTAATTTCTGCTTTTCTGACTCAAACTTTGGGTATAATTTCCTATAAATGAGGTTTATTGACCATAAATTCCAAAAATAACTGTAAAACTAAAGTTAATAAGTTAGTGTTACGTAGTGTTGAAAACGTCAAAAGTGACAAACATGGAAAAGAAGTGTCAAAAGTCATGAAAAAAGGATCAAAAACGTAAGAAAAAGTTATAAACATCAATAAAAAGCGTCAACAAAAGTGTTGATGTTCAATTTTGACAGGAAGACAACACAAGGGTTAAAGCAGCATTTATCAAATGGAGTTACACGTACCCCTGGGAGTACTTTAGAGTACTGCAGGGGGTACATGACACAAATTTTGCCTAAAATAATTATAATATTGAATTAAGTGATGGATTTTCAACATTTAAAATGTGGGATTATAATGTTTTTCAGTTACAAGGTTGTTGTTATATAAATCTGTCACTGCCTACACTATGTTGTATCTCTTTATGTGTACCTGTTATCCTACCAAAAATCTTTCATGCTGGTCAGCGGGTACTTGGCTTAAAGAAATCAATTAACAGGTTGTACATTATTAAAAAAAAGTTTGAGAACCACTGCTTTAAAGGACATGTTCACATTCCTAAAACATACTTGCCGCTTACAGGGTCTCCCTTAGAGCAATTTCAATTGGATTGATTGGGGATCCCAATCTAAAATGAGGCTTCAGCACTGCCATGAGGTGTCTTCCAAAGTTACAGTTCGAAAGTCTAAAAAGCTACTTTTGTTAAGTGAAATTTTTTATTTGTGTCATCTTTGTGTTAGTTTCCCTCTACCCTGGCAGTATTATATCAATATATATTTGAACAAATGCAAAGCGCCACTATGCTTAGTTTCAATTCCTCATCATGAACAACACAGCTTTAATATATGTTGTTTAATGTTTAAACTATTGACCGAAACAACTCAGTATAAGAAGTATAGAAACTTCTCCAGTCAAACAATTCTTCATTCCATCCTTTTTGGACCCAGATCTTGAAAAAAGACTATTTGTCTGGTTTTGCTGGCAGCCAATCACAGCAAGCATTCTTTGATTTGATGTGACGTGTTATTGGTTTGTGACTACTGCAGCAGCTACAACCCTTAACCTGGGTTACTATCAACTGCGGAACGGCTGAGGATCGGCTCCATTGCATGTGCTCCACCATCCATTAATACCCACCATGTCCAGATTTGTTGTGTAACAGCTGTGGCCATGACTGACAGCTGAAGTCTCAAGGACCCACGAGATCTCACCAATTTATGTAGAATAGAACCACAAAACCAAAAACAGTTTGTTTCCATCCAGTGGAGTAGAGGGGGAACAACTCTGTGCTGTATTTTCAAGGTGCAGTGCAGGGAAATATGATCCGCAGTGAGCACGGTGTATTTTATTTTGAAAATTAATCGGATGTTTTATTTTGTTTCTGTGCTCGACATCCTGTCCTGTACAATTTGAACTGAGCTGAATTACTGAGGAGCTCTCTCGCATCCAGCAAAAATAGAAGCTCTGCGTATCTCCTCCGGGGGATGTGAATTGCCGGAGCTGGGACAGAGCTGGAATGCAACCATTCTGCAGTCAGTGAAAATCTACACATTGACTTTAATGGAAACCTAATGACTCCATTGGTATTGGTATTGGTATTGATACTGGTATTGGTATTGGTATTGGTATTAGTACTGGTATTGGTATTGGTACTGGTATTGGTATTGGTATTGGTATTGGTATTGGTATTGGTATTGGTACTGGTACTGATATCGGTACTGGCCCGGTCATAGAGACATGTCATCACACTATTATTCTCACTTTGTCAGACCTTCCTCCACAGCACTGCGGCACCAGAGCAATCCCGGAAGTGGAACTTCAAGAATATAGACAATTACATCATCCATCCCCACCTACTTATATCATCAGAATTATCAGTTTTATCCAATTATCATCATAAATAATAAATGTACATGTAGTAATTTTATTCTAAAAAGTATACCTAATCTTAAAATATTGTGGCTTTACCCCTAGATCTGGATAGTTTTCTCTGATACAATTTTTGTTGTTCCTCAAAACAGTGACATCATCAATCATTGCATTCTGAGATTGGTTATAATTAACATAGACACCCTAATTATGGCAACAAACCAACATACTGCATTAATGACAATAATACTCATATTTATGTAGCACAAAGTGATTCACAAATAAAAAGAAAGAGAAGACATGGTCTGAGAACGCAGATCTGTATACACTACTGCTCAGTCTTTATTCAACATACCACACAAATAATACATCCATTGCCATGTATGATAAATTATTAATAAATAAAATAAATAATAGGTCTGAACCAATACATTTGCAAACATACATCATATTTCATGTTCATCATCTATATTATTATCAATAATAAATGGGTTGCAATCCATAGAAGTACTGCTGGCATACAGCTGAATGTGAATACAGCACAATAAGAGAAACGTTTATTTCTGGGTCTCAATAATAGATGCATAACACAGTGCATCAACCAGTGACTGATTATTGATAAACCATGTGATCCATGCTCATTAGCGGAATTAATCACCATCAGTTGAGTTATTCCTTGAGTATCTCTTTCTGCATGAAAGTTTCCTCTTATACATTAAACTAGCTGTCAGAAGTCCTGGTAAAACACTGAATGGACTGTAGGCTACGGTTTTCATGTCTCATTCTAAACCATCAGAACAACTGACGAAGGACTGTCTAAGGAAATCATTTACATGGCAAGCAATTGCAAACACGTTGCACAAAACTATTGTCTGACAAGTTTGTTTTGTCTCTTTAAACTTGGGGACTTGCTTAACTTTACTTCTTATGTGAAAACATAGCCTTTCTGTGAGTAGAAATCCACCCTAATAAGGTATGAGAACATCTGTGACGCTACAGCAATCAGCTTCATTTTAAAATACTGAAAAGAAAATTTGCCTTGAAACATACAGTAACACAAAGATGGGACTTGCAGTCATTGCTGAATGAGAATGAGGATTGATGAAGAAACATGCACTGATCACTGAAGTTGTGGAGCTGATTTGATCCGCTGTGTCATGTCTTCCAGTTTCTTATGGAAGCTTTTCGGTGAAGGCTTCCCCAGCAGCGAGCAGTTCTTCATCTTTTCCTGAAGGGAGAAGCAGTTGTATATAAAGTAACGTTAAAGTTCCTATACTATATTAACAATAAATCAAATGGTGTGTGTGTATTGTAAAATTGGTCGCTTGCTGTGATGAGCAGACAGAAAATGATCACACAACTCTTTCTTGTAGCTCATTTTGTTTCCCAGTATAGTTCAATCTTATTAGCCATAACAAATAACTATAAAATATGCTAAAATGAGAGCTCAGGACACTTTGTCTCATGATCAAATGTGTGCAGCTGGAAATCATAAAGGTAATCCTGTGTCTGTTGATTTATTTTAGAGCTCAAACTGAATCACACTATCATTTTAACCCAAGAACAATTCAATTTAAAGGTGCCCTGCCACATAAAACCATTTTTACTTGCATTTTTTGAAATATGTTAGGTCCATATGTGTTTGTGTTATGTTGTGTTATGTTGTGATTGTGATTGTGAAAATGAACTGCTACCTCCTTTGTCAGTTCTAGCCACTGAAAAGAAATAAGTGGAGAAATCAGGCCAATTACAAAAGCTGGTCAGTCTGACGTCATGTTGCCTGAGCTCATTACTATTCATGAGCTCGCCCAGCAAAGGATGAGCAAAGGATGCTGATAGTCGGGCTCCCATTGGTTGGCTGTTAGCCAATCAGAGTCAAGCAGTTTAGCTCGTTATTAATCGAATATTAATGAGAACTGGCACAATTGTTGCTGTAGGCTTTCTATACCACATTGGAATTGCTTGAAACAACGTAACCAAGGCATTTTTTTCCATAAAAAAATGTTACAGAGACCATGGTAGCACTTCAGACATTACCACAAAGTAATGAAATATATGTGGAAGGGCACCTTTAAGACAAGTTAGTCTTAAAGCAATAGTTATATTTACAATGAAGTAGCTTGTAATGGCTGTAATCATTCCTCATGTCCATACTGGCAATTAAAATAATACAAAATGCATTCTAACCAAAGCTAATATGACACCTCTCATTGGTCTGAACACTACAATGATAGCCTGACACAACATAATGTGTATTTTGGATTTCTTAACGGCCAGTTTGAGCAAGAGGAAAAAATCAATAAAATAACAGCAGATGATAAAATGAGTGAGCTGGTGTTCAATGCTAGCAATAATATCTGTGCTATATTTAGACACAAACACAAATCATCATCTTACCTTACAGTCTTTATTTTTATTCATATATTTCATGGCCTTGATCAGGTGTTTGGTAACACTTATCAGACTACTGAGAGAATTGGGAGTGTTGGAGAGCAGGGATTCCAAGCCTTCAATGAAATAACCAGCAGAGGCACAGTCCTGTCCAGAGGGCAGACATAGCAACATTGGTAACACAGGAACACACTTTCCACATATGATGAGACAATTTGACAGCTATTGAGAGCTTTATACCTGTATACTGTATACACAAAGGTGAAAAGATAATATGATTTCAGTTAAATGAATACAAAAGAAAGCTATATAAGGGGGGGGGGGGGTGGCATTAGAAAGCATTGCTTGGCAACAATTCAGAGGATCATCTTCATTCTTCTTCAGCTCGGGAGCAGCAGTTAGGACAACAACCTCACTACGAGTGATCCATCTTCATATCTGTACTTCAGTTACATGGGGGGGAACTCTCTCGCTCTCTCACATTAACAATGATAACCCCCTCTCTCTCAAACTCACACACAACAACACACACTACTTACCCCTTGTGACACGTTGACGTTTAAACACTTGCATGGATCCTGAGGAGATAAAATTAGATCTTTTAAAGAGATTACATATTTTGTTACCCGTTAAGTTCATTCAACCAGCTCCCATGTCTAAGGTATCTTGTCTGTTGTAATCAATCCCTTCCACAATTTCAGTTTTTTTAATTGCTAAGTGGCAGCGGGCACAATTGGAGTCACATGTGGAAAACTCTAGCTACAGTCTGCACTGCAGCAGTTCACGTGGACCAAACTACATTCATTATTTTTCATTGCTAGAACACCGTTTTCAAAACTCTGCACTCTTTCACAACCTGCACAGCACTGTGGATTTACAGCACTTTGTTCAGATGCTAACACACCGCTGTCACAACTGAGATTTCAGTCTGGGGCCTATCAAACACTGCTGATTGCAATTTTAGCTGAAAGCCTAAGCAGGTGTCTTGTTTTAGACTAGTAAGTGAACACAGGTTTTATATAGAGACCAAACACAAAATAAGAATTAAAAAAATCAATTATACATTATACTGTTTGAGATAAACAAGTAAAGATACCAACATGTCCAGGTAAGATGTCTGAGGTTACATACACAGCTGTAAAAAACTAAATGTGAAAAACACTACCTTTACTATAGTAAAACTGTGTTCTTACTGTGTTTTAGAAAATAATGGAGGTGAAAGCAATTGAAACTCCACATTCATTAGTATTTAAAGATGATGCAGACATCCAATGTAATAAAGAAAACTTGCTGCATGATGCTGGAGAGAAGCAGGATTAGTCAAACTATTCTTTGTTACTATTCTTTGTTACTGTTATGAACCTTTAGTCATTTTTTCCAGTAATTCCATAAATTACTAGAGACGAAATACTATTTTGAAGCAAACTGCTGATTTTCATTTCTTCATGTTTACTTACATAACAATTGGTATATTATAAAATGTATATCTTTTCTTTAAAGAAACTATTGAGTAGTGTGACGTCAAATTGTTCAAACTGTAAAGATGAGAACGTTTGTATTTTCTGTATTGGTGTTTGAAGCTAGTTTTTTATACTCTCAGTGTGTTCAGAGTGACAGTGTGTGTTATCTCAGTGAAGGTTGGTTCATAGTGTTATGCTGCACTGGAGTTGTGTTGCTTGGAATGAGTTTTGCAGCTGATGTGAACTGTTTAGCTCAGGTGACTGTTGGTAGTGCAGACTGGAGTTAGAGTTTTGCACATGTGGCTTCAGTTGTGACCAGTGGCATTTAGAAATAAAAAAAACAAACTGTAATGCATAGTTGTATGGAGACAGAAACAATATTCAACGTTTAGATCATGAAAGTTTCAATATACCAAAATATATATACATATACTGTATATACACTGTATATATTATACAGTGTCGCTTCAAAAAACAAACTGTAACACTCTAATTTTCTTTTTTAAGAAGCAACTTTAAAAAAGCACCCTGTTACATATATTTATGTATAACAGAAAAATAGTACACCTTGCAGTCAACAAAGCTGTGCAGCAATAACTAAAATTGGTTCAGATGAGATAACAGCAAAGCAAAGAGGATGTGGTAAAGACTTCATGGTGTTGAAGCTGTGTGTGTGTATGTGTGTGTGTGTGTGTGTGTGTGTGTGTGTGTGTGTGTGTGTGTGTGTGTGTGTGTGTGTGTGTGTGTGTGTGTGTGTGTGTGAGGAGAGCAGTCTTAAGTGCAAAACAACATTTTAGCTTCTTCCTAGTTTTATCTTTCACAGCAGTTGTTAATGCCAAATATAGCATCTAATATCCATCCCAGTGTTTCCCTTATATTGATTCTGCAGCGGAGCCTTGCTGTGAGCCAGGCAAGTGTCTGTGGTTAGTTCACTTGTCTATAATAAAAGCAGAACTAGTCTTTCATGCCCAGCTCTATCTTCACAGGTCTGGCTACACCACATATGCATTCTGGGATAAGAAAAAAAAGCTCTGGGTTGTTTGCATTTCTTTTTTTTTCAGCGTGCAGTGCAGAGATTGACAACACACAGAGAGAGGACGTAAAGGTACATCCGGTCGTGTGAGATCCAGACTACAGCAGGACAGTCAAATGTCTGTTATCTAAACTGCTAAAGTCAGGTAAACAAGTGAAGTGAAGATTGGTAGTGGCCTGCTTACAAACTGCCTTGGTAGCGTGAAGTTTGCTTAAAGTAATGTCATATAGCTTCGGTGTGTTTCATGTGGAGTGAACGCTGTGCTGGACTCATTAAAAAAAAAAAGATTTTGCTATCCCCAGCCTCCCTCTTGGGGAAACATTAACTGGTGCTATGACAACAAATGTTTCTTTATCTACAACATGACGGCTGGCGTGGTTACATTTATTTTAAAATTTGTGACATTTTAAGAATTCACGCTAACAAGAAAAACTGTTTTACCACTGCTAGAGAGCGTGCATCAAGACAATATTTTTTTCACCTGATACCACAACAATGAAAGCCAAAATCTTTAAATAGCTTTAGTTCAAAATGACAGGAATCAGAGAAGTGTGGCATCGATATTTACAGTGGTAGGTCACAAGTGCTAGTGCTCTGTATATGAGTGCAACATCCTTAAATAAGCAATATAATCAAAAAGATTTCAATACATAAAACTGTGAGGCAGCAAAGAAGCAGAGCAGGTGACATCCGGAGTTAGAGCAAGAGATGAAGAACATGATGGTACACTTACAGTGATATTAGCTGAGCTGCAGTTGTCAGAACAGTGCTGTTGATTCAAGCAAACAAAGTTAATGAAATCCTGCACTACATGGAGAGATGTCAGAGTGAGGGGGCTGCCCATGGTAAGGCGCCTCAAGCAGTTGGGGGTTTGGTGCATTGCTCAAGAGCACCGACACCTCTCCAGCTACCTGTCTACCACCATACTGTGGTCCGTATGTGGACTTGAACCAAAGTAGCATCAGCATCAGCTATCAAATAAGAAATAAAATGCCAAATGGAGACCCAGCAGAAACATGTTTAATCGTTTCTATTATCACTTTTCCTTGTGGCTCATATTACACACACACACACACACACACACACACACACACACACACACACACACACACACACACACACACACACACACACGCACTAGCCAGCAGAAACATGCCGAGACTTCCTCTTTTCTGCACCGATCATCGTTTACAATCCAAGTCAATACTTTTTGTCAGCGTTTTACATCATCTAATCTCTACAATCATCTGCATAAATAAAAAAAGCTCATAAAAAGCTCTGAACCTATGTGACAGATAATATTGGATGAGAAAGATCCCACCTTACCTTCACACTCTCTCCCAAGGACTTCACATTTCTGGAGAGGCCGTCCGTTACTGTGCATGAAGAGGCTGTTGGATGACAAGAGATGAAAAGCGGCAGCAGCAGTAGAGGTAGCATCTTTGTGCAGGAGTTTGAGGGCCCAGGCATTGCTAAAAGATATCTTAGGTAGCTACACAAGTCCAAGATCACAGTGTTTCTAGTCCAGGTTAGGTTACTTCACCGGTATAAGCTGTCTAAATCGTGTAGAAAATCTTGCTGCTTGGGTAAACGCCTGAACCTTCTCCTGAGGCTTTGTCAATGGATGGCTAACAGGTTTGTGGCTTTTAATGCATAAGGTGACATTTCCAAATTATTGGGGAATCCCTGCTTTACGTTCTCTGGTCAAGATGCGCCCACACAGGACATATTTACTCAGCAGGACCCTGAAAATGTGGCAAAAGAGATATGGCATGTGTGTGATGTTGTTAGCCACAGCTCAGATAGAGATCTGACATCTTATGACTGTTGCGGCATTTCCTTAGCAGGCAAGATAGTTCCTCCTCTGCAGTGTAAATGATGTGGAGAACTGAACTATTAGGTTTCATCCAACCAGTATATCCATGGCAGCGTTGGTCATTTGTATTTGCCCCATAAGTGCTGGAGCTGGGTACGCCATGTGAGACCCTCATGTTAGAAAGCGTATGGGAAAGTGAGTGTCACATTTCTCTTTACATGTGTGATTACACTTAGGACAAGTCAAGCTTAAAGTGTTGTTCATGTGGGAAGAACTGCATATTTCTAATGGTTTCTTGTTAACATGTTAAAATTTGAATTAACACATATGATTTCACCCTGTTAAATTATTCTTCAGGAATTACCAATGAATGCAAAATGTAACTGGGTGACAGTGTGGGTTCAAATTTCCAATAGAATTCCACTCACTAAATGAAATCAATACATTTGATAGTTTGTTTTCCACTGTAACCTTTGTTCATTGAGATAAAAAGTAGCTTTATGGAAGTACCAAAAGAATTTCCCCCTCAAGTAAAGAAATAACAGGACTAAAACTCTAAAACTTTATTTCTCAAGCTGATAATATTATTGACCAAAAAAGAAATCTTACAACTTCCACATCAAACAGTAATAGAAAAGCTTTCCCCACATGCTGTAATTATGTTGTATTAATCACCGCGGTCAGTGGGAGGCTCAGAAAGCAACAGTGATAGTGAATAACTGCGGTGGGTTTTCTTAGAAAACAAAACCACCCTGCCACATCTGAGATTTGTTGCACCCAGTGGACACATGGTTAGAGTTCATTTTTAGCTCAGAATCTTGGTGCAGACAAGACTACTGGTGAAAAAGCAAAGTGTAATCACGATCCAATTCTTTTTATTTATTTAATTTTTATTCTTTCTTTATTTAACCAGAGTAAACCCTCACCAGTGTCTTGTCCAAGCCATTCAGCAGCACAAATAATACGGTTTCAGACATTAAACAAATTAAAATGAAAACAAAAATGAACAAATTACTTATAAGATATAAAAAACATTTGAAACATCTACAGACATATGTGCCGGCCAGTCATTTTGAATTGCATCCAATGAGACCAGGGAGCAACAGACTTTTCTATACAATGATCTCCTGGCCATACTATGTGACAGTAGTCAAACACAAGAAAACATATATAAAATACATTCACTTTAATGATTATAGTATTTATGTACTGTGTACAGTGAAAATCAATCAAGTCACCATTGTACTTATAAGAGCTTTAAAGTCAGGCAGAGAGAAGACTTCTCCTAGTCTTACGTCCTATTAAAGTTTACTCAAAGTGAGGGGAGCAAAGTGGAAATTTGCATTGGAAACGTTTTGATCCAGAATATAGATATACTGTATGTATTGAATAGTTGCGGTCCCAGGACAGATCCCTGAGGCATACCCTCAACTACAGTTGAAAAACATGGGGTAAGGACATGTCACATTGGCGGTGCGGAGCGGGGTTTTTACCTACGACACAGACTCTGTCTTTGAAATGTGTGGTTGCTGCCAGCTTTACTGTTTGCATCGGGTTTTGCCAAGTGATAATACAATTGGTTATGCAGGGTTTTGAATCAGCTATGTTAACTGGTACTGTATTAATTAGGGCCTTGGTGAAAATTTCAAAGTTCTGCAGTGATTGGGCATCGCCAGGGAGCTCTATAGCGTTCCCAAACGCACTCCATGATCGAGAAAAAAATGAGAAGTTAATATACCAAATTTTGAGGTAACATAGGTATTATCTTGACAAAAATTAACATCAAACATCAAAAGCTGGGAGCTGTGCAAGACTGTAAAGCGATTTGGTCCACATCTGTAAGCAGGCTCCATGGCGCCCCGGCCTTAATTTGGACATGCTCTGATATTCCCCAGATTTAGCACACACGTTGCTCTCATCATTTCGGACATGTTTCCCATTAATTTTATTTAGCTCCGCCCAGCCAGACGTTGGCCATTTAGAATTGTATGCATTTTTCATGTTTTTACAGTCTTTCAAACTCATCCCAGGCGGTGATTCCGATCTTCACATAACTTTGCAGGTACTATCTGTGGACCATCATGACAAAAAAAATGCGCAAGTTATAGAGGACCAACTTTCTGTAGGTGGCTGTTGAAATAGGAAGCTCCTCTTGGACAGATAAGCATGCTTGCCGAATTTGGAGTAGATTTGCAATTAAATGCCATCGTTTTAATTTTTAATACATTTTATGAATAATTTTTATTAATTTTAATAATTATTTATCTTAATTATTTTGAATATGTTTCTTAATAATTATTGCGATGCATGTGAAACTTTTTCTAACTCCTTTTTCTAACTCCTCCTAAAGCGTTGCACGGAATTTTGAATGTAGACTCGGTGGACCCTTTCTGACAAAATGTTTATAAAAGAACTGGTAACACTTTATAAAAACCATCATTAATAGATGATAAATTGATAGTTAATTCATCTTTAGTTAACTCATTTTAATGTTAACACGCAATTGAATTATAATTAATAAAATATTAGTATTGCTGTAAATTAACAGTTTATTGATACACACATTATATCACTCATATACTATTTTAGGTATTGGGTAATGATATGAAAGACAAAATCAGCAGCAAATGAAATTTATTTAAACGCATTCAATTACAAGATCAACATCAACACGTCTTTGTCCTCTCTGATTGTGTCCCTTCCTGTTTCTCCTCTCTACTCCAGGAACTCACTAATCAGACTGTCGCTGTCTGAGAAGTTGATCAGCTCCTCCACCTCCTCGCCCTCCTCCTCCTCCTCTTCTTCCTCCTCAGCCTCCCGTGATGACTCCCCATCTCCTCCTGCCTCCCCCCCCAGCTCCAGGTAGCCCTTTGCTGCTGGGTTGGCTGCCCCACCACTCTTTGCCCCCCCTCCTCCTCCTCCCTCAGCTTTGCTCTTGATGGGCTGAACCATCACGATGCCATCATTCAGAATGGGGGTCCCTTCAGGACTGACCCCCTCCCCCGCTGCACGGCTGGCTTGCTCTGCACTCAGGGACTGAGCGCTGGGATCCAGGGTGACGGTGGACTTGCTTGTGCAAAGACCCATGATCAATGCCTTCTTGGGCGTCTCAAAGGGATCAAATTATCCTGAAATGGGCTCCTTCTCCTCAGGTGGCTTGGATTTGTCAAAACAATCGTTTTGTATGTCTATGTCAATAAAATTAAGCCATCTATTAGCAGGAATATAAAAGTTGATTCCCTGCTTGAGCTGTTCCAAGGCAGAGTCACCTCTCACTTTTTCTGGTCGGCGGAGCCAAAAGATTCACAAACTTGGACAATCCCGTTGTAAATCCTTCATAAGCCTTTACCTTGATGATGGGGAAGTCGGATGAAAAACAAAAGGAATATAGGTTTCCCTTTTGAGGATTGCAGTCATCAGAGGTTTTGTGAATAAAAGTGAGCTTGTTGTTAATGTCTGAAGATTTCTGTAAATCAGAGTCCTGAGGCCCGTGGCCAGCAGAGATGCTCCCATCTGAATTTGCTTATCTGGTTTGAAATGAGCATCGCAGCCGAGCTGTCTGAGACACACTTCTGTTTGCCTGCCGTCAGTCCAAGAAGGGGTTTCACTTCCTCTGCTGTCTGGAGCCATAAATAGAGCCAAACCCATCCAGTGTATCTATTCTTGTTATCTGTGGACCACTTGGAAAATATGGGTGGGTACTATGGGTGAGAACTATCTACTCACCAATTAGTACTAAGGTACTCTTAAGCAGGCGACTGATCCAGTCTGCAGACTCTGATGTGAAGCAGGGCTGATCTGAGAAGGTGTAACCAAAAGGCCTGAGACCTGTTTAAGAGGAAGACATGTCTATTTTTTTCCACAGCCTGTGTGGCTAGAGGTGCTCTGCCACAGTTGGTTTTAGCAGCTGGCATTGTTCTCTCTGCCTCAGCTGCTCTTCTGAGGGTCCTTGACTTAACCACACATAGCTCTCAGCCTGTTTGTGGCAGGTCTGCAAGTATTAATAGCCAACAGTCATTATTTAACAGATCTAATGCAATTGAAATGTGTCCTGCTGTCAGTTGTATCTCCTTGGTGTTAGAGAAGTTACTGAAACCTGCTTACAGTCAGTAATGTGTCCCATTTCATCAGTGTTTAGTACAAATACAATGATGCCATGTCTTAACCATATTTTCATGGCGGCTCACAATCAGCTCACCAATTCAGTATGAGAGATGTGCACTATTCTACCTAGACAATTTGCAGCGCTGATGATCTCAGCCTGAATTATTCATCCAACCAAAACATCGTCAGACCACAGGTAGTCTGACTGCACATTAAATAATCCTCAATTAAAATAAGATAAGTTAAGTCTTTATTGTCTCACTTAGGAGATGTTTGTGTCACAGCACACAGCCTACACACACCCACACATGCACGCACGCACAGACAGATCCATATACTCTGAACATACACACCAAGCATATTGCATTAGACTCTACAGTGCTCCCACATACAGTGTGAAGACATGCTGTTGAATACTGCACAGATGGCCTAAACCCTTATTAATGAATACATAAATAAAGGTGAAAGGTAAATTTGGTGTTATTTTGAGATTTACCTCATCAGAAGAAAATATCCCATGGTGCTGGTAGGCTATTTGATGCCAGATACAATATGCAAGTCAATATTTGACTCTGCTTCATGTCTGAAATGTACTTTTTAAAAGCTCTTTTCACTTCAGCCTTAATATGGCCATTCTACAAGTTGTTAGTTTCAAGCCTTTACGCTCTCTCGAACCTATAACAGCCCTTGTTATCAGGCATGGATTGGAAATCTGGAGCACCAGGAGATTTCCCAGTGGGCCGTTGTATTTGTTTGGTCTGAATCATAGACAGTAAAATAAATAGACAATGTAATTGATTTCAACGGAGGCCAGTGAAGTCTATTAGAAGCACTTTTCCGGTGATGGCTGAGCGTTACTGCGCAGCCTCCAACTGAGCTTGATAACGTAGATGTGCCTAGTCTGGGAGTCTTCTGGTAGCTGTGCCAAGAGAAATTTTAATCATTCCCAATCTTGCAGAGATGGGGAGCGTAGGTATACAGTATGTTAGGAGATAACATAGCCACAGGCAAATCATTGAACAACTAAGGTAAGTTCAAACTACCTGCAAGCTTATCTTGTGCTGTTCGGTAATTTCTCTACTTTGCGACAGTAAGTCACAATTGTTACAAAACGTCTGCAACAGAGCCATAACATGAGATACAAGCTAAGGAACCATTTCATATTTGAGGAATGGCCCACCAGAGTAAAATTTATTCATTATATAAATTTATTCTTTGAGGGTAGGGTCTTCACTCAGGCCGGCCTCACGCTCTGCACAGTAAATGAGCATCAGGTGATGCGGTTCGATTAGTGTGAAAATGGAGACTGAGGAGGTAAAATGGAAGCTGGCCTCTGGAGCATATGTTTGGTTGCACCTGTAAAGAAAGCAAAGTCTGAGGTGTGGAAAACTTTTGACCACGTGCATAATACCTTAGTTTAGAAATTATCCAGATTTTATTTTTATAGGCTGAGTAAGTGTATGCCTAGGCCTATTTAAGGTGCTGAGATGTTACAATGTTACAGAGGACTTATTTTATTTCTTTGTTCCAACTTCCAAGTGGCCTATAGCCTACGCTAGTCATGAATAAATAATTCAAAAATTAATTGAAAAATGTATAAATGACTCAAAGGCTGGAAATGGGTTTGGGCTTTTAAAAAGCTGTCAATCAAAATTGACATGTCTGACTCGCGCCGAATTCTGTCAAGCTTAGGCCATGTCGGGCCTAACTTTCAAGGCCCGATTACAGCTGTAGTGCAAGGTGGTCCAACAGATTGTGGTGGTCTGGTCTAGTTCTTAAAGTTCCAGAGCTGATTTCTTTACCCCAGTCCAGCCCTGCTTGTTATCACGTGATGACACCTGAGTCCGCAAGAAGACCACAAAGAGTTTAGAACATGTTAACACCAATAAAGAAGGTCTACATGTCTTCAGAATTCAACTGTAAGTGTCATACATAGGAGCAGCTCACACTTTAGTTACGTTTCCAAATTTAACATTGGCAGTAGGTTTTAAATGTCATGGATAGTAAACTATATAATGTGGAATCAGGACATTGCACCTTTAAAATGTAGCCTTCTTTACAGGTAGGATAACTTTGAAATTAAATTAAATTGTTAAACTGTTTGATTTCAATTCCTCATTACTTCTGGGAAAGGTTTTGTATACTTGTAGAAGTAAAAGGCCTCCTTGGTTGCATGATAAAAATGGCCCATCGTGTTTCTCTTGTGACTTGGTCCATGGGTTGAGAAGTGTTGGAAACCTGTAACCCACTCACTCGGAAAATCGAAAAAGATCTTTATTTTGCAACTCTGAAAGGCTGACTAATTTAAATGTTCAAAGGGATTTATGTGGCGAGAAACAATATGATGGCTGAGATAGCCATCATATTGAGAGAAGCAACTGGCTTGTCTTATCTCTGTTCTTTTCACTCAATTCTTCTCTTTATGAGAAGGCTCTTTCTGTGCGGTTTGTCTCCTTTTTGTGTGTTAACAGTTTTATATGCATTAATAAATAAACAGAAATTGCGGGAAGTGTTGTAAAGGTATTTTAAAAGCAGCGCTTTGATTTCAGTGGCATTGCGAGATAGGTACAGTATGTTCCATGTTTAGATTGACTCACAGTTTTCCTTGATGTTATCTGAAAGTACTGAAGTTGAGATGAGTGTGAAGGAATGCAGCTTATCTACTGGTCTTTCTATGAGCGTAACAGGGCAACCACATCTGCCTCTCTGCTGTGCTTGCAGTAAATTGCGTAGATGATATGGAATCTGAGGATTCCCCTTTTCAATGAGGTAGTAATCCAGCTGGGGGAGTTCCAGTGTGGGACGTCCAGAGATGGCAAAAGTACTCACTTTCTGTACTCAAGTAGAAGTACAGATACTTAAGAATACGTAAAAAAGTAGAAGTAGTTATTTTGACTTATTTAGTCAAGTAAAAGTAACAAAGTACAGGCTTGGAAATGTACTTAAGCTATAAGTAAAAGTAGTGTTGTGGGTTGTGTTTGTAGTTGGGATTATTTTTCCCTTTCTTTGGCCTTTTTTGTGTTTCTGTCTTGGTCTTCTCCCTGGTCTGTTCCTGTCTGATGTTCCCCTGTGTCTATTTGTTCTACTTCCTGTTTTATTTTGATAGTTTAGTTTCCTGTTTTGTTTTGTCTTGTCTAGCTTCACTTTGTTTGTCTGATTGTCCAGCCCCGCCCTAATGTGATTCACCTGATGTCTCACCTGTTCCCCATTACCTCATTACCTCTTGTATTTATACCCAGTGTTTCCTTTGTCTCTTGTCGGATCATTCCAGTTCGTTGTCCAGTCCATGTGTCTAGTCTACCTGTTTACCTGTTTGCCTAAGGATCTCCAGTTGGCGCTGCCTGTCCTCCTGTCTTTGTTCCTGTGATTCCCCGTGAGTTTTCTCTTTGTTTTTTCCCCCGGTTTGGATATTTGTCTTCTCCCCTGCCTGTTTTTGGATTTGTTTTTGCCTCCCTCTCCCCTGACTGTTTTTGGACTTGTTTTTGCCTTTGCCTTTTGCTCCTGTGTTTTTCGGCCTATGGACAATAAAGCCTTTTTCTTAAGTTCCCCCCTTCACTCTGCGTTTGGTTCCTCATTCCTCGCCCACACAACAGAATGATCCGACCATCTATGGACCCAGCAGAGGGCGGTGTGGGCCCAGCGGATGTTGGGGAACGCCAGAGGGAACTCAGCCAGTTGGAATATGGCCTCAGCCGGTTTTTAGCTGAGCTGGGCCATACCACAGACGTGAGGCGCCGGCTGGTTATTTGCGCACTTATGCAGAATACCTGGGCAGGCAAACCCAGGGTACTGCAGGCGCCAGTAGTGGCTACGGTGGCCAGGGAAGCCTGCAGACCCTCCTTCTTCCCACCAGCGAACCCGCGCCCAACTCCGCAGACCCCCAGCCTCCGCCGCCTGTCGCCGCCGCGGAGCCCCAGCCGACTGCCGCCGCGGAGCCCCAGCCGACTGCCGCCGCGGAGCCCCAGCCGACTGCCGCCGCGGAGCCCCAGCCGACTGCCGCCGCGGAGCCCCAGCCGCCTGCCCCTGCCGCGGAGCCCCTGCCGCGGAGCCCCAGCCGCCGCCGCCTGCCGACGACAACGGGTATCCCCAGCCGCCGCCGCCGCCTGCTGACGACGACGGTCATCCCCAGCCGCTGCCACTGCGGAGCCCCAGCAGCAGCAGCAGCAGCAACAGCCGCCGCCTGTCGAGACGGAGCCCCAGGGAGTGACCACTTTACAGTCCTCCCTGGGGGCCCCCCCTGAACCCGACGGGTCGACCGGCCCCCCTGAACCCGACGGGCCGACCGTCCCCCGTGACCCAGACCGGCCGACCGTCCCCCGTGACCCAGACCGGCCGACCGGCTCCCCTGGCCGGCACCGGGGACGCTACACTCCTTGGGCACTGGCTCCCGGGACCCCCCTGGCCTTGGGCCTGGGGGTTCCCCGGGACCCAGTCCCCCCAGAGCTAGTCCCCGGACTTCCACCAGTCCCGGTCCCCGGGGCCCCCTTCTGGGTTCCCCGGGTCCCGGGTTCTCGGAAATCCCGGTCCCTCATGTTTTTGATTCCCTGAATTCTAGTTTCCCTAGTCTTGTGTCTGTCCCTGTCTCTGTGTTTGTCCCCGTCACTGTCTGTTCCTGTCCCTACCTCTGTGCCTGTCCCTGTACCCTTGTCTGTCCCCGTGCTTGTCTCAGTCCCTGTGTTTATCTCTGTCCCAGTGTTTGTTCCTGTCCCGGTCACCGTCTCGGTCCCTGTCACCATTCCTGTCCCTGTCTTTCTCCCGGGCCCCGCGTCTGCCCTATCCAAATTTGTCCCCAAGCCCAAACCGTCTGTATTCCCGTCGTACCCGCCTGTCCCGTCTCAGTCTGTCCCCTTTATGTCCCCGCCTGTCCGTTCTGTCCCTCCGTCTGTCCCGTTCGAGCCGGCCTGGTCCCTCCACAGCTTTCCTTGTGTGCCCCCATTTGGGCTTTCTCGCGTTCCTTGTGTGCCCCCATGTGGGCTTTCTCGCGTTCCTTGTGTGCCCCCCCCGGGGGCTTTCTCGCATTCCTCGTCCGCCCCCGTGGGCGTTCTCATGTCCCTAGTGCGCCCTCTACTGGGCCTTTTCATGCGCTCTCTTCCAGGCTCCCTTTTGTGTATTTTTGTCTCTCTGTGTTTCGCACTTTGTCTTACTGTCTCTATGTCTGCCGGTCTTATTTTTGGTGTCCCTCCGTCTCCTTCTCTTGTCTTGTTCTCTGTATCTCTCTCTGTCCCTTTCTCTCACTCCCACTGTTTGATTGTGAGGCATGTCTCTCTCTCTGTGTGCGTCTCTGTATCCCTCACGCTCTGCCTCTCTTTCCCTCTGTCTCACTCTCTGTCTGTCTTTTCCTCTCTTTCTGTCTGTTTGGATCTCTCTCTGTGTATCCTGTTCCAGGTCCCTCCTTTGTGTCCTCTCCTCCGGTCCCTCGCTCGTTGCCTGTCTCCTTCTAGCCTTCCTTGTGCCCTTTCCTCGTGTCCTGGCTTGGTACCTTTTCCCTCATGCCCTTTTTCTCATGTCTTTCCTCGTGCCCTTGCCTCATCTCCATTTTTCATCTCGTCTTGCCTCTTTTTGTCTCGTCTCCCCTCTTGTCCTTTTTCGTCTCGTAGCCCCTCTTCGTCTCAAGCCCCTTTTCATCTCCTCACTCCCCGTCTCCTCGGTCCCTTCCTTTGTCCTCCTTTTTGCCTTCTGTTTGTTCTCTTTTTGTCTTGTTCCTCGCCTCTTTTGCCTCTTTTGTCTCCTCGCCTCTTTTGCCTTCTCTTCTCCTTCGTTTTGTCACGTTGCCCCTCTCTCGTCTTGACTCATCTCGTCACGTTCCTCCTTTGCTCTCGTCCCCTCCTTCATCTTACATTACATTACATTAAACATACTTACAAAACAAGTAGAATAACAATAAAAGGTGTCTTATACATCAGGCAGTACTGTAAGATTCACTAAATAATAATTTAGTTCAAACGTTTTGAAGAGAGAACAGCTATGTCCACCAAAGCACAGTGCACTGTTACTGGACTAAAAAATAAATTTCTGGACTGAACCTTTCAATGTGAATTTGATTTTTCTAGTTTAAGAAAAAATAAAACCTCACTTAACCATGCGGCCATCACTGGTGGAGTAGTAGATGTTCAAACCAATAAGATCCTACGACGGGCAAGAAGTGATGTAAAGGCAACAATGTCCGATTGAACCAGAGTTAAATTTAAGCTCTAATTTGAAATACCAAATATTGCAATCAACAGGCAAGGCTTAATTTGAATTTTATGACTTCTGTTTGGAAAACAGAAGACCAAAATTGCTTTAGACGGGGGCACAGCAAAAGGTGTGTGTTAAATAAGCTGGAGAGAGGGAACATCTATTACAGCTCCCGTCCGTTCCCGGATATATATCTGCTAACCTAGCCCTACTGAAATGAGCCCTATGCACTACTTTAAACTGAATGAGCCCCAAGTGTGCGTTTGTAGCTCATCCTCCCAAAGTCCGTCCAACAACTCCCCTTCCCACTTGATCTTAATTTTTGAAAGGTCATGGTTTTCCAGAGACAGTAATTGAGAATATAACCTTGACATCAGTCCTTTTTTTGGATAGAGGAGGGTCATTTCTTCCCATGCTAACTCAGTGGGGAGGACCGGGAAAGAAGGGAAAAGTGCTTTGACACAGTGACGGATTTGGACATATCTTAAAAAGGTACTGTGTGAAAGATCATATTTCTGGCATATAATATCAAAACTATCGAACCCTTCTTCACAGTGCAAGTTTTTAAAACAGGAGAGCTGCTTTCTGCCCCACTGCGTAAATGTTAAGTCAAGAGAGGAGGCTGGAAATAACTGATTTTTAGAGATAGGCCTTAGTGGGGAGGGAGAGGTGAATTTGTAATGATTTCGGAACTGGGCCCAGATTCTAAGAGTGGACAGTAGTATGGCATTAATTAGCAAGCATATCTAAACAGAGCACAACACATAGTTTTATGTTTTTCTTTCTGAATCACAATGTCACTGTAATTTGTTAAAAATCCAAAAATACAGTTTTTTTTCTGAAGGAATGTAAAGTGTTAGTTCAACCAATAATCACCGAGTTGTCTAAATTCCTCAAAGATACATCTCCTGATCAATTAATTGGCAAGCATATAGACAGACCAAAACACAGAGTTGCAATTTTCCAATAATGGATGGACCAGAAAACGAACAGGGTCAACATCCAAGAGGAGGAAGAAGAGGAGCAAGGATGCGTGGTGGAAGGCAAAACTGAGAAAGAGGCAGTAGAGGATGTAGGCACATGTCTGATGACATAAGGGCCACTATTGTAGACCATGTTGTCAATCATGGCCTTACAATGGTTAAGGCGGGTCAAAGGGTGCAGCCGAATACTGGGAGATCAACTGTGTCCTCAACAGTTCAAACGTTTTGAAGAGAGAACAGCTATGTCCACCAAAGCACAGTGCACTGTTACTGGCCATAAGCAGTATACTGTATACTTCCTACATTGCTTCATATTACAGTAGTCCACTTGTATTTCACAGCATACAGAAATATACTCTATACACTGCACCTTAGATGCACCCACCTGTATGTTTTACAGTTACTAGAAAATTGCTGTGGGCAAAGTTTGGCTTTAGGAGTGTTTCGTGTTTCTTTCAAATTTAGTTATTTTACTTTGTCCGCCTTGTCTTTTTCTTACTGTAAATTATTTAGTTTTTTCCTTTCATAAAGTAGCACTAGTAAAAGCTGTGAAAACCAAAATCCTGTCAAGTCTCTTTCAGTCAATAACCCACATACAGTAATATGTAAATAGTACTCTTGAGATTGACATATGCCATAGAAGTGCAGTCTTGTGCATTTTTTCAATACAGTAACTGTCATCTAAACTGTAGCCTAAATTTACATCAGGTAATACTGTCAAAGACCTTGTTCATGAACAATGACTCAATGACTTATCATTCTGATGATACTGACATGATCATTGGCATGACTATTTACTTTTGAGAGATAAACTAAGGAGTTTTAGTGATTGACTAGCTTTACAAACATATCTATTGTATATCGCAGTTGGTACAAATTGTTCTGAGAAATGCACTTATGTTAGGGATGATGTGAAAAACGCATCAAAGTGACTGAGAAAAACTGTAAAAGCAAAAATGTGAATCCTGTCCAATCTCATGCAATTCTAATCTCACATTAAGGAATGTGTGACTTTCTACTCTTGAAATGTATGAATGCAGAAAAAATGCAGCCTGGTGCATTTTCAATCATTGTCATCAACATGTAGCCATAGTGTACATCACACAATACCTAAAAACTACAATTTTATGTTGACAACACAAATAAGCTTTTTGACCAAACTAAGCATCTTATTTGTGAACTCTGACTCAAGGACTTGACATTCTAATGGCACTGAGATGTTTGTCGACATAAAGATTTACTTTTGAAGAATGAACTAGAGATTTTGAGCAAGTTACAGGTCATCCATTGTGTGGTGCTGTTTGTAATAATTGTTTTGAGAGATCGATTTACTGGTTTGCAAATGTTAAATATGAGTCAAGAAATCTACCAAAGTGACTGAGATACAGTAAACTGTAATTTGAGGGAAATCTCAATGCTCTCATTTTTAGCTAAGGTTTAAAAAAATAAAGATTAAGAAAAATAAACGCAGATCAGAACACAGGAAAAGATCTTCTTCAGATTATAAGGAATTATTATGATTATGAATAACTTGCTTTCCTTTAGGTCACCATATATGTCAACATAACCTCACTTGTCTTAGAATACCCTCCAATGTGATATTGACAAACAGACAGCCAGGCAGGCAGGCAGACAGACAATCATATGTCTAAACAGAGAAAACATATTGGTGTAACCTTTGATGGGAGCCTTGGAGGTAAACGCAGCTGTTTTCTTCATCTTCTATTTTGAAGATTAGATTGCTTCTCCTTTCTGTAAACCTAGAAACTGTTATTCCCACCTTCATCAGCTGTTGACTAGACTATTGTCACACTCTATTCAGTTTGAAGCGGATTCAAAACTCAGCTGCCCAGATTTTAACTAAGAAACAATATTACGAGTTCGCCAAAGACTTACAGGATCACATATCGCACAAAAATCCATCTTGTCAGGCTTCAAGTAATGTTTGTGTCTGAACTACCGTCTTCTGCTGAGGAGCTACTAGCAGCTATGGCCGTGGTTTAGGTGTGTGCGACGGCCGAGAACTGTTTGATTAAAACAACAATGGCGGACATGATAGACACATGGTTCATCAAATCACCTGTCAGGTATCTTTGGAAAGTGTTTGCCCTTTCCGAAACAGTTTTTAGTGACATCTTCTCAGATGGTTCTATTACTTTACAGATCATCACAAGCTCTTAATCCATTTTTTACTAAACAACATGTTTTAACAGAGAAATACATCATTGATAGGTACATGAGAAGAAAACCCCCACAAAACAGTCACATCACACTAATGGTCATGATGTTCAAAGACACTGATAGCCAC
Source organism: Percina caprodes (assembly GCA_013375575.1). NCBI lineage: Eukaryota > Metazoa > Chordata > Actinopteri > Perciformes > Percidae > Percina > Percina caprodes. The sequence continues at coordinate 2,043,220 of JABXJD010000089.1, forward strand.
AACGGTTGGCCTGTAAGACAGGGGACCATGGAAACCGTTAAAATGTGAAACTAGCCACACAATGCTTTCGTATTAGTAATACCAGAGTGTGTTTTCTGTAAAACTGTGCCCAGATCTCTGGCATGACCTACTATGGAACTCTCAATCTGCCCTTTCTTTGCAAATAAGAAATTATGCCCTTAACTTTGCAAACCAACATGTCTTCGGTCTCATTGGGACTGTATTTTCCTATTGTATGAGTTGAGAACACATTTTATCCAACATATGAAAATTGTATTTAATGATATTCTCAGAAAGATTAGCAATATAAATCAAAGTGTTATCATCCGTTTATGTGACCTAATATTGTTGCTAGTCTGTAGTTTCTGTTTCTGACATAACCGCCCTCCAGAATGATGTTTCATGACATGACAACGCTGTGGTTAAGGTTTGGTTAGGTTAGGGCACAAACATGCCCTGGTGAGAAACAGAGAAAAAAGATAGTTTAACTTCTAATTATTGGAGAACCTTTGTTGTCATAGTTATAGTCTATGTCCACGACGTTCAACTTCCGGGAATGCTCCAATGACACTCTTTATCACTCTTTTCGGCCGATGTCCATTACCTTCCTCTTTCGTTGTGTTGGTGTTCTAAACTCTGGTTGATTTCTGAGGACTATGGTTAACTGCTCCTCAGATCTTTGTAGGGTAAATCCAGACAGCTAGCTAGACTTCTTTCCAATCTGAGTTTTCTTTTGCATGACTAAAACAACTTTTGATCACACACATGTGGACCAAACCAAGTTCCTTCCCAAGACTATTTTGAAAGGGCACCGTGGCTTTGTCCGGTGCTTGACTGGTAGAAGGTGACAGTATCACGCCAATTAAATTTTATTTTTAAAGCCCAATATCTCAAATTTTCTAGTTTCTGTCAAACAAGAAACACAACAACCCTAAAAACCAAGAATTACAGCATGAATACCACATGGCCTGTAAACAATACAAGGAACGTATCAACCAGAAACAGGATGAATACACAGATGATTAATTAGTCAAAATCAAAAAGACAACAGACCAAAACTGTTTTAAGAGTGAAGAAAGTGCATGATACAAAGGGAATTGAAAGTGTTTGCAGAAAATGCAGCACAGACAAAAGGTTTTACCTTCTTAGTTAACAACAACTGTTAACTGTGAAACATAATGAAACTGTGCACAGGGTGCAACTTAGGTTAAACAGTGTAGGTATGTAGATAACATCTGATGAAATCATATGCGTGTTCCAACCTTGTTTGGGCTGTTTTGGTAGTAATCACATTAAGAGTTATTTTTAAAATGTGAATGTCAACACTTACCTGGTGTGCCTTAGTACTATAACGCATTCTCTATCTGGAATTATGATGTGTGAAGCCATTACACTTGGCAGATTGGCTGGATTGGTTAGATTTTGTGCAACCAGGAATCAATTATTTTCTTTTTGTTATGTTTTGTTTGATGAAACTGACATTATTGAAGTTGTCTAAAGTGACCATAATGGTTCTGGAGCTGATATTACTACTTTATTATGGATTGACATTTTATGGAAAGACATTTACACAAAAGGAATATTTTTATAAAACAACCAAACTCTCTCTCTCTCTCTCTCTCTCTATACATATACATATATATATATATATATATATATATATATATGTGTGTATATATATATATATATATATATGTGTGTATATATATATATATATATGTGTGTGTATATATATGTGTGTATATATATATATATATATATATATATATATATATGTGTATGTTACAACCATTTAAACCAAGACAATGAAGCAGATGTTGCTATATTCATATGATTTCTCCCCATCTTTATGCATCATAGAAAGAGTATAACTTTAAAGCACTCCATTTTAAATCCAAAGAAAACGTCATTATGATCATAACCATGTGGTCTAAGTTTATATCTGATGAGGTGGACAGGAACATCTCTAGAGATCAAAACGTCCCAAATGCTAAATGTGCAGCATAGCAGAAACTAATACTATCTTTATTTCAAGAACTTCTGATGACAAAAGCATCTTTGTATGCACTTTCATCCAATAAGATGAGCCATTTCTTAAAGATGAAAGCACTAAAGTCCTTGCATTGTGGATCCATGAATTCAGTGTTTGACTAGATTTTTCCCTTTCACAAAGCTCTGCTGGTCCACCTGCAGCATTCTGTGCTCCTTTATGCTTTAGGCTTTCAAAAATACAATTATAAGGGTATATTCTATTTATTTACTACTCTTAAGGAGTAGGTTAGCTGTTAACCGGTTAACCATGACCTCCATGGTTAACCTGGGAACAGCTAACCTGGCTCTTTTAAAAATATAAACACATGGTACCTTGTTTGCTTCACCCATACACACAGAGACATTTAAAAACATCTATTGGTGGTTTTATAGTGTCGTCAAAAAGTTGGAGCCTTGCCTTGGCAAACAGCTGGGAGTCCAATCACCACAGAGACGTGTCCAGCTCCTACGGTTATGGCAGTAAACTCAAGCCTACTCACCGGCCGTGTCTGGCAGTGGTGCACAAGTGCTGGTGGATGGATGAACTGTAGTCTTAACCACAATTACAAATTACCAGGCTAGCGCTTTCCCACCTGATTCCATTCTTTATGCTAAGCTAGTCTAACCCTGTCCAGACTCCAGCTCTGACTGAACACACAGACATTCTCTTCTCATGGTGAGTGTTTGTAGTTTCTCTTATCTGCCTAACTAACCCTAACCTGACCCACATGGTGACTGTTTGTGCCTCCTCATTAAACCTGATAAGAGAGCTGACTTCCATAGTCCTGTGCAGCTTTAGATAGCCAACAGTGTCCATGTAATCAGCAGCAAGGCAGTAATAGATGCTGTCGTCCTGCCACCAAGAGCTCCATTTTGGCACATGCATTGTGTCCAGATGTGTGAACCTCTGTCCTGTACGTCTTTATGTAGATTTATATGTCTGTCCATTCTCCTTCCTCCTTCTTCCTCCTTCTCTTTCTTCTCAGACAAAGACAAGGACAGGTCGTCCACCACAGGTGAGGATGAGGAGGAGTTGGGGCAGTCCAGCCAGTCTGCAGTAGATGATCGTGGGTATCCATCCTGCAATGTAGAGCCTGGAAACGTGAACTTCCAGTATGAGTCTCCTTTGAAGAGATAGACAGAGCCTGGAGAAGAGGGAGAGAAGTTTTCACAAGTTTTGGATATTTTGCTGCCAAAATGTATTTTTATTTTGTATAACAGTGACAACAGATCCAAAGTGATTGATGTTTTTCCAGCCTCTTCCTCCCTTTCATTCTGAGCTAACCCGACATCACCAGACCAAATCCCAAATGCATGTTAGTCTGGAACCCCTCAGTTCATTTTCAATTTTCAATTATTATTTTAAACAGCCATTAACCAAAATACCTTGGATAAACTTACAACCAATCAGAGCAACGAGATGTGACGTAGCGCAGCGTGACGGACAAATGTAACTACAGCTACTAGACTACAGCGTGCGGAGATGAGCTTTGATGGTGGAGCTTCAACATGTTTATTACCTTTAGAATTTTAAAATAGTAAGTCAACAGAAAGTTCCACATAATGGTGCAAAAGCTATGTTTATGCCTGCCGTAGTGTCTCCGTCGCGAGGTGCTTGAGCCAAAAATTATGTCATCACGTATTTTGTGTAAAGCGCAAAGGCTCCACAGGTTGACACGTAGGCCCGACCCGGGTTCCAACATTGTGGAAAGGGAGGAGGACTAGACAGATCTGCCAGAGCAAATAAAACATGAGACTCATCTGGTTCCAGGGTTACGGTTTGTAGCTGTTTGATAAAGATTCCTTTGGAATAAAGTTAACAATAACTAAATAACCCACAGAGAAAAGGAAACATGAGTGTCTGGTTTAAAGGAACTATATCATACTTATTTTAGCTGCCTTGCTAAACTATAAATCTTGGTAAAGCCGAGAAGAGCTTCTCTGCAGGTTAATCACAATGACTTAACCCCAAGGAAAGCAAATTAAACTTAATAAAAAGATACATATGCTGTGTAAATAAAAAGACATATGCAATCCTTGCTGTCAACACTAGTCAGCAGTGCAAGCCAAATTATCAGTTTTGTTTGTTTACAGCAGTAGTCTGTAAACATCAGGACACCAGTGATTTTTCATCATTACAGTAAAACACACCCTTGAATAATGTATGTGAATTTAGGTTAAAGTAAAGTCACACTCTCTCTATGTTTTTTTGTGATCTGAGCGCCTGTGATCTTTATTTTGATTGCCTGTCCGGCTGTGCTTGCACATAAGTTTCAGCCGTCGAGGGCCGTGACCAAGCGTTGGGGAGCGGTTTGTGAGAGCCGTGTAAAGGCTATCCCAGCCCACTTCTTCTTCAGTATTTTGAGTTCAGCCCATTTAACCAAATCTCGGTCCTGAACCTTAACTCACCCTGACCTAATGAACTTCTAATTCCGTGAACTAAACCCTTGTACAAGTTAAACCAACACAATGCTGTCTCATTGGGTCCTTATAAGGAAGGGAATATGTAAGGTGACACACAAACATGACTGTTGTCCTCACCATCGCTGTCTGTGGTGATGCCACTGACCCCCTCTCTGAGCAGCTGAGTCCACTTGTCTTCGTGCTTCTTGTCCTCAACGTGTCCCATCTTTCCCCACACAGGGCCCTGCTCTGTGTCCCAGACCAGGCCCCACCTCCCTGCTACTGCCTCTTCGTTCTCGTCCTCGTCTGCTCCAGCTAGGCCCCCCACCATCCTGAGGGCGGACAGGGGCTGAGGGTAACCCTCCTGCAGGGATAGATCCCTGAACAGCCAGAAGTGGGAATCTGCAGAAGGACACAAGCTGGAGAGGTCAGATGCTCAGTTGGCTGATTCACACAGCCAATGATATTACGTTATTGGAAAATGTATTGAGTTGATCTTAACAATGGGTAGCAAACAGCTGTCAATGTGGACACCGTTTTGCTGTATCATTTCTTTTGTGTTTAGTGAATGTAATTTATGGTCTTTGTTGTCATTGTCTGCTATGAATGTACTCAGTTACTGGCTCATCGATTTATTCATGCTTTTATTGAGTATGTCTCTGATGAGGAGGAAACCTGTTTGGGATGTGATGTAAAAAAGGAAGTAATTTGTCATTGCCACTGTATTAACATCATTGGAGTATACCACTAATAAAGATGATGGCATGATCGGACTGTCTCTCAAGCACAGCGTGAAGTCGAGGCAGGTCAGCAGGTAGACCCCTCCACAGCCTTCTGACTGAAGCCCCGCGACCCGACACCAAGCCCCCACCATTGACTCGCCACATCTTCAGACCTGGAAGGACAACAAGTACAAGACAACAGAATGGAGGAGATGCAAAGGAATGGAGATTCAAGGGTGACAATAGCCAGCTAACCCGTGCCATGCAGCTTTCACATTCACAAACTACTTATCAATGTGTTTTTTTCTATTTTGACATGCCTAATGAGCCAGTTTGTGGTGTATTCAGACCTTTGAAGAAGAAAGTCTCTCCACGGATTCTGGTCACAGCATCAAAACTGATGTTACAACGATCTATGAAGGGGCTGAATGGAGAAAACACACAGCGAGACTTACGTAAAGAGAAAAATTCGATAGGATACAATCAATGACAAACTTTAACACCTTAAGTCAATACTTACACTATAACAATAATACTATCTAATGCGATTATCATTTCCTTGTTTCATATGGGTTTAATGACAAAGACGAGATGTTGACAAAATCCATGTATGGATATACCTCTTGCTTCAGACAAGTTTGTTTGGACTGTTAGACATGCTATCCATGCTATCCATGCTATCCATGCTAAAGCATGCACACTAAAATTGCAAGACACATTGGACGTCAGGTCTGTTGTTTTTAACAGGTGCCATGCAGCTTAATGTGGTCTTTACATTTACTGGTTATTAAAACACATAGCATTTTAAATTAGTTTTGGACAGCTGTGTCATACTCGCTTGTCTTGTGTGCAACAATGAATACAGTTATGCATATAATAGTCTAATACATCGCTACAGGATGACTGTAAAGACATAATGTATGTTCCATTCATCTCAAGGCCTCTGTTGTTAAATCATATTGGTTCAAATCATAACATGTTTAATATCTGCATCATTGGTCAAATAAATAACATAAGACCAGATGTTCATCATCATACAACCATTTTGCATCATTGTTTGTGTCATTTTGTGGCTAATTTAAATTTTTTTTAATCTGAAAGCAGTGTGATTAAACGCTCACTCATGGTCTTGACTAAAACTATACTACAAAACACATTTATGTCAACTAAATCGAAGGTTGACTAAATATAACTGCAACTAACATGGACTTTTCATGTCAGAACTAAGACTAAATCACAAAATAGATGACACCTCTAATGGATGTTGTACAGCTGTAAATACATTTTGCGGGTGAACAAATCTAAGCTGGAAATCTATCTTAATCTATTTTATCTTGTAAATCATACCCATATCTGTGATCATGATGGTGGCCTCTGTGGCGCCGCTCAGGCTCTGTGGCGAGGCGAGGAGTGTCCGTGGCCAGCAGCTGATTCCTCTTACCTAAATCAAAAATTAAATCAATGTAAACCCTATGGCAATAACCAGCTAGATACAGTAATGCTAAAGTAATAATTATGCAGGTAGAAAAAATACAGAACAAATGTTTGTGGTAGTGACCACACGCCACTTTCCTTTTTTCGATAATTATTTCATGATTTCTCCAAATATCCTAAACTGTCTTTTATGTTGTGGGTTGGGTTTGTAGTTGGGATTATTTTTCCCTTTCTTTGGCCTTTTTTGTGTTTCTATCTTGGTCTTTTCCCTGGTCTTATGTTGCTGGTCCTGTCTGGTGTTCCCCTGTGTCTGTTTGTTCTACTTCCTGTTTTATTTTGATAGTTTGGTTTCCTGTCTTGTCTAGCTTCGCTTTCTTTGTCTGATTGTCCTGCCCTGCCCAATGTGATTCACCTGATGTCTCACCTGTTCCCCATTACCTCATTACCTCTTGTATTTAACCCTAGTGTTTCCTTTGTCTCTTGACGGATCATTCTTGTTGGTGTGTCTCGTCGACGTGGTTGCTTCTACGCCCCTGCCTGTTTCCTGATGTCCCTCGTGAGTTTTTTCCTGTGTGATTTGCCCCGCTTTGGATTTGTCTTTCCCCGTGCTTTATTTTAGATTTTTGCCCTTTTTTACTCTGTGTTTTGTTTGGACTGTTAAATAAAGCCCCTCTTGTTGAAGCTCCGTCCTGCCTACCGTTCCCTTCTCTGCATTTGGGTCCAATCCTGGTTCACTCATAACATTTTAGTGATTAATGCATTAAAAAGAGTCAGAGTCTGATGTTGTAGGTAATCATCTTCAGTATAATCAGACATAAAGTAATCTCATATAAGCTCTGTGTTTGACATATATCAAAACTAAAAAGGAAACTTGAATGAACCAATTCGAGAATCTCTTTGCTCACCAATAAATAAGATACTGTACATTGTCAGAGAACCATGAGATAGATAGAGATGTTTCACCAGGTACATGTTTGACTTGCTGGTTGTGCGACAGTAGATGAAAAGTTACTAGGATTCATCTAAGCACCATGGGTATCTGTTTCAAACTTCAGGGTCCATTGTAGAGACACTGAAAACCACACAAGCCAACCTCATGGTGTCACCAAGTCAGCTTTTGTAAAGAAGAGCAACTGAGGTAGAACCTCCTGCCAAAGCAGCCCTGAACCCAAGAAGGATGATAAATTTAAGTAAAAAAACGCAGCTGCTGGATGACATTATGCAAAGGCAAAATTATTCAAGAACCATTTTTTAACAACGCAGTCTCACATTTCATCACAGAGAATTTCTTTTTCTTTGATTCTTTACAATACATGGCTGTCTGTACTTTCTCAGTAACAAATCAGTGGTCAGTCCAAGCAACTGGTTCACAGCTGTCCTCAGTTTTCCATTACAAATCCAGTTTTATGCATTGTGTGGCCCTTTTTACTAAATAATGAAGTCATTATGTCTTCTTTCTCTGATGTTGTCATGCTATGGTTTGCTTCATGTGATAGATGCATTCTCACATGCCAACCAGGGTCAGAATTATTCATTAATTAATCATGTGATCAGAAAAGATGTTTGCGCTCTAAATTCTCATGGTGGACATTCTGTTTTAAATACAGCTGTGAGATTGTCTATTTCAGATTCTGATCTTTTATTGTCACATGTTGAAAACATGAACAAAAAACGTTTACTCAGATTCAGCAGCTTACACAATAAATAACAAGTGGCTTAGCTACAATAACATGAAACTATCTAAAAACCTATTATAAATAGAACACATAGGGGGGGGGGACACACAGGGGGGGGGGGACAATTTGTGTGCCGGATTGGTGGGATCCTTCATGCATCTGCTGATGTAAGTGTCCTCCAAGGAGCCTTACCATAGAGCTGGGTGATGTGCTCCAGATCCTGAGGGCCCAGGCGGTAGTGGAGAGGGTCTCCAACAGGACCCTGGTAGTACGGCCTCATCACTGAGTGGCGAGCTGAGGAGTGAGCAAGGCCCAGTGCATGGCCAAACTCATGGACCAGCACTGTGAACAGATCAGTGCCCTCAGATGCTTGGAAGGAAAGGGGGGGAGATAGATAAAGAGCACGATGAGCTGATTAGAAGGCGTAGGGGTGTGTAGTTCTAATATCTAGCCTTATACCTATGGTAGGGCTGATTTGGCCTCAAGCCCTGCAAGCAGCTACTACAGGATGCAATGTCTACAGCACAGCAGCAGATAGAGCTGTTGCACACAAACAACAAAGTTGCTTTTCTGACAATGTTGCTGTAAAGTCACTAAATTAAAAGTTGTATCTCAAGGTGCCACTACAGAACAGGTTGGGGTAGTCTTACTCAAGAAAGTTTTTCTTCTGGGGAGCATGAATGTATGAAGCCTGGATGACACTGTGCAATTAAGATGCAATGATATTAAAAGTGCAGAAGGTTTTTTTTTAACATTGTTCCACCTGGCTGTCTGAAGGCCCACTCTTCCTCTGCATCCAAATGGACTCCTCCTGCCCGTGCATGGTCTGATGGGAAGAAAGCATGGCCGACTGCACCGCCTGCCCCATCAAAAGGATAGCCATCTCCGTGGTAACCATGGAGAAAGTCTACCTTTAGGTCAGCTGTCTCTGGGATGCCCACCTGAAGACAGAGGGCAATAGCAAGGACACTTGATGTGATTAGGCCTCTCAGGGAAGTTTTGGGAAAACAGTAGCAGTAGGTTGGGCAATGGATAGCTGAGCCCAGTTTCTGTCCTCACATGGTGTTCTACCATCGCTACCATCTTTTCTGTGTATCATTAATGCAGCATCAGACTAATGTACCAACCTCATGGAACTCCAGGGGTGTTGGCTCTGCCCACACTCTTAAAGCATAAAAGACCAGGGAGCGAATGGTTTCCCGGGACAGATGAGAAGAGGAGGGGTATGAACGCAACCTAAGAATGTAACAGAGTGTTTTTTGTGTTTAACAGAGAGACAAATGAATGTGCGTCTGTATAAAACAAAGTTCACAATCCTAATTGAAAACAAACTACTCATATTTGTTCTAATTTGATCATTATTATGGATTACAAGAAATTAATCTTATCCAACCTCCAGTTAATGTTCCTGCGTGTCCACATGGAGATAGCCCTTCTCTTCCTTCTCCTTATGTCACTCCCTTCTTGGTTGGCCTGTGATTTGGATGGCTCGTCAGGTAGGGAGCAGCGTGGACTGTTCATCAGTGCCACTGTCTCCTCATCTGAACACACCAAATCACAGAAGAACCAGAAGAGAGAGTCACTGATACAACACCAGATTCAAGAAGGAGTAGCCTTTGGACCTTAATGGACACATACCATATTAAGTTCACATTTATACTACAACATGTTAACATGCTTTAATGCTTTAACATACTATCAGTCTGAATATACCTGTATCGACCCTTTGTCTGAAACGCTCAATTTTAGCGCCTGTCTCTTTAACCCCCCTCCAAAAAAAGAAGCTCTGTCTGTCAAAGTCTGCTCTGATTAGCTTGTGAGAAAAATATGTTGCACCTTAGCAAAGGTAGTTGTCAAGCTGTGGGTGGAGCTACTCAGATGGTGGGCGGTGTATCTAATGAGCCTGCATGTGACAGACAAAGGAGAGCTGAATCTGATTGGCTGGTTGAATCGTGTTTTCACAAAGAAACTGACCGGGTCGATTTATTTCAGTTTGTGGGTCGGTCGACTTTCCAGATACACTAATGTATTTAAGCACTTAAAAATGTACTCTTTCATGACATGTCCCCTTTAAAGTAAAGCATACAGGTTCCCACAGCCACCGTCTGTTCTCCTTACCTACGACTCCAGTGTCATTAAGGCCTGCAAACCTCTGCATGGCCCTGACAGCATTAGTGACAGCTGTCCAGGCCTGCAGCTGACCAGTGGAAGGGTCTGAGGGTGGGAGGTAGCCATACTTCATCAACCAATCCTGTGAGTAGAGAAGAGCAGGTAGTCATCCACACACAATGGCATCTGGTAACCCTAGGGAACCATACATTGAACGTGTATGCAACCTGTTCACCGCAAACCCAAAATGTTCAAACTGAACCTATGTGCTTTGTAACTCAAAGCAAATGAATGTGTACAGCACACAGGTATCTGACACTGGATCATTATTGCCTGGCTTCCTCCCTGTAACTTCCAGTATAGGCAAGGAAGGCACCAACAAGTTTTGTGTGATCCAAAGTTTCCCTCCATACAAACACAATGGAATATAGAGCTCTATGGCCTGAACATATTTTAGGATTTTTATCAATGTACACTTTGTTAGCATGTTATCTTGGCATGCATGCTTTCTGAATTGTTGTTCATCTGGACCTATTGTATTTGACAAACGATGCCTTGATATAAATGGGACGGACTAAATAATAGAAACGCCTTTCTGCATAATGTAATGCAGTTCAACAGCAAACAATCACAAACTGCAGCCTCCAAAATAATCTGACAGGAATCAACATCTTTCTAAAATAGTTAATAAAAAACTGAACATTATAACCTCCTTGAAGGAGACTGCATTATAGGACTGATGGATTAGATTGCTTTAGATTGAACTAGGTGAACCTAATAAACTAGCAACTGAGGGTATGTACAGTATATAAGCTGAAGGCAATGGCGTCTTCAAGTACAAGTCAAGATTTCATTTTGTTTGTTTGACTGGAGCCCTTTCAGATCCAGGATGCACAAAACAAGTGTGACACCATCAGGTGAGCTGGACTAACTGGGACCCAAAGTCAAAAAACAGATTTAAGGTCCTACAAAATGGCTTTTGAGCCAAGTAGTCACCCACCATTCATGTTGCTGCTGGTAGTGCTAATTAGCAAACACATGTTTAGGGATGTCTCCTTGAGTTGATATACAGTAAATAATAAGCTCAGAGTCAGATATGCAGACACTGATTCACATTCCTGATTGCATTCCTTGCGCCCTTTACATATTCATGTAGTGTCTTTTACCACCAGGTGGGTGCCCTCATCTTCAGTGGGTGTCACTGGTGCAGAAGAGGGTGTGGGGGTTGTATCAGCAGCAGCAGTTTGCATCCATCCGTTGCTCAGCCACAGAAAAACAATCCACTTCTTCATCTTGGCTGCATATTTTTTGCACAAAATATTTACTTGAGAGAAATCTTCAAAGCCGTTTGTAAATCCATTGGAGGATTTTCCATCCTTGGCGTGAAATCAAAAAATAAGATGAAAATGGAACATTTTTAGAGAGGATTTACAGTACTCTAAATAACATAATCTAAAGTCTGCTGTTTGGTGCTAAGCAGGAAGTGTACAGTAGGCTGAGAGCAGTGAGAGTGAAAAAAAACCGTAGAGTTGCAGTCAGAGTATGAAGTTTATACAGCCGTCACATTGTTTTTATATTATAATGATACATTGTTAATTCATAATCATGAGTTGAAGTGGGCCGGAATGATCTGGAACACTATAAATAAGTAAACATTCCCAACTTTATCTCCACAGCGCTGGGGAGTAAGGTCTGGAACCACAGATGCATCCGATATGGTGCTAACAGTGCTGGGACAGGATGTGCATCAGCTTCCGCATCAACATCCAGCCCCCATGGGTCGAGATGGCATTATCAGCGATAACCGTTGTATGAGCAGCACCATGTGAGCATGCCCAGCACATCTCGTATGACTTTACACATACAAAATATTGAGCCCAAAATCTGATTGAGTTTTTACCCAAATGCTCTGTGGGCTTGCTCCCTTCCCATGCAAATCCAGAGGAGGCACTTTTCACAAGGTTCTTATCTCTAGTGTGTTTAATAACTAATGCCTGCTACCTGCCCTGGAATTTTGTGCATACATTATACCTAACACTCCAATGTCACGAAAGTATGAATGAGTTAAAGTAGTGAGTGAATGAAGTTGACGGGAAGCATCCATAATGTATTCCCACTGGGGAGACAATATACCAGATGCAATCAGAAGATGGACAGCAATGACCATAAAAAACAGAGGGGAGGGCAACGCCAACTGCTGCACAGGACATTGATGCATGTGAGTGTGTGTCCACGTCAGTCGGACACTTCATTTAATTAAGTTAGAGGGTACACCATTTCAGTTAAAGCATTGTGGTGGGGGGCAGAGAAGAAAGGATGAAAGGGATGGATAAATGGAGGAGGGGGACAGTGTTAAAGCATTGAGATCAAAGCAGCAAGAGTACAGGCCAAGAGAAACCAACTAACTAAAGGTAATATTATTCTAATTCTGCAAAATACATATATATAGTACATATATACAAATACATATATATTTAATATATATATATATATATGCAGGGATGGTGCCTCTGCAAAATAGTTTCAGGAAGGAACTTGTTTTGCTGGAAAACGCCACATACAATATTAAATGAAGTTATTTGTTGACACAGTACAGTAAGCTAAAAAAAAACTTCCATGTGAGATTAATTCGTTTTTTTGTCCCATAGAAGTTTGATTGTTTCATATATTGCTTTTTGTTTTTTTTGGAAGTTAACAGGGATCCAAATGAAGACTATACAGTAGAATCAACTTGCGACATGTAGCTTTCTTTACAGAAGCATGTGAACCAGAGTTAAAGACAGTTAACTAAATTACTGAAAGGTTTTGAAAGAAAATCTTCCGGGATGAGCTGGAGATGCTCAGACTTAAGTATTTCAAAAATACTGGATTGATTCTCAAATGCTTACTTTCCTTTTTTCACTACGTTACACAGAAGCCCAGTCATCATTAATTCTGACTCTATCGGCCCTGACACATGCAATATTGTCACCATCTGGCACAGACCTCCGATATCTAACACTTTTCACTACAACCAATGCAAACATCATGAAATGAAATACATGAAATGTCCAATCTAGTCTAGTATAAGCTGCACACAACCTTAAACAAGACAGTTTCCATGCTTACCTTCCTCCTCCTCCTCTGCGTCCGTCCTCCCTCTCACTCTCTCTTTATCCGCCACTATAGGAACAGATGGGTCCTTTATCTTCTCTTGCTTCTTCCCTCAAAGCTCAGCTCCAAGCCTACCCCCCCAGCCCAACCCACCACACACACACACACACACACACACACACCGCACTGCCATGACAAATGTAAGCTTGCATGTTTGCAGAAACATCCTCTTTCTTTCACTAAAGAAGAGTCTTCCTCAGTTTGCTCACTCCATCACACTCTTTGCATCTGTGAACATCCCAACCATTATTTAACATATGAAAAATAAAAGCCTTGCTTTTTCCCTGATTCCTCTATTCTAAAATTCTGAAACAATAAGTACCGGAACGGCACTCAGTCCTGTGCTTGATCGGGGAGGATTAGTGAGCATTACACAGCAAAGATGGGTTTAGATTTTGTGTGTGTGTGTGTTTCCCTGCATGCAACATCTGCATGCTCATGTGTATCTTTTCTGATGGTGGCATGTTTTACACACAATCCTCTTACCGCAACGATTAAAAACTGAAGACAGACAGATTTGTCTCTGTTTCCTTTTTTCTTGTGTTTTTTTCTTTGTGTTGAATCCATTAGACCTGAACTGTTGAACTGTTATAGGCTCGGCACAGCACAGTATTGTGACCTCTTTCTTAAGTGCAACATTAGCAATGTCTTCTACTAGCAACTCTCTCCATAAACACATTCATCACAATCCGTTTGACGTTAAAAAGCAGAGGACATAAAGTGGAATCACTTGCTGGAGAGATTGGCAAGACCATATTCTGAGTGTTCATATTTTCTATAAGCTTATTCAGACCAACACTTCTATTCTCTCTCTTTCTTGAGTCCTCTTCCTATTAGCAGCTGAGGCGTCCCACTGGGATCATTAGGTTCCATCTACTCTGCTCTTTGTCTGCTGAGGGACAATGGCTGATAGTAAAAACCTGTGTAGGGCTGATGAGATGTTTTTGCAGGAAACCTGATTCCTCTGATGCATTTCTGCAGCAGGACGGACAGACTGACGCTCTTCAACAAGCCTTTTCTGAACTGCTCACATTTGCTGTTTTTCCTCAGTGTAGATTAACTTGCTCACCACACTTTTATTTCAGTACAACTTTGATTGCTGTTGTTGAACAGTTACATTCTTGTCTTATCATGAAATACAATGACAAAGATGTACCTGTTCTGCCTGTCTACTATATGCAAGCAAAGGGATGTTTGCATCATCTCCTGTCTATATGAACTTTGGACATGGCCAAAGGGGAAGATGTGTCCCAATCTATGCTATTTCTGTTATTTCACTGAAAGTGGGAGTTCAATTCTGCGATTGTCTACCTGCATGCCACACCCTCGTAGCCTGTGACTGTGACAGCAGAAGTAGCAATAGGAAAGAGAAGACAACAGCTTTTACAAAACTCACTTAAGATCCTCCATCTGTATGGACGGAAGATAAAAAGTAAACGGGCGTTGACGCACTGGCCTTGATGAGCTGAGATACATCTTGGCAATCACAAGCGATGCGTCAAGTATTAAGATGCTTCAACATGTACTGAGCCCAATGTCTCAGACAGCAGTGTGGAACTCCTCTGGAATCCCTTTGGTGCCGGCACAAAACCTTCAATAAGTGGTATGCTACCATTTCTCCCTGTTTACATGTGTATTTGGTAAGTCTCTAGATGGGAACGTGTCATACATCATTTAATGTGGAGCACTGACCATGCCTGCTACAGTCACGCATCATATACTCAGCACAGTCAAACCATTCCAGCTAACTCTGATTGGTGTGTCTGGGACAATCCCAGCCAAAGATACCTACAATGAAATGTTTGATTATTTTTGCGTATTGTTCTTATGTGTTTGTAGTTCTGTATTTCCCCAAAAAAAAAAAAAAAACCCTAGGCCAAAAGAAAAGAAGAAGAAGAGGAAGCATAATAACTGATAGCGTCATGGAAGCACCTGTTGCAGGCTCTGCTGCCATGGTAACACACGACGAACATCCCAATGACAATGGTGATGAAGATAATGTTGCACACATTTGGCCATGAAGTCCATAATCAAAGTTTTTTACTTCTAATAACTAAGTACATTTAACAATAATTAAATAATAGTAATAATAATAATAATAATAATAATAATAATAATGAAACTACTATTGATACTTAAATATCACATACTTTAAGACTTTCACAAAAGTATTATTCTAAAAGGAGACTTAAACTTCTTCAATTACTTTATACAATACTGCTAACAAGTAATACTGTGCTAAAAATATATCTGTCACTATCATAACGATCAGTATCTACAAAGGAAGCATGTGAAATGAAATTAAGCATATCTGCCACTGCAGACAGCCACACTCAGATATATGATCTATGAAGCAGTCCATCTCTATGTTTCTCCTTTTTCTCAATAACTTCATTTGAAATCATCATTTGAAGTCAAAAGTTTCTTGGGTAAATGAAGATTAGGTGTTTCCGCTGTCACCGTGACAACAGGCTACTTCCTCATGAATGCAGCTACTGGGACAGGTCAAAGGTTACTTGTTGGTAATGGGTGGGCTGGGAATCTTGTTAAATGTATCAATGGAGCTGTGTGTCACGCACTGCACAGTGTTTCTCTGCACACATCTGCCTCACACTCTGACTTAGAGGGCAACAGCCTCTCACATACTTTTTTGGAGTTGATGGAGCTGCGACAACACACAACATAACCCAACAATACACTGCATTTTGTTCTCGTAACCAACATTTTCCAGTTTGCTCAATGCTGAAATTCATACAATTAGAAAAGAGTTCAGGGGATCGCACTATGTGGTTCAGTTTGATGATGTGGAAGTATTAGCCTGGGGCTAACAGGCTAGTACTCTTTATTAAAAGTTCCTCGCCCTGATGGTTGGTGTGACAGAGCTGACCTGTGGTGCCTGGGATCACATGGTGGTTAACCACTTCAGCTTTGGGTGGACGGCCAAGAGGCTACAGCTCCACAAAGAGTGCAGTGTGAGAGAATGTGGATGTCAAAGCAGAAAGGACAGTCAGGATGTTAGATAATGACTTTAAATGGAATTTGAACATATGACCACACAATAAAGTTCTTATATAATATTACTTGTAATGGTGATTTCATGGCTTTTCATGAAAACAAGGGAATAAAGGGATAATTTACCCATATTCCAAAAATAAAAATATGGTATCATAGGCTCTATGAAGGTAGAATGCATCCAAGGAAAAAGACATTTCAGCGTATGCTGTGTTGACAAAGGCCTGGAACTCTACATACAGACCTAGCCTGAGCTGAACTTATCCTTATACATTCATATCCAACAGAGTTCAGCAACACAACTGTAACTAATGCCCTCATAGAGCAATGTCTCTAAACCTGGACAAATGTCAAAACCATCTACATAACTACAGGTAGGCCCTACATGAGGTAATTTGGGTGAATTGGTCTTGTAGAACCCCCCCAGAAATCACTGTCAGACTGATACTGAGATAAAAAAGTAATATCATCAGTAAAATACCATTAACATATCAAAAGTATACTGAAAGTGCAGAATGGTTTTCGGAATGGTACATTATTTATTTTATTTGTTTAACCTATATTTCAGGAGAGTCCCATTAAGACTACGAATCTCTTTTTCATGGGACACCTGGCTGAGACACACAGCCAGTACAAACACAAATCTCCACACAGGAAACACAAAAAAAGTGAGAAAATTAAAAGGAACTCAAAGTCAAGAAAAGAAAAAAAGAGAAATTTAAAAGAGCCAGTTTCGCAGGCAGGTACAATTTATTTCAAAATCTTATATCTGTTGTGTTAAATGCCTGTGGCGTGGACTCCTTTCAGACCTGGAGGGTTGGAGATGCAGTTCACTCTGATGTCCGCCCACACAGCCAGCAAGGGCGGTGTTTGGGCTTTAGGTTGTCTTTGGGGTTCTGCTTTGTTTTCCACACACTCACCTTCGCCCACGCACTCACTAAACTACTGAAATACATGTTGTAGGCACATAGTGGCCTAGAGGTTAGAGAAGAGAGCTTTGGACCGGGAGGTTGCCGGGCCATCCTCAGATAGGGCTGGGAAAGTGAAAAGAGCAGCGCTTCATTATCACCACTGAGGTGCCCTTGAGCAAGGCCCAGCACTCCAGTGGAGCCGCTCAGTGGCCAGCAGATCGGACTGCGGTTGTACTGGGCAGCTTGCAGGTATGAATGTGGAATTGAATGTAACAGGTTGTTGTTGCAAATGAGAAAGTGTTCTCAATCAACTTACCTGGGTAAATAAAGGTAAAAAAAAATTCAAGTCATATTTAATTTGGGTTATTTGAATTGGTTTTAATTTAATCCTTAATTGTGTGTTGTCTCCCTTTTTTCATAACTTTGACGTTGATTGACTATCATATGTCAGAAAAAAACAAACACATGTTCTTTGATTTGATGAGGACGAAGAGAGGCTGAGAGTCCAATTGAGAATTTAGAAAAGGTTTAATGAAAACAGCATGATGAAGATGATAAGACAAAGACAATAAAGCACAAAACATGATAACATTGCAGCTGACAGCAGACTTGATCCATGCTTCTCCCTGATGGAGTCACATGAGATCGGTCCTAAAATCATCTCTACGTCCCATCTCTATTTATCCCAAAGAATTTGAGGGTGGTCCCAATTGGGTCCGTGTACGGTCAGTGTATGTTTTGGTCATTTGATTTTCAGTTCATGAACAGGTATTAAGAAACAAAAAAACGAGCGGTTATTTGATTTTCGTTTTAAAAAACAAAATTGAAAATTGAAGTACTACGCATTTTTCCTTTTCATGGTCCAAAACGGAGGAGCGAAATTTAAAAAAAATGATTTCATTTTCTATTCATACAACGAAATATATAATCACTAGAAAATAGAAATTCATATTCATCTTCATCTTCTCAGACCGGGCTGGCGTCTCTCTTAGAGATAGGGTGAGAAGCTCAGTCCTCCAAGAGGAGCTCGGAGTAGAGCCGCTGCTCCTTCACGTTGAAAGGAGCCAGTTGAGGTGGTTCGGGGATCTGGTAAGGATGCCTCCTGGGGGGTCCCCAGGGAGGTGGTCCAGGCACGTCCAGCTGGGAGGAGGCCTCGGGGAAGACCCAGGACTAGGTGGAGGGACGTCCAGCTGGGAGGAGGCCTCGGGGGAGACCCAGGACTAGGCGGAGAGGTTATATCTCCAACCTGGCCTGGGAACACCTTGGGATCCCCCAGTCGGAGCTGGTTGAGGTGGCTCGGGAAAGGGAAGTTTGGGGTCCCCTACTGGAGCTGCTGCCCCCGAGACTCGATACCGGATACGCGGATGAAGATGGATGGATGGATGGTATGACATAAGTGCAGTCTCTTTTTGGTTTCACAGTAAGAGCATGGTTCAATCACACACATTTTTCACTAGTCATTTACCTTATACCCACCTATCAAATTAAAAAGAAGAGGCTGCAAATAATGTAACAAAATAACAAATATTGCTCCCAAATAAATTAGACTATCCCTTAAATAGTTGTAAAATATTGCATACAAATAGCTAGTGCATTTAGTCAATATGTCTAAATGATCATTGCTGGACATCTACGTTGTTATGGACTGTATTATAGTGTGAATAAGTGATTTGGATAATGAAGCTTGAAAAGTTTTGCACAAATTAAAACCCACTCTTCCATCCAATAGGCCTGCTGTACTTACCTGTGGGATGTGGGACCAGGTGCGACTATGAAAGGAGTTTTATTGGACCCTCTTCATGCAGTTGCTGCTGTCATCTCATCGCCACAATCAGGAGAGAAGACCTCATTTACAGACTTCATCCACAAGGGTACAGTTCCATGAAAAGGAAAAATGCTTTGTATTTCAATATTCAATTTTGTTTTTTAAAACGAAAATCAAATAACCACACGTTTTTTTGTTTTTTAATTCCTGTTCATGAAATGAAAATCGAATGACCAAAACATACACTGACCGTGAACGTCTTGATCGTTTATTTTTTCGTTTGAACCACAAAACGAAATAACGAGAAAACCACCTTTTTTCGTTTGTCGTTTCAAACCAAAAACAAAGAGACGGTAAAAAAAAGAGCCGTTCTCCCGTTTTGGTTTCTGGATTCGAAAAACGAAAAACGACTAAACCAAATTCCGTTGAAGATCTACATTAAAAGAAAGACAGGTGGGCCAAACGACCCGGAAGTGATAGTAAATAAAGCCTATATAAATAAAAGCCAAGCTTTTAGAACGGGATGCAGCACTAACGTTATACCAGAGTAACGTTAGAAGAAAATATTAAATCAATAAATAGGCTGATATGAACCTGGACCCAAAGAAATATGTTAGCAACAGTAGTTTATTACAGTGATTTAATATCGTGCACGTACATCACCAGCCACGCGCATAATGAGCGCATTGTTTGGTTCAATACAGTTGGTAATAAAGGGTAACCTAAGAACTTACTGGGTGTGTAGAGTTGGTACTGTTAGCGCTATATTATATAATAAATTAATATTTAATGTGGTTTCCACGTAATGGACCAAACTGTTCCCCCTTTCTACCAGCAGATGGCAGTATTTAAATGACTGACTGTATAGTGCCTTTGGTAACTGTTTTAAATCAAGATTACTGATACAGATGTATTTATTGTTCATCATCATCATCATCATCATCATCATCATTCCCCCCCAGCCCAGAGTTAAACCTGCATGCTCTTCTGTTTTAACCTGACTCTAACACTGCTATCAGCTTCCCAGCAGCTCAGACAACAAACTCACATCAGAAATGTCCTAATGTAGGCCATCTGGCCAAAATAATGATTTACCAGTGTGCTATATACTGTGTGAATCTTTCTTCGCTGTACACATTCCAGTGTGTATAACACACACCACTCCCATTGTGTCATGCAAGTGAGAATCCATACACGCAAAACATTTATTCAACATAAGAGCACACATGCTTTCAAAGGCATTGCATGTACAATCTGTGTCTGCTGTTGCTGACCATTGTGGTGTTGTTTTAGGCAAATAACAAATTATTAAACTGTTCAATTTTTTTCTATTATGTTCACTTGCAGAATAGTTAAGTTTAGTTGAAATCTCCCTTTGTTGTTAATCTGTTTTTTTTGCAAATAATAAATGAATCAATTTATTTTATTAAAATGTTTAGATTATGTTCACCTGATTATTGTCTATTACACACACTAGAGCCCCCCCCCACACACACACACACAAACATTGGACTGTAGGCCTATATGTGAGACATGTTTTTAAATTTGTGAGTATTAGTCAACTCCTAAATCAGTTCATGCAGTATAATAGCACACATGGAAATCAGACAAACATTATGAGGAGAAAGAGCTCATTTTGGTGAGTAGGCTAAAGCCTTAAGCAGCAGGGCTAAGAAACGGGATTTGTGAAAGCAAAATATAATGGAAATAATGGAAAGTGTTTAGCTTTCCAAAATTACAGAACATAAAGCTTAATTTCTATATTATCTCCATGTGACAGTAGCTCGCACACAGCAGGCATGGTGCGACACCTACTGGTCTGTTTTTGTAATCGTTTTGAACTGCCCTTTACGGTGGAAACCACATTAAATATTAATTTATTATATAATATAGCGCTAACAGTACCAACTCTGCACACACAGTAAGTTCTTAGGTTACCCTTTATTACCAACTGTATTGAACCAGACAATGCGCTCAGTAAACGTGGCTGGTGATGTGTACGTGCACGATATTAAATCACTGTAATAAACTACTGTTATATATATATATATTTCTTTCGGTCCAGGTTCATATCAGCCTATTTATTGATTAATTTTTAAGTTTTCTTCTAACGTTACTCTGGTATAACGTTAGTGCTGCATATTATGCTCGTTCTAAAAGCTTGGCTTTTATTTATATAGCTTTATTTACTATTACTTCCGGGTCACTTGGCCCACCTGTCTTTCTTTTAATGTAGATCTTCAAACGGAGAAATGAAAAAAGGAATTTCAAAAAAACAAAAACGGACCGTTATTTGAATTTGGTTTAGTCGTTTTTCGTTTTTTGAATTCAGAAACCAAAACGGGAGAACGGCTCTTTTTTTACCGTTTCTTGTTTTTGGTTTGAAACGACAAACGAAAAAAGGTGGTTTTCTCGTTATTTCGTTTTGTGGTTCAAACGAAAAAACAAACGATCAAGACGTACACGGACCCTACCAGCGTCCAAAGCTTAAATACGGAGCAGAGACCGTAGAGTTCGGTTGTTAGTGAAAGGCTGATAGTGGTAACTATTAAACGGCCGTGGAAAGCATTTAGCCAAAATGTGGAGATGCCGGGGATTGAACCCGGGGCCTCATACATGCAAAGCATGCGCTCTACCACTGAGCTACATCCCCTGACGGGCTAATACATGAATACCAGATTATTTGTAAACGCTCATAGTGGGTTACGTTAAACCCGCTGTGTAATGGTTAGTGTGTTTAGTTGGTAAAAAAAGAATCGTTCCACGCGGAAGGCCAGTCTGTTTCTAGATTAATAAATTGTGTTAAAATAGGTAGGCTAATCGTAATGTTGCAACAATGCCGTGTCTCTTTATTTTTATCACAAGATAAAAGTCAATCATATTATTGCCTAATATGGTTCTACAAAATATTTCTTTAGGTATTTTACATGTTTCAAAAGTAGGCCTAGGCTAAGACTAAATTGGCTCTGAAACTTTGAACAATGAATTCTGTTTCTAATTTTTATGTTCATGCGTTGTCTTATTCCACCAGCAGATGGCGCCATAGCCGCACTTTAATATTGCACCTGCAGCTGGTCCACAGGCAAGTTAATTGATTTAAGTGATGGTTCATACATACGGCCTGCTTAGACGGAAAAGGGCAAAGACAGGAATGTTGGTGTGTTGTGTGTTTGTGACAACGGGTAGCCTACAGTCACTGCCGTCAGTGCAGCTAACATTACTTCACCTGAACCGCTGACGTCCACCTGCTGCCCGCTGGGAACCGACCGGTGGCTATAGGCAGACAAAATCGGACGGATTGTCATTGAGAAATGAAATGAGGCTTTATTCCTTCAGATTTGGATGTGTGCTGGCTTTTGCGTGTTTTGCGTCAATTACCTGGATTAAATCGATTCCCAGTGATGGAGGTAAGCTGTCAGTGTGAACTTATTGGCATTTAGGCCAAACTGACTGTGTGTTTCCATGCAAACAGACAGAAACTAAACTTGATAAACTTGTTCGTACCACTCGGAACTAGAGTTAGTTTGTCCCGCTGGTGCGGTTCGTTTGGGCAGGTGAGAACGCGGCAATCGAACTCTGGTCCAAACAAAAGTACAGAGACCTGCTTGAAGAGGTGGTCTCAGTACTCTGTCAATCAAACTCTGGAGCGGTTCATTTGTGGTGAGAACGTGATCCATACTTGAACGTACCAACTATACAAAGTCCGCCAGTCTGTAGTCAGGTGTGTGCAACAATCTGCCATGCAGTAGAGCATTAACATGTAGCAGCTTGCAGAGTATGGAAGCAAATAAGAGACAGAAGTCTTTAAACTTTAACAGCCACTGAATACTTAATATTAAAATAGTTTATTTTGAAAAACATATCTAAATTGATTTGTCCTGAATTTTGATACATTTTTTTTCAATGGTCACAAATTCAGATACAAAAAAAGTCAACTAACAGAATTTCAGATAAAATAGAGTCAGGTTTATCAAATTAAAATGCTCAAATTCATATCGAAAAGTTAAATATTCACACAGTAACATCTGGCCTATCAGAGCACAACCTGTCTGTCATGTGATACAACATACATACTTCTGTCCAGCCCTGAGTCAGATTGTACATAAACAACAACTTTACCGGAGAACCTTTTTTTACCTGACAGCCATCTTTAAAGGTTCAATATCCGTGCCGATTTCTTGGATCACTTGACGGACAGGCCGTGCTCTAATGGGCCTTGAATTTTTCGATCTGAATCAAATTTGACTGGTTTTCTTTGAAAAATTGTATCTTGAAATTTGAGATCTGAATTTGAGCCATCAAATTTGATCAACCTATTTTATCTGAAATTCTTTATGTTGTTTTTTTTTGTATCTGAGTTTGTGACCATTGAGAAATATAAACATAATATTAAATATATTCAGATATGGTTTCCAAAGTAAAATAATTTCAAAGTGGTGAAATCAGAATAAAAAATAATTCAGACACCTGTTTTTCAAAATAAAATATTTCAATATTAAGTATTTAGTGGCTGTTAAAGTTTAAAGACTTAAGTCTCTTATTTGCTTCCTTAGCAGTGTTTCTATCACAGAAATAGACTGCCGGCAGAGCAAAGTCTCGGTGACCAGAGCAGACATAGTAACGTCTCTTGTGAAACAATGTCTGATAACTTTAATGAAATGAGCTGCTTTTCCCTGCTGGAGCTGCTGCCCCTGTGACCCGATACCAGATAAACGGACGAAGATGACTGGATGAGCTGGTTTGACCACTAGACCAGAACACAAGACCTTCTTCCTGTATTTACCTTCTTCCTCCTGCCCCCAGACACATCCGACCAATAAGAGGTCTGGACGTTTTTGCCTGATTTGGAATGACGCAATTCGGTACGCTTGGATTTTTCCAGGATTGAAACCAAATCAAACCAAACCGACCAAGGGCAAATTGCTCCACGTTTAATAACTCACCAACTGATTCGGACCAAAGCAACAAACTACAGGTGTGAAAACGGCCTAAGTGTTTGGTAAATGGTCACACTTTGTTGAGCCCACACAGAAAATCTTGTATAACATATTTAGCATCTGCTGTGACAGACCTTCATCTGACAGTGTTTGTATCTGCTTCCCATGGAGGACTGTCATTAAAGAAGCGAAGGGAACGAGTAACATAACCCTAACCACTGTCAACCTGTGCATGCTGGCTCAGGCCAATATACAAGGACACAGTTCAGTGATTCTACAACACAGGGGTCAGTCCCTTTTTATGTAGGCTAAATGGAGCATGTCTGGTTGGATGAAAGCAGATACTCCTGTGAACAGGCTGTTGCTGGGTGGCCATTTGCTTCTTTTTTGATATCCTATACTTTGGACTCTGCGCAGGCACCTCACACTGATGCTCAGTATGTGTGTCCACTGATGTTCTGGGAGGTTTTAAACACCACAGCAGAGCACCCTGTCCTGCAGTTTGAAATGTGTCCAGTCAGTATGCTCTCTGTCCCTCATTACTCCCTGAGGTACCTAAAGGTTGGGATCAGTATGATCAGCCAGGTATTCTGCTAGTTCTACTTGTGGCACACACATGACGTATCGCTCCTCCTTTTCAGCTTTCAGCTCTCCTTACTGGTTTTTCTCAAAAAAAGCAGGTGGTTTCAGTTCAGCAGGTTTGTTGATTGTGACCACATCAATATTGGCAATACATATGACCGTAGTGACCAATCATTTCACTAAAGATCTTAGAAGATATTTGTACTTGAGAGGTTTTTGAGAAATTATACCAGTGATACGGTGGCCTGACATTTGTAATTATAGCTGTGTGAAACTTTTAAGACCATGAAAGGCAACATTTACAGTGTGACTCGAAAGTTTGGGCACCCCAGATAAAATTTTTTTATTAATTTGCATAAAGAATCCAAGAAAAGATGGAAAAAATCTCCAAAAGGCATCAAATCAGATTAGACATTTATATATAATGTCATAAAAAGTTAGATTTTATTTCCATCATTTACACTTACTTTAAAAATAACAGAAAAAAAGGGTGTCTGCAAAAGTTTGTGCACCCTGCAGAGTTAATACCTTATACTGCCCCCTTTGGCAAGTATTACAGTTTGGAAATGCTTCTTGTAACCGGCCAAGAGTCTTTCAATTCTTGTTTGAGGTATCTTTGCCCATTCTTCCTTCCAAAAGTCTTCCAGTTTGTTGAGATTTCTGGGCTGTCTGTCACGCGCTGCTCTTTTAAGGTCTATCCATAGATTTTCAATTATGCTGAGGTCAGGAGATTGTGAAGGCCATGGCAAAAACCTTCAGTTTACGCCTCTTGATGTAATCCACCGTGGATTTTGAGGTGTGTTTAGAATCATTATCCATTTGTAGAAGCCATCTGCTCTTTAACTTCAGCTTTTTCACAGATGGCATCAAGTTAGCATCTAAAATTTGGTGAAATGTTATTGAGTGAATTTGTACAAGTATCTCTTTATAGTGGAATGGTGTACCACAACTCCAGTGTCTGCCAGGTCTTTCTGGATGGATTGTGCTGTCAAACGTGGTTTTGGACTTGCTTTTCTCACAATCCTGCGAGCTGCTCTGTCTGATATTTTTCTTGGTCCTCCAGATCTTGCTGTAACTTCCACTGTTCCTGATGACTGCCATTTCTTAATTCCAGACAGAGGATATTGGCACCTGAAAACGCTTTGCTATCTTCTTCTAGCCTTCTCCTGCTTTGTGAGCATCAACTATTTTCAGTTTCAGTTTTCTAGACAACTGCTTAGAAGAACCCCTGGTGCTGATTGTTGGGGCAAGGTCAGATGAGTCTGAGCATTTAAAACCTTAAGATTGACATCACCTGGTCTTTCCAGACGATGATTGAGAACAATCCATGACACTGTCAGGTCTCAGCTTTCCAAAGGGGGCGGTGCATGCTATAAATTCTGCAGGGTGCCCAGACTTTTGCAGACACCATTTTTTAGTTTTCTGTTATTTTGAAAGTGAAAATGATGAAAATAAAATCTAACTTTTTGTCACATATTATACAAATGTCTAATCTGTAATTTGATACCTTTTTTGGAGATTTTTCCCTCTTTTCGTGGCTGCTTTATGCACATTAATACGAGTTTTTACCTGGGGTGCCCAAACATTCAAGCCCCACTGTAAGCTGTATCAACATATGCTAATTACCTAAATTATAGACACTATAGCAATACAGTTATACTACTGCTAGTACTAGTGAAAGCGGAGTTTTATTAAGTAAAACTAATGCTAAACAGTCAGAGAGCCATCTTTTGAGACACAAGGAGCATTGTGAGTGCTACTTCCTTCTCTGTCTCCAGGCTCCATCGTGCAGACCCTGGACCAGCGGCTGCTACTGGCTGAGGAGCTGGCAGGGCAGGTCCGCAGAGATCTCAGCAGCCTCCTGGAGGAACTGAGGAACACATCCAAAGCTGCCAACATCAGCTATCCCATCAGTACCACCACCCCAGCAGCAGCAGCAGCAGCAGCAGCAGCAGCAGCAGCAGCATCCCCACAGGTGGTGTTTTTAGCTAGCATGTGATGTTGTGCACTTCAGTTCAACCTAAAGGAGACATTCCTGTTGTATACTGTGTGGGGCCTCTGCAATACATTTTACACAACAATGCATACAGTGTTGACCAAGTAACTCTTTGTTGCTATTACATAATACTGCCACTTTTAGTACTTAGCACTGCTTCTGATCAGGCAATTACTGTGAAATTATGACTTCACAGCCATGGTCTGATTCATCTCTAAGTGGGCCCCGGGGTTAGAGTTAGGGTTACACCTTACCTTCTCTCTGTGTGTATTGCCGTTCTCAAAATCCCTTCGCTATGGATAACGACTACAAACATCAAGCTAGCAAGCTACATGCACCGTGTTCTGGCAGTTTAATAGTTTACCGTAACTTTAGACTGTTGAGTGGGAACCTTTGCATTGACTGAATACCTCCTCTCTTTTACCTCCTGTGGACAGAAACAATAAGACAAAAGGTAGACCATTCAGGACAACAGACCTTCCTCCAGCCCAACATTTACCTCTACATGCCCCACCTTAGACAACATCCAGACGGCCTCCTACCTAACGTAGTGCTGGGACAGGGGCGCCGTGGAGGTATGGAGCACTAATACACACATTTTCTATCACCTGAAAGCCTTCTGACTCTTTTTGTTTCTGTGTGTGTGTGTGTGCGTGTGCGTGTGCGTGTGCGTGTGCGTGTGTGTGTGTGTGTGTGTGTGTGTGTGTGTGTGTGTGTCAGTGTCCCTGGTTCTGGGCATTCCTACAGTGAAGCGGGAGAAGCAGAGCTACCTGGTCAGCACACTGCAGTCTCTGCTCTACAGCCTGACAACTCTGCAGCAGCAAGATCTTCTAATAATTGTCTTTGTTGCTGAGGTTAGACACACATTCACTCCAGTTACGTTCAACTTCCACAATTCGTTCCAACAGTAACACCAACAGGGCCGATTATTATATTGCTATATTTGAATGTTGCGCGTTAAGTCACTTTAGCCAAAAGTAACACCCCAGGATTTTCAATCTGACATAGCCTAAGCTAATGTGCTTTGCTTTGATAAGCAATAAATTAATGAGGAAATAAAACAGAGGGAGGAAGAAGTAAGTAGGGAGGAGGGAGGAAATAGGCACCCGCTGCACAACAAAGACATTTACCTGCTTTCTGCCAGAACAGCTGTTCAGCCAATACAGAGATAAGCACCCCACATCAATTAGTTTGTCAGAGAAAGTCAGAGTAATAATTGATATGATTTAATTTGGCCTGTAGAAAAAAAATCATCGTATTTGTAGAATCAAGGGTTACAGTATGTAACCACCGTTCGCTTGGTTCAACCTTAACATATTCTCCTGCCTCTCTGTTGCTGTCGCAGTGTTTTGGTGGGAGAATAGTTGGGGAAGGGTGAGAGCGCTAGACTGAAGGTGAAAACGCGCCAGAAGCGAGTTGGCTAAAGTTAGCTCAGCCTGTTGTTTTTACGCTTCAGTTTTCTATGCATTATACTAATAAACATCAGATTCTACTATTGTCAACATGTCATACCGTTTAGCAACAACCTTCTTTTTAAAATGTGGGCACAAAATAAAGTTTTTGTCAAAAGACATTTGGCAAGTAGTGGGGTTAGTTAAGAAGTCAGGAAACTTAAAATTTCATAAAAATGTCAAAGTACATTAAAAGGCTCCTTTTAAGTTTGACCCATGCAGGGTTATAGATAGGGCTGCACAATTAATCAAATTTTAATCACGATTTTGGCTTCCCACCATCAAATTTGCGTGATCGAGCGAGATTTTTTTCCGATCCATAAACCACTAATCCACCTCAACCGCGTAGCTTAGTTTCTAGATGAAGACAGTCACAGAGGACAGAGTAAGCCATTCCCCCATTCACTCACACACCACTCCCAGCTACATGGAGAGACACAGCGGTGACAGCGCCGGTCCACACTTCTGAAATGTGTTCACAGTTTTAATTGTTAATTGTTATTAACACAGCTGTATGTTGTTAAGCAGTGTTTCCGCTGGTAACTCTGCTATCGCAGCCGCTACAGCAAAAAACAGAAGTTATTGAATTGAATGCAACTAACTTCAGTTTGTAGAATAATAGCATGTCAGACACAGCCTGCTGGACCTGGGCGAGAGATGGCCCATGGCCAGAATATCATAGTTCATAAAAATGCAGCACAGTGATGGTACAGACATTTCATACACAACGTGTGTAACTCAGCTGACCTGCCATTTGACCCGTGCTGGACCCATTCATAATGAGTCAGCCCCCCCCCCCCTAATCTCTTTTAATCAGTCTGTTAATGTTCTCAGAGATTTTCTTTTTTTAAATATATCCTAGGCTATGTACTTTAGATTCCTATTTTTACATTTCATTTTAATCCCAATCTGTTTTAATAAAAGAGTTTGTGAAAAGCCCACTTTGTAAAAAAAATATAGAGGTGTATATCGCACATCGCCATTCAACCGAAAAAATACAGAGGTATGATTTTAATTCCTGGACTAGTAGAAGATCTCTAGTACAATATGGATATATAAAGTGCATGTGAAAGCAGTTGTAAATAGCTCATAGGCTCTTTATAACTGCTCTATGTGACAATACAATTTGTTATGTTTAAAATCAACAAATAATCGTGATAATTAATCGGGATCTCAATATTGATCAAATAATCATGATTATCATTTTGGCCACAATTGTGCAGCCCTAGTCATTGATATCTTCCTGAGAGTACAGCACAGTAGCTGCTGTTATACATTATTCACAGCTCACAACTTTTCCCACTGTAAATCTTTATGACCTGCATCTCATGAATCATTTATCAATGAAAGAAGCACAAATAACCTTTGCTATCTCACACACACACACACACACACACACACACACACACACACACACACACACACACACACACACACACATGCTTATGCATGTGTACGGCAAAGACAGAGACAAAGCTGTTGGACGGGTCAGGTAATGTGGTAATATCTCTTTACTTAGTCAGCACTGAACAGAGAAGGTATTTCAAAATCCCCTCAAGCTTACAAAAGCAACACAATCAGCTATGATACAAAGGAACAGTAAACCCTTCTAACCTGTCAGACCTGTCCAACTAGTTTGAGTGGTACACCGAAAATGAAATACCTGGGTTCTTGTTTAAAAACATGGCGTACCCTCAAAACGGGTGAAAATGTGCCAACGCCACTTCCCACACGAAGGTTGTGATTTATATAAAAAAAATAAAAAAAAACGGAGAATGTGCAGTCCTCCACACAAACTCTGACCCATGCGTACGCACATTTTGGAGACAATGGGAATTGGCGACACAGACGGTGAGGTGGTGAGTAACTGAAGTCAGACTGCAGAAAGTAAATGTGGGAATAATCATAATATTCATGCCTTACATACGTTTCTTCCCTCCATATCATCCACGCTATCATGAAGATTAAATCCAGCAGTGTTATTTGCGCTTGTGCTGGACACGTTTTCTTATTTATAGTCATCACAGAGCCATGTGTCCAAATTAGTGTGAAGGGATGACGTAACAACCCCAAACAATATTTTGAAGTTTAACTCCTTTTTATTAAGCAGTTACAGTGGGGTCACATATTCAGTTTTTTTCTTTTCTTTACAGTAGAATATGATTAATTTAAGTTTTAAATGTAGGTTTAGTGTAAGGTTGTAGGTAGGTTATTTCAAATTTAACTTGTGCATGCAGTCACAAAGAAATACATGTTTAGAAATATTTCAGAGAAAATGTACCTTAATTGAGCGTCAGCTTCAGTTCTGGCAGGCCAAGTAGTCAAGATGCCGCTAACCGCTAATGGCCATCAACACGGTCTCATCAGCTGATCTGCATCAGCGCATCAGCTGGTCAACAGGGCACTCTGCTTAAAGCTGCTTTAGTTTGCTCCTAACTGCTTGCTGCTCGCATCTATGCCCTGCTCCTCCTTGTCATGTATACCATGTCATGTATTTGCTTCTATGCCATTGTTGCTGCTCTGTTCATAAGGGAAAATAGTTTAGTGCTTTCAGTCTTAAACTATGTGAGCGTCCCCTGCTGCTGCGTCTGTCCCCTGATTCACTTACGTGGTGCTCATGAAAGGTCAGGGGACTCCTCTTAACAAGTTATTCTTGTAATTTAAAACTTTTAATTTATTCACTACACTTTCTTAAAGCTTTTGATTGTATGTGTTGTTTTGTGACTTAATGGGCCTGACAGAAATATAGTTTATTTATTTTCAGATGTTACTATATCTAAGGTGGTTAATATGGCCACCAGTGGTTTACTCTTTCTCTTTACGAAGCAATAAACCGCGAATAATCATAAAGCTTGCACCCGTGGATGTAATGTATTAATGTTTACGCCATTTGCGTAGACGCTCTTCTTCGCCCTCCATTGTCTACCACACGGGCAGTCGATGTGTAGCGGCGCCCTCTGCGGTCACAGTTTCTGATTGGTCACAGCTTTCAGTGTACTGAACCAAAGTGTTTTTTATAAATATGATTTATAATCTTTAACTTTATTGCTAGGGCTTGGTTGGAAAAAATATATAGTTATGTTAAATGTTATCATATAGGTCTGGTATATCGACGCATTGGCGTGTACAGGGTAGGATAAGAGGCTGATTTACATACGCACAA
This sequence comes from Percina caprodes, assembly GCA_013375575.1. Classification (NCBI taxonomy): domain Eukaryota; kingdom Metazoa; phylum Chordata; class Actinopteri; order Perciformes; family Percidae; genus Percina; species Percina caprodes. The sequence goes on from JABXJD010000089.1 coordinate 2,074,565, forward strand.
TTGTGTGCAATCTGATTTATAAAGGAAACATTGGCGAGACACATTGGCGTGATAAATTAGAATTCTTTTTTTTTTTTCTTGCGTATGCTAGCTTTTGGCCGGACGTACACTTTTAGTAAGGATCATACGCACAGTTTTATAATTGAGACCCCTGGGGGTGTGTGTGTGTGTGTGTGTGTGTGTGTGTGTGTGTGTGTGTGTTTAACATTACAGTTGTATAAGTAAACTAGAACTGCTGTTATGAATGGGGTTCAAGCCCACCTGGCGCAGGTTGCACCCGGCCAACCGTGGAGGTGATGCAAGTCCCTGCACGCCCACAGACGGGAAGCATGTTGCAGGTTAAGAGAAGAGTAATTTGGAAAAAATAATTGCAGCATATTTCATGATTTTGCAACAAAAGTGTCACCTAGGCAAGGCAAGTATAGCACATTTCAGCAACAGGGCAATTCAAAGTGCTTTACACAAAAACAGTTAAATAAATAAATAAGAACAGTTAGAAAAAATAAAAACAGATAAAACACAGGAATAAAAGTTACAGTGCAGCATAAGAAATTAAACATTAAAGAAATGAACATCATTTAAAGAAAGGCAACATCAAAAAGAAAGGTCTTCAGCATTGATTTAAAAGAACTGAGAGTAGCAGCAGACCTGCAGGTTTCTGGGAGTTTGTTCCAGATATGAGGAGCATAGAAACTGAATGCTGCTTCCCCCTGTTTAGTTCTGACTCTAGGAACAGAAAGTAGACCTGTCCCAGATAACCTTAGAGGTCTGGGGGGGGTCATAGTGTACTAGCAGATCAGAAATGTATTTTGGCCCTAAACCGTTTAGTGATTTATAAACTAGCAAAAGTACTTTGAAATCAATTCTTTGAGGCACAGGAAGCCAGTGTAAAGACTTCAGAACTGGAGTGATGTGATCCAGTCTCTTGGTCTTAGTGAGGACTCGAGCAGCAGCGTTCTGAATCAGCTGCAGCTGTCTAATTGATTTTTTTAGGGAGACCTGTAAAGACCCCGTTACAGTAGTCAAGTCTACTGAAGATGAAAGCATGGACAAGTTTTTCCAAATCCTGTTGACACATAAGTCCTTTAACCCTTGATATATTCTTAAGGTGATAATAGGCTGACTTTGTAATTGTCTTAATGTGGCTGTTAAAATTCAGGTCAGAGTCCATGATTACACCAAGATTTCTGGCTTTGTCTGTTGTTTTTAACATTGTTGTTTGAAGCTGAGTGCAGACTTTTAATCGTTCCTCTTTTGCTCCAAAAACAACCACCTCAGTTTTTCCCTCATTTAATTTCAAAAAGTTCTGGCACATCCAGCCGTTAATTTGTTCAATGCACTTAGTCAGTTTTTGTATTGGACTGTAGTTCCCTGGCGATAAGGTTATGTAAATTGTAAATGTCGTCCGCATAACTATGGTACCTTATTTTGTTGTTTTCCATAATCTGAGCCAGTGGAAGCATGTAGATGTTAAACAGAAGAGGCCCCAGAATGGAGCCTTGGGGAACTCCGCACGTCATATTTGTACGCTCAGATGTATAATTACCTATTGACACAAAGTAATCCCTATTCTGTAAGATTCAAACCAGTTTAGTACTGAGCCAGAAAGGCCAACCCAGTTTTCCAATTGGTCTAGTAATATGTCGTGGTCGACCGTGTCAAATGCAGCACTGAGATCAAGTAATATTAAGACTGAAATTTTGCCATTATCTGTGTTAAGGTGGATGTCATTAAAGACCTTAACGAGTGTGCTCGTGGTGTGGTGTGGTCGGAAACCCGACTGAAAGGTATCAAAACTGTTTAGTGACAAGAAATGGTTGAGTTGTTGAAAAACTGCTTTTTCTATGATTTTACTTAAGAACGGAAGGTTTGATATTGGCCTATAGTTGCTCATTAGTGATGTGTCTAGATTGTTCTTTTTTAAGAGTGGCTTGATTACTGCAGTTTTCAGGGCCTTTGGAAAGATACCTGAAAGAAGAGACGTGTTCACAATCTGTAGAAGATCAGAAGCCAAACAATTCGAGACTTCGATTTTTGAAAACACCCGTTGGTAGAATATCAAGGCAACAGGAGGAGGTTTTCAGATGTTGTATAATGTCCTCCAGGTTTTTATGGTTGATCGTATGAAACTCTGTCATATTGGAACTAGTTTTGCTTAAACACTGTGACAACACATATCCTGTACTTGATATGGAGGCACTGACTGTTTGTCTAATCTTCTGAATTTTGTCTTTGAAGAAGGAGGCAAAGTCATTGCAGGCCTTGGTAGATAAAAGTTCAGATGCTACTGGTACTGGAGGGTTTGTTAACCTATCGACAGTAGCAAACAAAGCACGTGAATTATTATTGTTTCTAGAGATAATATCAGAGAAGAAGGACCTCCTTGCATTCCTCAGTTCCAAATTATAAATGCGAAATCTCTCTTTATAGGTGTTATAATGGACCAGGAGATTTGTTTTTCGCCACCTTCGTTCAGCTTTTCGACACTCTCTTTTTTTCTGTTCTCACCAGTGGGACATTTCTCCATGGAGACCTTTTCTTACCAGAGACAACTTTGACCTTAGTAGGAGCAATGGCATCAATAACATTTGTAATTTTACAGTTGAAATGATCTACAAGCTCAGTGACTGAGAGCCCCGAGAGGGCGGGTGTGGAGGAGAAAAGCTGAATAAATGTTTCACTGGTGTGTTCAGTGATATACCGTTTTCTGATTATCTTTGTTTGGACACTTTTGGGCACAGAGATAGAGCCGCTAAAGAAAACACAGGAATGATCAGACAGAGCAACGTCAGTCACCACAACCTTGGAAATGTTCAGACCCTTGGAGACAATTAGGTCCAGAGTGTGCCCCTTATTGTGCGTGGGCTCTGTCACATGCTGAGTCAGTCCATAGTTCTCAAAAACACAACACAGTTCTTTGGTCCCCCTGTCCTGGGGGTTGTCAACATGAATGTTAAAATCACCCGCAACGATTACACAATCAAAGTTAATGCAGATTATAGACAGCAGTTCAGTGAAGTCATCAATAAAGGTTGCACAATATTTAGGTGGCCTGTAGATATTTAGAAATATAGCTTGATGGGAGGACCTTAACTGAAGAGCCACATATTCAAAAGAAGCAACATTTCATGAGTCGTTAAACAAAATGGTGACTCCACCTCCTTTCTTATTCACTCTATTCTCGCTCATAAAACTGAAGTTAGGGGGAGCTGACTCGATGAGAACAGCAGCAGTGTTATTATGGTCTAACCAGGTTTCAGTTAAAAACATAAAATCTAGATTGTGATTAATAATAAAATCATTGATTAAAAATGATTATCCTGCCAAAGACCTGATGTTTAGTAAAGCTAGTGTTAGTGTGTTCTCATTTTTTGGGACAGGCTGTGGCTGACGAGAAATGGATGCTAAATTTGCTAAGTTTGCAGTTAAGTGCTTATTCGCCATCCTTTGTCTATTGCCTATCACAACATACATTGAGGAAGAATTGAAAACACAGGGCCTGGGCTTGTCTTTGAAAAAGTCATAAGTGTCACTAGTCCTGGAGCCTAGGCCCGGCACATATCAGTTATTGCTTGCTGGATTTTGCACACAAGCGTCCTTTTGAGTCTGGGGCAGAGGTGCCTGACGTTTTGATTTTTGAAATTTGATTCCAGCATCTACCAGCTGATTCATCTGGTCAGTGAACTCCAACATGGGGGTAGGGGAAAGAGGGGAAAGGGTGAGTGGAGACAGCGATGGCTCCTCAAAGGGTTCGGGGTTGGTAGGGGGGTTTGAGGGGTGCTGGACGGGTGAAAAGGGGAGTTGAGGTTCCGTTTCTCTACTCTGTGGTCTCCCACGGTCAAATCTGTGCACCGGTGGGGGCTGTGGTGAATCACTGCCACACTTTGTTGTGTCTGACTCTTGTGTCTATCTAGTGCATTCTCTAAATGGAAATGGGTGTGGCATATATCATAAGATTCAGCTGAATTCAGGGAACATGTGGATATAAGGTTTTTGAATGTACAATGTACGATGTAGGAGTTATAGTGCAAACCCCATTCTTGTTTTTATAGCGCCCCCTGCCGGTGGATATGTGTATTATTTCCTTTCCTAGTTACGTGTCACTCTCTCTACTATCCCTAAAAGTTTTACTTGCTTAACTTGTAAGGTGTATGCTGCAGTTCCACTTTTATATATGGAAGAATAAAAACCTAAGCAATTTTGTGAAATTGTTCTCTGCCCCTCAGGCTTGGAGCAACAATACCAGGCTGCATATTGATGAAAACTGGTCATAAAAGGTCTGGCCTTGGATGGACAAGCACAATGAGGCTCACCCCATAACAGCTCCATACTCAGCTCATTGTTGCAAAAGCATTCAAGACCTCTTGTGTGGTATTAACTAACAGCATCAGAAATGCCCTAAATCACTTACTTTCTCCTTTTTCTCTCCCTGTCTTTCAGACAGATTCCGACTATGTGGGCAGCGTAGCAGAGAGCATCAGGAAGAAGTGAGTGATTCTAGAGTACCTCCCACAGGGCTCTTTCTTTATTCCATCACGTTTCTGTTCCTCTTGGTTTCATGTGTTCCGGATGTTCTGTAGTTTCTGACAGAAGACAGCTTCTTGTGTCTTTGCTTCCACCTTTTTTTTAACTGGAAAGGTTTTCAAAGATAAATACATTAGTTACAGCAGGTTGAAACAGCAGGATTGGACTGTATGTATGCATACACCAGTCTATTATCAGTCTGTATCACAAAGCAGGGCTGCAGTTGAGAAGGGCCTCCTATCCCACCCATTATACATCACAGATTCAGTTAACCTGCTGTCATTTGTTGACAATATTTTTATATTAATGACTCAGATGACTATGTGTCATTGAAAGTAAATCTAGCCAATTAGAAGGCTACCCACTGATTAGCCATCTGGATCTATCCATTTTGAGACAAAAACAGTCTCTTCCACTCAAGAGTTTTATTTCCAGTAGCAGAACTAATCTGCGTCTGAAATCATATCACATGACCTTTCACACACACAGGGTTTGTTTGTGCCGGTGTAAACAGGAAGCATGTTGCCTGACTTCACTCTGCGGTTGGACCATGTATCCAGCTAATTGAAATAGTGTGCCCATAAATAAATAGAGATGCAGGGAGCATGGAGAAATTTCCATAAGATCATCTCTCAATGCAAATCAAACCAGCTATTCAGCTAACTGAAATAAAACCATGCCAGTCTGGGGTTAGTTTAATTCCAAAGAGGAACTTTATCAGGATGCATAGCATCCTGGATCCATGAAATAACTGGCCTTTAATAATAAAAATCTGCCTGCCTCTATGGGAATTTAACATAGGTGTGTCTATACTTATGCCCCCTGTATTTTAAGGAAGAACATTTATTTATTTACAATACATTATTCATTCACAAAGAAAATTGGTGTCCTTAAAAGGTAAGATTTTCCTAAAGTTTTTGATTCAAGGCATTAAGATCAATTTCCAAACAATGTTTTTTTTTTTTATTCCTTTTTAATCAACTTTAGCATGGGTGTGTAAACTTATTGAAGCAACTGTATAGTCCACACAGCATTCCTGGATGGGAGAAAAACGTGCTCTGATTTATTGGCATTTTTTTAAACCAATCACCTCAGGCGAAGCTATGCGCCGAACGGAGCAACTGTGCCACAGCAAAATAACCTTAGGAAGGTTGTTTTGGTGGAACATGTGTACGTTCAAAAGTAGTTTTAGTTATGCAACAGAAAACTCAGATTGGACAGATAGTCTAGCTAGCTGTCTGGATTTACCCTGCAAAGATCTGAGGAGCAGGTAACCATAGTCCTCAGAAATCCACTGGAGTTTAGAACGCCAACACATAGAAAGAGGAAGAGATACATCTGGCTGAAAAGAGGTACATCTTGCTGAAAAGAGGTACATCTGGCGGAATTTTGAGCAGTACCTGAGCAATCCTGGAAGTGGAATGTCGTGGACATTGACTAGATTGAATGTAAATACCAGGTGTGAATGGGCTCACAAAGCAAACTTTACTATCGCCTTCTGGCATAGCAGCCAATGCTGTAATACCCAAGCTGAGGGAGTTCCTGCAGAATTAGCACACATCTTACTTTTTTTGGGCACTTTTCCATTTGCAACCTTCTGCCACAATAGATTTGGGGCGATTTATTTACTATATGCACCACAATAAAGGAGGAAATGCGACTCAGCTACAATTTGGGGGTGGCAGTAGCTCAGTCAGTAGGGGTTGGATTGGGAACCAAAGGGTCACTGGTTCAATCCCCGCTGATTCAATCCTCGTATGGACCAAAGTATGGTGGTGGACTGGTAGCTGAAGAGATGCCAGTTCCCCTCCTGGGCACTGGGTTTAAGCAAGGCACCAAACCCCCAACTGCTCGGGGTGCCTTTCCATGGGCAGCCCCCCCCCCACACTCTGACATCTCTCCATTGGTGCATGTATAGGTACTGAGCATGTGTGTGTATTTCAGGCATGTGTGTAATGTGTGTAATAACAACAGAGTGTAAATTGTAATTTCCCCTTGCGGGACTAATAAAGGATTTATTATTATTATTATTATTATTATTATTATTATTAACTGCAACCTTTTCAACATGCTAAGGCATGGCCTCACAGTGACTCATCAATGCGAGCCGGCAATACAGCAGGCGGGATCCACACACATCAATTTCTTTCCGCAATCCGCCACAAGTCTTTAAAGCCAATTTTAAAACTGCTGATAGAGTCTTTTTTTTAAGATGACAAGGTGTGCACACTTTACTAACCTTTAGTCTAACATCATGTATCTTTGATTATGAACAGAACACCAACAAGTGCTGATTTGGGATTTGCAGTCAGATAATCCCAAATTTGTCCTTTTGTTTGATGTCACCATTAGAATCACTTTTGTATTTTATTTACACATTAATTTACTACATTAATGCATGTTGAAATGTTTCAGAGCTGTGTAATGAATAAAATGTTAGACATTAGCTAACCAGAACGGTTGAGCTCTAATTGTTCCTGTTTCTAATGCATGTCAGTTTAAAGGCTCATCTGGAGTTCAGCACACCATGACAGACATTTGACACAATTCCTCGATTTATAGTTAGATACAGTACACTAGATATGTTTTCACAAATAATAAATATATTACCTAAGTGGGTCTTTTCATTGGGTTTGAGAGTTAAAGTTAGAATAGTGATAAAAAAAAGTATAATAAAATTGATTTAAAACAATTTTATTTTGAAGGACTATATCTTTTTTTTCACTGTGTCATCACAGAAATTGCATTTGATACGTAGGAATCATCTTTCCCATATGATTTAAATGCTGATTTGTATTGTTCTGGCGAAGTCACTGTAGTTAACCAGTTGTTTCTATGTAGTTTTTCTAAAGAGGTGCAGTCCGGGCTGTTGGAGGTCATTTCTCCTTCTCGGTATTACTACCCCGACTTCTCGGGCCTCAGAGAGACCTTTGGAGACTCCAACGACAGAGTCAAGTACAGTCACCACTTCTCTTACTGTTCACTAAGATTCTAGAATAGTAGCTTTTGTAACGTTGATATTGAGTTTTATTCCCATTTATGTTGTAATGTTGTATCCCTGTATGAGTTGCTGTAGCAATGGGATCATTTGCATTTAGTCTCATCTCCTTTTCTAGAGAAGAGAGTTTGCATACATGTAGATAAAATACTTTTGTGTGTGTGTGTGTGTGTGTGTGTGTGTGTGTGTGTGTGTGTGTGTGTGTGTGTGTGTGTGTGTGTGTGTGTGTGTGTGTGTGTGTGTGTGTGTGTGTGTGTGTGTGTGTGTGTGTGTGTGTGTGTGTGTGTGTGTGTGTGTGTGTGCGCGTGTGCGCACCATTTCTGTACTTAGATGGCGAACAAAGCAGAATCTGGACTTCAGCTTCCTCATGCTGTATGCTCAGGACAAAGGAACCTATTATGTTCAGGTAGGGCTGAAAGGTCCACAGCTATTGGTAAACGGGTTCCCATCATGTATATACAGTAGATATTTTTGGATGGTCCACCCAAATAGATTTGAAAAAATAATTAGTGACCATCTTGTGATGGTGAAATGGGTCCAGCGCCCTCGCTCGGACCACACCCAACTATGATCTAGCCTTCACTTTGACCTCACCTACACACCTGTACAGTTGTATGACTGTATGTTACACAGGTGTGGGACTATCAGGGTGTTACAGTCTGCAGACAGACAGATGTTTGTACTCTCCTTGTAGTCATTTAGTTTTTGTGTTGAATTGCAAATTTTATATTCATACCAGCTCTTTTGTTTTGTGTCAGCACTAGTGAAGTGTATGTATATAAAAAGTCTCTGACCAATCACTCAAACCAAAAAGTGACTTCTTACTGAAATGAGTTTTCAAGATCAGATTTGGGGTTTTTGTGTGTTTTGCAGTTAGAGGACGATGTTGTTGCAAAGGCAGGCTACTTCAACACCATGAAGACCTATGCTAAACAACGCTCCCAGCAATGGCTCTACCTGGAGTTCTCCCAGCTGGGGTTTATAGGTGTGTGTGTGTGTGTGTGTGTGTGTGTGTGTGTGTGTGTGTGTGTGTGTGTGTGTGTGTGTGTGTGTGTGTGTGTGTGTGTGTGTGTGTGTGTGTGTGTGTGTGTGTGTGTGTGTGTGTGTGTGTGTGTGTGTGTGTGTGTGTGTGTGTGTGTGTGTGTGTGTGTGTGTGTGTGTGTGTGTGTGTGTGTGTGTGTGTGTGTGTGTGTGTGTGTGTGTGTGCAAACTGTGAGATAATCCACATAATGATCCCTGCTAATTTTTAGTGTGTATTAAAAATTGCGTGTGTCTGTGATCCTGCAGGAAAGATGTTTCAGAGCCGTGACCTCCCGATGATTGCAGAGTTCTTCCTGATGTTCCACAGAGACAAACCCATCGACTGGCTGCTGGATCACATCCTGTGGGTCAAAGTGTGTAACCCGGAGAAAGACGCAGTAAGTCCATTGTGCCAAAAGGGGAATAAAAAAAAAAAGTGGATAATAAAGCACTTATGATGGATTTGCTTTGAGTGGTCAATTGACAAGTAGGCTGTGGCTGTGTATTGTGGGGACGTGTACTTGATTATTACGGTGGCTGAGAGGGGCAAACACCCTGCAATTTAAGAAAACACGTGCAAATGGACAAAACACAAGCAAATTAAGAAAATAACTTAATTTGACAAAACGTATGCACAGCATTTAGCAAATGCGCTGCAAATACACACAACACAACCAAATACACACGCTGCAAATACAGAAGCGATGCAAAAAGAAAAGCCGATGCAACAAAAAAACGCTGCGTCCAAATTACACGACGGAAGTTCTCCAGGCCTCTAGAGGGAGCGCTAAGTCGAACAGCTGGATCTTCGACCCCACACAGAGAGAGAGAGCTGGGACACGTTCATACGAACATGACATGTGGGTATTTACTTGGTATCGGATCAATACCAAATTTTGCAGTATCGCACACCTCTATTAGCCATATTTCATTTCTCAATCACGTCATGCTGCCTAAGGGCCCTATTTTAATGATCATAAACGGCAAACGCAAGTAGCTTTGTGGGCGGATCTCGGGCGCTTTTGCTATAATACCAGTGTGATAAATGACTCTTGCGCCCACAGCAAATCTAAAATGGGTTGGTCTGAAGTAGCTACATTACTTATAGGTGTGGTTTGGGCGAAAAATGGGAACTGCTAGGTCCTTCTAAATGAGAGAAGCAACGTGTATGCGCGATGTGCTACATCATGGCCAAGCAGGTACCCCTAAAATAGCCTCTGAACAACGCGCCACTGACTTTACAAGAGGATTGTCCCGGTCTGTGGTGGAATTGATTTCTGAAACTCCAAAATAGCACTTGAGAACGTTTTCGCCGGGACACGGCTCATCTTGTTCATTCCCTAATTTACCGACGTGCGTCTGTGGAGTGAAAAGTCCACTGTGCGTCGGGTGAAAAGTAGGAATGATACATGCGTTGGGGTACAAATTAAATTGCTCTGGGTGCAAGATAGGGCTCTAAGAGTGCCTTGACCAAGGCAGGCAGTTCAATGATGAAGACTTGAGTCAATAACTGATAGTGAAGTTGAGTTCATGACCTCCATGTTGTCTTATCCAGAAAGACTGTGATAAACAGAAGGCGCAGCTCCGGCACAGATATAAGCCGTCCCTCTTCCAGCATGTGGGCCTCCACTCGTCTCTGCCGGGGAAGTTACAGCAACTGAAGGTGATTGCCGAAACCTGGGTTCCTAACAAGGATGTTCCTAAGAAGGCTTTCACTTTCAGTCATTGTGTGTGTGTGTGTGTGTGTGTGTGTGTGTGTGTGTGTGTGTGTGTGTGTGTGTGTGTGTGTGTGTGTGTGTGTAGGATAAGGACTTTGGCCAGCAGTCTCTGTTCCAGGCCCACAATAACCCGGATGCAGAGCTGAGCAGCAGCCTTAAGCATTACCACGCGCACAGCCTGGAGCGGGCCTACAGAGGACAGGACTTCTTCTGGGCACTGACACCCAGCAAGGGGGACTACATCCTCTTCAACTTCACCCAGCCAATCCACATATCCAGGTCAGTTTGACATCTGATATAATATCCATGTTATGATCCATGAACAGAGTGTAAAAGGGGTCTGATATGAGGTTTCAGTTTGTTCAACACACTTTTGTTTGGTGTTTAAGGGCTGTGGCCAATCAGAAGAGAATCTGTGAAAAAATGTACACAAGAAGGTGTGTTGCCATCTTTATTTGTACAACATGCTCAGTACACACAAAACACATTAGACAGACCAGGAAACACCCAAAGACAAACCTTCCATCTTCTTCTGAAAGTCTCCAGCTGATGTAACAACATACCCGTGTACTGTGCAGGTATGTGGTTATGTCTGTATTTGTAACCAAAAAGCATCTCCAACACAACAAGCTAGCCTAAGTATTGAGTCGAAATGTCGGATTACATGTTATAAAAGGTTGAATCTGGTCAAGGTTAGCTGTGCCTTTCATGAGGATTGTTAGTGTTTTTTTGTTCTCATGGAAAATTGAAATAAAAGTACAAAATAAGGTGTTATAAATATAAATAATGGTGTTTGGACTTCAAAGCAGAGAAGGGAAACTGGTTGGTGAGTGAAAAACAAAAACGTCTCAAGCAAGAGCAGGGGTGGCAGGGAGCTGGCTGGCTGGAGATGTCCTCAGAGGCAGAGTTTCACTCAAGAACAGGATTGGCAGCGTGGCACAGAGCTGTGTAAACAAAAACAGTTACAGGTAAGTCAACGGGACAAAGGCAGAGATCAGAATCAAAAACAGACCTCCACTGGTAGGAAACCAGTGGCCCAAGGACCGCAGAGCACTACGACAACATTATTTGGCAGAGGAGTGGAGACCAGGCTTATACGGAGAGAGTGATGAGGTGACTGGCTACAGGTGTGCCTTGTCGGCTGCCTGGAGAAGCCAGCCACGCCCCCTGCCACACACATGACCTGCAGAAAAGAGAGGAGAAAAAAGCATAAACACATAAACAGACACCAACAAAACCTAAGGTCTATTTCACAAAACCAAGATAAGTAACAAACTTTGCCAGTTATCCTGGCTCAATTTAGCCTTGACTCGGTTTTACAAATGCAGAGTCACCTACTGTAAGTTACCATGGAGATTTATTCTGTAGAGCTAGCCTGACCATGCCAAAAGCCAGGATTTATAAATCCTGGAGCTTTTTCTGTTCAGTCAGAAGTGGTTTTACCTTATTTTTTTTTACCTTGTCAGCCTGCATTAAAAAACAACAGGTGACATTGTTATTGTTTGAAAACATTTAAAAAAGGCTGATAAAGTTGCAAATGTGTTTTTAAATGAAATCTGTTACTAAGGGCAATGTGTAAAGTGCTGTAGATGTTCGTTTCTATAGTGGACCAATGCACATTCAATTATTTTAGTTGATTCATTTTTTTAACGATTATAATTTGGGAGGATTGTGCAATTTTAAGAACGTATCCTAATTGTACAATCCTAACAAATTACAGTCTAAGTTCACTGGACCAGTAACTATAGAGTGTAGACTACTGTCCATTCATGAAATAAGAGGGAGAGGACACCTCAATGGTTTTTGACATTATATTTTGCTGGGTGGAAATAACTGATGAATATCACTCTGTTACATTTATGTTTACAGTGAGCATGAAATGTATCACTTAATTATCTTTATAGTTTCTAGATTTTAGAGTCCAATTTCTTCAGTGTCTTTCTTTTCAAGCCACACTTTATTGGTTATCTTGGATTTATAAATTCTGCTTTTGTCAAACAGCCCTCTGAACCAAACACAGGATCATAACAAAACTGTAGTGCAGGTGAATGATTTGAGGAAAATATCAGAGTTCTACAGGAATGAGTCCCGGAACCCAGAAAGTCAGTGGGTTTTCTGAATGGGTTTCTGCATCCCCTGCTTTATCCTCTATTTTAAAATAAATAGGCGCATCATTTACTAAATGAACATCATGTTGCAAGACTTGAAACTAGTGATTGAGACCATAAACTCATAAGTGAGAAGTAGGCTCATTTTCTCATAGACTTCTATAGAAACAGACTTCTGTTTTGGAGTAGTTCTTAGATCAGGCCCAAAACAATCAAGCCTGACGCTACCCGAGTTCGTGCACGTTGTGCCCGGCCTGACACATTAACTGTAATCATGAGCCTGAGTCCAATTTAAACCCGACAATCTTTTATTACGTGGGCTGTTTTAACTGACCACTCAACTACAATTCTGAGTTGTTTTGAACTACAGAAATCTGTTTAGAATTATGTTAATAATGAATGAAACAAGGATGAAGCATTTAAACTGCTTTGTTTGTTTAAGAATGGAATGGCTCGCAAATGGATCCGAATGAAGAAATGTAAAAAAAAAACTCAACCCTAGCTCCCTTCCCTCAGCTGAATATTGTGGGTAACAGATCAAGGCAGCAACATAATCAAAGCCCTGGAACCATATAGGAGACTTTCTTGTCTCAAACACCTCAGTAATACTGTCCTTCGCCACGGTCTGCATGCCAACGCACTGGCCGCACTACCCAGAGGTATGGGAGAAGCTTCTCCCCAATTAGGCTAATAAAGTAATGATTAAAAAAAAACACAAATGCTTAGTCACGGGCCCGGTCCGAGCATAGTTGCGGAAAATATTTGCCTTGGGCTCAGCAGAGAATCTAAACTCTAGTTTGGCCAGTGGAGTCAACACCTGCTGGAAGTTAGAGTGAATGCAGCTTTAAGGAGCTTCAGCGTTGGCTTCACTGTTTAGACTTGGAGGTTGCTGCTTGTAATCAACAGGGTCGGAACAGGAGAAGTTATAGAACAAATGAAACCAAAGCTTCCCTGGGAGGCACCGGACGGTTGACGGGGAGGGAAAGCTACTGCAGGACGGCAATTTGATTCAAAAATCGTCCTTCTTTGTCCTTGTGCCATTCACACACACTTTCTGTAGAATCCCTCCTCCTTAGACTAGACAATGTGGCACAACTGTAATTCCAATTTGATATTGATAAGTATTTTAGCCCCAGTGCAACCATAAAGTATATATTGATCTGGCAGATCCCTGTGCTGTCTTCTTTACTGCAGGTACCTGTTTCGCAGCGGAAACATTGAGACCAGCGGAGACAAATTTACCAACACCACAGTGGACGTGCTGCCCAGCGACGTGAGTATCCTGTGTGTGTGGGTGCGAGTTTGTGTGCATGCTTCCAACTCAACTCACAAGAGTTTTTGCTGTGCGCGCTCCATCCAACATCCTTGCGCCCTGCACACATGCTGCGATGCAGAGCGGTTGTCTTAGATTTATTTAGGAATTATTTTATAACAGCTGAGATTAAAATACATTTTATAGTGGTAACTGCAGGACTCAGCCTACTTGTGGGGAAAACTCTTACTAGGTGAGCTAGAAGACGCCCCAATATGCTATTTAATTTATCTGGACACATGGTTAAACTAGCCTGAAAATCCAGACCCAAATCCGAAAGATTGAGGGTTTAGCATCGAGCAATGAAAGTCGCCCATCAGAAGAAGGATTTTATTTAGTTATTTAGTTGTTTATTTACTTATTTTCTCTTTATATAGTTACTATTGCTCTTTAATAAATCAAATTATTTGTTATTCAATGGCTCGTTTAATCAATGGAATAATCATAGAATACTACAAAGAAAGTGTTCACACTGGCACTACCCTGGCACATTCCAAGTGGCTAACCACAAAATTTGCCTAAGGCTTCCTAGCTCTGAAATGTTTTTCATATTCTGTTTGTGAAATGTCCAGAAGGCATGAAAAAAACTCTGCCCAAGCCTAGTTGACATGGCAACAACGTTTTGAATGATTCAGGATGGACACACCACATCCAGGAGTGTGGAATACTGAAGGCTAAGAAAAGCCCAGCAGTGTTGTAGCTTAGCACAATGTGTTTGTTGGGTGAATGATGTTTATATTCCACATACTACACAGAACCAAAGGAGTTAGGGCAGGGCAATGTAATGAGAGATATATATCTCAACATCAATATATGAGACAAGATATTGTCTTAGATTTTAGATAATGTACTATCGTGATATGACTCAAGTATAGGCTTTTCCTGGTTTTAAAGGCTGCATTCCAGCAAAAGTGATGTCATTTTCTGAACTTTCCAGACTGTTCTAGCTGTTCTTTTATTTGCCTTTACTCACTTAGTCATTATATCCACAGTACTGATGATTAGTTTTCCTAACTCTTTCTCAACCCTACAATATCGCCCAATATTGATAGAGGTATTTAGTCAAAAAGATTGCGATATTAGATTTTTTTTTTTTTTTCTTCTCTCTCTCATATGGCCCAGCCCTAAGTTAGCCTATGTGCTGAACAGTTTAATAGTGGCCTTGGAAAACAGGCTTAATGATGAGTGTGAATAAGACAGCACTCCAATGAGTGTGCATTCTTATCTGAGCCCAGATAGCTACAAGGTCAGGGAGAGGCTACAAAGTCCATGCTGATGGTGAAAGTCCTGTTACTTTTCACCATTCGTATGTCACAATAACCGTTGCAGGGTCTGACTGATAAAGACTGTATCCACAGCAGCTATGATGCTTGAGAAGTTAGATTTACAAACCCCGCTGAAAACGACATCAGGACTCCAGGACCATCATGAAACAAGATCACAGTTGTGACTACTACTGCATCAGTGTGCTAAACCTCCATGATTAAAGTGATTAGAAGTTCTCCATCTTTTTTAGCCCAGGACCCTCACCAGATAGCGGGGGAACACTCATTTCTGTCCCTTGGGATCATTTGAGGCAGTACTAGTGTCTTATGTCTGGCTAGTCCACACAGCATTCTTGGATGAAAGTATAACGTGCTCTGGTTTATTGGCATTTTTTTAAACCAATCACAATTGTCTAAGGCGGTGCTAAGCCGCAGACGGAGCCACAGGGCTTTTGCAAAATAGCTTAGGGAAGGAACTTGTTTAGGCAGAACTTGTACATTCAACACAAAGAAAGAGGAAGGTAACGGACATCAGGTGGAATTTCTGTCGGCACCGGAGAAATCCTGGAAGTGGAACATCGTGGATATACCCTAATGTAGTACTTTTGTTAGAGCATTATGTTACTATGTGGTTATACGTGTGATGGACTGATGTCTCTTGGTGTGCCCTTTCGCAACTGTCCTCTTGTTTCCAGTTGTCACTTAAACTTGTGCATCACCTGTATAAGTAGACAAATCACTGCATCGGTTTGCAGCATCTGTCAATTCAAACAACAGTTGTCGGCCCATATTTAAGCTTAGTTAATCAGCAATTTACAAGCATGCTAAAAATGAGACTCAAAATGTTTACAACAGCACTATTGCATCACACAGAAACCTGGTATAATGAGTAGGGCTGTGCAAAAAAAATTGATTCGAATCACGATTCGAGCTCTACTGATTAAAAATCGATTAATTTTTTTTTATTGTATGTCTACTGCAATCAAGTAATGGATACTTTATTGATCCTCAAGGGGAAATTCAAGGTCCCAGTAGCTTACAGACATCACACACAACATACACATACATTATAACAGGATGTTAAATGAAAAATCCATATGAATAATATGGATATGTACATACTGTATATATACTGTGAATCTTTTTTTTTTTAATCAAAAATTGATATTGAATCGTGACATTTTCACCCTAATAGCTAGCTATGGTCATGCGGTTGCTCATATTTGACTGCTGACCCAACACTCAGCTCAGTGTAAAGACGGTGAGTAATAGGCCCAGGTGGTTCTCTTGTCTGATTGGTTTGTGTGTTACACCTGCTGATATGTGTTGGGTTTTCTTCCTTCAGGCGTCCGCACGAGACAGACTAGTGATTGGCTCATCTTCTTCCTACAAAGCATCTGATAAGCACTTCATCACTATCGGTAAAAACATCAAATCAATTCATAATGCAATAAAACACGTACGAGTAAGTCGTCCTCTGATAGGTTTCTGAACAATGTATCTGTTCCTTCCAGCCATCGGAGAAACAGGACTCTAACATGGACAAGAGCTGGCTTCAGCTTCTGTCATAGCAGCCCTATAGCAGCTGATACATGAAGATCATTTGTATTGTCTGTATGTTTCTGTGTTGCACTGACAACAGATGTCCCTCTAAGACTCTAAATGTACTTCAAATTCGGTGCTGTTAAAGGCCAAATGATACGAAATTTGGAATATAAAGGACAAACGTATGCAGAGGTGAAAGCCTAGAACTTTTGAAACATTGCAAAGTAGATAGAAAGTAGATGTTTGTGCTGTCAGCCTCACACATGCACATTCAAACTGTCCTGTTCGTGCTTGTGTTTCAGGTGCGTTTGAGAACGGGGTCGCTGAGGGAGAAATTGAGGAAGTGCTGCAGCCGATATCAGCGCTCCGCCTGCTGGTTCATTCTGACGCTGACGTTTGGGCTCTGCTCAGTGAGGTGTGTGTGTGTGTGTGTGTGTGTGTATGTGAGTGTGAGTGTGTGCGTGTGCTCTCGCAGCAGCTAAGGTTTACAAAACACTCACTCTTGTTTCTGTCTGTCAGATACTCATTGCAGTTTGAAGACCACAGAGAAGAGGACCACATACACACACACACACACATACACACACACACAGCCATCATGAGGCCCGGTGGATTAGGGATGGTTTGTCCACCTGAAGGACGGTGAGAGAAAGGAGCCATGTGTACAGTGTTTGTTCATCAACATTCACTGAGTTCTAATATTGTGTGCCACTTTGCTGTTTAAAGGCACTCTGTTTAAAAAGCGTAATTTATTGCATTATCACTTTATATTTTGTTGTAACAAATAAAGAAATCCACCTCACCTTTAGAGTATTTAATTTCAGCTTTTACCTACTTTACATGAAATCCCAAACTGCAAAACAGGTTCCACAAAGTACAACCAGTCGTCTTCTCCCATTCCCTGAACAAAAGAGGCCAGAACAGTCAAGTCTCACAGTTTGATGATTTCATACCGGCTGTTTAAATTAACTTAGTGTCAACTAATCTTAGAACAATGACTTTTACTAAGAGAGTTTGTGTGTGCGTGTGTCCAAAGCCTGATGAGTTGTCCGTCTGTCCACCTGTCTCTCTCTCACAGACCGGGAAGGGAAGCCAAAGTATTAAGACGGACTAACACACTGTCGGTTTCCTCTCCTTTCAGATGGTGTATCCCAAATGTCAGATTCATAATGTTTGATGGGCCCGTTCCTAATTTAAATCAAACTAATTCCAAACTATTATTTACATATAATCGTGTTAATATTTCTCAGTGATGTATGGAGGAGAAGGTATTGTTTATCTTTTTCAAAAGTTGCGTATCAAATTTCAAACCCTACCCAACCCTCCTGTGAGGACACAGTCAGAAACCTTCAACTACTGTGCTACCAGACACAATGAGAAACAGGACACCACACTTCCAAACAGTATTCTTTACTTATGCTAACTGTGGGTTTTTTCCTGGTACACACAGCCTAACGGCTTCTCTCAGGTAATATCAAAATATTTACGAGCATACACAGTTCATCAGCGAGATGACTACACTAATGTAATTCATCCACCACAGACACATACAGATGGGTGAGCAGTGAAA
Source organism: Percina caprodes (assembly GCA_013375575.1). Lineage (NCBI taxonomy): Eukaryota > Metazoa > Chordata > Actinopteri > Perciformes > Percidae > Percina > Percina caprodes. Next base: position 2,092,625 of record JABXJD010000089.1, read on the forward strand.
GGAAAACATAACCATAATAAAGCAAACTGGGAATGGTTTATACCATAAATACAATACAAAAATGCTCCAAGTGTGAAGGATGATCAGCAACACTTATGTTGCTCATTTCTCCAGATGTTTCCTTTTAAAGGAATCACCCGCCTGTATACAAGAGCATTTAAATTAGAAGTATGGACAAGCAGGGGCTCAAGTGTCCTTCCGAGCTCCATTCGTGACTATGTGGCCATGTGAGAGATCAAAAGAGGGTGCAGGAACAGTCCCAAACATGTCTGTGAGCCAGTGAACATGTGACAACATGAAAATGGATATTTGGGGTTCAGACGGAGTCGCTGGGAGATGCTTGTGTTGGTCTGTTGCTGCGTTATTAAGTACACAAACTACAGAAGCAAAGGGAACGTCGCTGCAGGCTCACGGTGCAGGATTAGCCATTAGCATGTAGCAATCTGGTTTAATAAGGTGCTGTGTGCAGATGATGTTAGACGTGAATAATTAAAGTTGAAAACATGCTTTTGAAAAGAGACATTTCTAATGACAGGGTTTCCACAGCTCCCACAATGTATTCATCTTCCACATGTCCAGTGCTGCGGTGCTGAATGGTTGCTCTGGACAAAGATGTGATGAGGTCTTTGTGTTCCCAGCACACTGAATGAAACCCTGTTTACGGCTCAGTCAGTATTAAAGGGTCCATCATGTGGATCATTAGTGTCCGGTTGGGTTCAGGGTATGGACTGTGTCCTAGGTCAGGGCTCTCAGTTCTCCTTACTTCCGTTTGCTCTTGGTGTCTGTGGTCTGGAAGACACTGGAGGCAGACATCAGGTTCTCAATGTATTGACCCAGAACCTGGTTCTCTGACTTCAGCTTCAGGTTCTCCTCTTTCACAGTATCCACTCTGGCAGACAGGTCTGAAAACACAAACACACACACACACACATTTTACATCACTTTGTCTGCTGTACACCTGTCTTATTGGCTATATTTGCCCTCCTACACAATTTGGACTGTGATCAGAACATTTACATCCTATAACTTATTCCCCGTTATATAGTGTTTAAGTATATTATTTATTTTCTTGTTCGTCAAGCAATTCTAATATGTTTACATTCTTGTCTTTTCATAGTCAGTACATTTTTAATAAGCTATTGCATTGTTCAATCCCTGCACTAGACAGTTTTAATATGTCATGTACAGTATCAGTGTTTTATACAGTGTTTATTTTATGGCTTTGTTTTTTATTGTGGGTCTAAAGCACGTTTTAACCATTATGAAAGGTACAATATACAATACATTACAATAATAATTGTCATTTACAGTTTGATTAATTCCCACACCTTCAGCTTTTTAGATAAAATTAAATTGATTGGTAGAAAAAGGCATGCCATGGCTGGCTTTGCACTGTTGGGAGAGTGTTGAAGACTTGCTGGCGAAGAGGACTAGTGGCCTCAGAGACAGTTCCGACTGTCGCGAGCTGCCCTTTTGGAGCACTGTGCTGTTTTGGGCCCAGTGTTACAGAGAGGAACTTTTGGAGAAACCACGCCGTGCCGACACCTGTCCCACTTCAAGATGGGTCAGCTCCGGCGTCCTGTGGCAAAAACGCTTCCTCTGTGTAGCGCTAGCAGTTTTTTGCATCGACTTTAATATCGGACCATTTCTTTTTAATTTGGGCCACGGTCCAACCTCTACGGCTGTGGTATTAACTGCATCTGCAACATGTTGTCACTCTACAGCTTTTTTGGCATCAGTAATGATAGATAGATAGATAGATAGATAGATAGATAGATAGATATTGATCCCAAGAAAAATGGGAAATTACGGTGTTACAGCAGCACACGTACATCAGTCACACAACACAGAATATAAATATAAAATATAAATGAGATGCTAGGAAAAATATACATGAAATAATAATAGGAATAAAATAAAGGAACAAATATTTGAATATATTCAGGATGGTGAAACCAAAATGTGCAACTGCTTAAATAATGCTAAAATGTATGTTAAATGTAAATAAACCAACTGTGCATGTTGCACTTAGTGCAGTAGTGTGGTGTCTATAAAGTCTTATCTAAAGTGTTATTGCCTGTGGTAGGAAGGATTTTCTGTAGCGGTCCGTGCGGCATCGAAACTGTCTGAGTCTCTTTGAGAAGGAGCTCCTCTGTTGAACCAGTGTGGGGTGGAGAGGGTGGTCAGGGTTATCCATGATAGATAACAGTTTGTTCAGTGACCTCCTCTCCACCACAGCTTCATACGTATCCTGTTTGCAGCCGATCACGGAGCCAGCCTTCCTGATCAGTTTGTTCAGTCTGTTTGTGTCGCTGGCTCCGATGCTGCTGCCCCAGCAGATGACGGAGGAGAACAGAGCGCTGGAATGCCCACACAGTGCATTCCAAACATATTTTCCACCTCTTTAACAAGAACTACAACTTGACATTGAGTGAAAGTCCTTTGCTTTGTTTTCCTCTGTGCGCATGATGTCTGTATGGATGAATACTAATTTGGGGCATTTCACTGAATTTTATTTAATTTCTATTTAAGGGCAATTATGGACGTGACATGAAGCTGCCAAGCTGCTCCACATTTAGAGTTGATTAGATTTGTAAAGGGAATCCGGCGTAGGACGTGCGTGTGCATGGTTTTATAAATCCGAATATTTCTGTGCATACTCACATCCAAAGTTTCGTCCATATGCCACTTCCTACGCAAATCTGCCACAGTTTTATAGATGAGGTCCCAGGTCCCTTTGTTCTAACTTAGCTGCTTTTGATTGCAAAGCGTAGAAGTACATGTCTATGTACAGTGGGGCTCAAAAGTTTGGCCACCCCAGGTAAAAACTTGTATTAATGTGCATAAAGAAGCCAAGAAAAGATGGAAAAATCTCAAAGGCATCAAATGACAGTTTAGACATGTATATAATATGTCACAAAAAGTTAATTTTATTTCCATCATTTACATTTTCAAAATGACAGAAAACAAAAAAATGGCGTCTGCAAAAGTTTGGGCACCCTGCAACGTTTCTCGCATGCACCGCCCCCTTTGGAAAGCTGAGACCTGACAGCATCATGGATTGTTCTCAACCATCGTCTGGAAAGACCAGGGCTGTGTCTCAAATCGCGCACTTCCGTTAGTGCAGTTACAGACAGTACACTTCGTACACTACGTACTGTCTTGCATAGTGCGTAAATTTCGACAGGAGTGTTCACATTTCATCCCTTCTTCTTCTGTACAATTGTGAATTTCAAAGGAGAGCATTCCAGTCTGCTATTGTTTTTTGCGAATAATTCCTGCTTTGTCTTTGATAGTTTAACAAAAATAAATGTGACTTTGTTTTTATTTGCTCTGTGTCACGCCAGGATGACGATTGCGACGCAGCCGTCATTTTCTAAATGGTCTTCATACATGACGATACAATAGATTTGAAACACAGCCCAGGTGATGTCAATCTTAAGGTTTTAAATGCCCAGACTCATCTGACCTTGCCTCAACAATCAACACCATGGTTTCTTCTAAGCAGTTGTCTAGAAAACTGAAAATTAAAATAGTTGACGCTCTCAAACAGGAGAAGGCTATAAGAAGATAGCAAAGGGTTTTCAGATGCCAATATCCTCTGTTTGGAATGTAATTAGGACATGGCAGTCATCAGGAACAGTGGAAGTTAAAGCAAGATCTGGAAGACCAAGAAAAATATCAGACAGAACAGCTCGCAGGATCGTGAGAAAAGCAAGTCAAAACCCACGTTTGACAGCACGATCCATCCAGAAAGACCTGGCAGACACTGGAGTTGTGGTACACCATTTCACTATAAAGAGATACTTGTACAGTTATGGTCTTCATGGAAGAGTCATCAGAAGAAAACCTCTTCTACGTCCTTACCACAAAAATCTGCGTTTAAAGTTTGCAAATTAATATATAGACAAGCCTGATGCATTGTGGGAACAAGTTCTGTGGACTGATGAGGTTAAAATTGAACTTTCTGGCCACAATGAGCAAAGCTACGTTTGGAAAAGAAAGGGCACAGAATTTAATGAAAAGAACCTCTGTCCAACTGTTAAGCACGGGGGTGGATCAATCATGCTTTGGGGTTGTATTGTTGTATTGCAGCCAGTGGCACAGGGAACATTTCACGAGTAGAAAGAAAAACTGATTCAATAAAATTTTAACAAATTGTGGACGCTAACTTGATGCCATCTGTGAAAAAAGCTGAAGTTAAAGAGAGGATGGCTTCTACAAATGGATAATGATCCTAAACACACCTCAAAGCTGTAATACTTGCCAAATGGGGCAGAACATGGTATTAACTCTGCAGGGTGCACAAACTTTTGCAGAAGCCATTTTTTTGTTTGTTATTTTGAAAAGTGTAAATGATGGAAATAAAATCTAACTTTTTGTGACATATTATACAAATGTCTAGTCTGTCATATGATGCCTTTTGGAGATTTTTCCATCTTTTCTTGGCTTCTTCATGCACATTAATACAAATTTTTATCTGGGGGGCCCAAACTTTCAAGCCCCACTGCAATCCTTGTTGGGCAGGTCAGTGATGTGTGCAGCTGTTGGAAAATGCTGATGTTCAATCATTATGTAATTAACTGTATGTTTCTACATCCAACAGATGCCAGCAGACTGTGCATGTGAGATATTTGCATTAGCTGGTATGGATGGCTGCTTGAGTTTCCATGGGCCCGCACCGGGGGCCTGTTGAAAGAAACCAGGATAAGGGATTAAGCCAGAATATTCAAGTTATCCTGGATGAATTTAGCTTTGACTTGGTTGCACGAAACCAGGTTGAATTAAACCCAGCCAAGTAACCATGGAGATTTATTCTTTGCGGCTAGCCTGGTCCAGAGCAGGCTAACAGCCAGGCTAAAATTAATCCTGGAGTCTCGTGTTAAATCAGTTGCCGCTCTGATCCGACATAAACGTGTTTAACAGTTAATCCGTTGTCTTCTGAAGGTGTTCGGCTTTATTTTTATTAACATGCATTACTTGTCACTATTGTTGTCACGAGTTCAGATTGAAAGCCTACTATTGCAGTTGTTTAGATGGTTAGAAATGGTTGCACTGGCACCCAATCGCGAGAGTCTGGAGTTTTCCCGGGGGGCCGGTAGTGTTTCGAGGCTGCCTTACGTGCGGCCGCTGCCCAGTGGCCGCTGCCTGCCGGCAGACCTGTGCATCGCAACAGTGTCCCTCTCTATGTAAAAGTAGAGATGAGCAGCGCGGCGTCCGTGGTCTGTGCAGGTTCAGGTTTATACAGGACGCTCCGGAGATTAAATGGGACAAAGCAGCAATATTCCCAGATATGATATTAATGGCAGACCGGTCAGAGACCAATACATTAATGATTTAATTTTCTTGTTGCTTGTCCTTCTCTAATAAAGGATAGTTTGTGTTACTCCTTAATATGTAGGCCAAATGTTTTTTTTTTATTATAGCTTACTTTGGTTTCATAACCTTCTCAATAAGTCTCACATCACTGGACCAATAACGTGGCCTATATACATATATAGTGTAGTTTACATTCATCACACCAGGAACACCACAATGCTTCTTAATCTTTTTATTTTGGTGCTGTCACTTCAATATTAAAAAAAACATGAATATTGTTTTACATATATGCTCACAGTGTGTATTGAAGTCACTTAATTCTTGTTCTAGCTTTTGTCCCGTTCTGTATGAATATTAATGGTACAAAGATATTTAGAATTAGACATGGCTTATAGAGATTTTTGTATATGGTTGTAAAACATGTTCTTGCACTGTGAATAAGGGTTTGAAATTAAGCCTAGAGTCCTTACAGTACATTTCCCGAGGAACATTAATTCCCTCTGCTCACTTTTAAGGCAAAGTAGGCTAAATAATAATACAATGTATTTATACTGTGCTCAAAAAACTCAACACTTTACGGTAAAACCAGCATATTTAGCACATAAAAACAGATACAGCAATAAAACCAAGACATGACACTAGTTTAAAACAATTAAAACATGTGGAGTGACTATTAGGCTAAGTAGATATTTTTACATCCTTACTCATTCAGTCGGTCCACTATAGTCTGTTGGGCTTTTTCTCTCCGTTTAATAACAGCCGTATTTCCCTTTTTGCATATTATATGCTTCACCTCTTTGTTCCTTTCCATTAGACGCTGCAGCTCATTGGGTGAAACATATGCCGCATGTGTCTTCTCCATTTCTGCATCAGTCTATTAACGTAAGCCGTGAACATGCACTTATCCCAGCTATCTGCACCTGGCTTGACGTAGCTTCACCTGTTCATCCTGGCTCTGCAAACGTGCAAACGATTAAGCAGCGATCACACTAAGTCAAGCTGCGCTTTTTCACTTATCCTTGATATCTTCATTCTACTTTCATGCAACAGGCCCCGGCTCTGTCTTCTGTTGCGTGGGGGACAAACAAACAACGTATGGAGGGCCAGCCGCCCTCAGGATATAAGTCACGTCGATTCCCAAGAGGTGACAGCTATGTTTACGGTACTTTACAGAGCTGTACCCTGTCACACTGCTACATGAAAAGGTTCTTTGTGATGCATAAAATAACCGCAGTAGCATCTGTGCGTTACAGCTTTAGGATGCGACTGAGAGACAGGGCAGGCTGCCACAGCTAAACTAAATCACAAGAAGCACACAAACAGAAAGTGTGTGTGAACTTATGTTGAAAGTGTGTGAGCAGTCTTGAATAAATCCTGTTGTTGTGGTAAATGTTTAATAGTCTTGGTGGGGTGTGAGCGCTGAGGGTGACTCACAGTGGCAGCCACACTTGCTACAATTAACAACTAAAACGTGTGTGTGGGGGGGTGTGTGTGTTACCCTCTAAAGTGTGTTGAAGCTCCAACACTTGGTTGATGAGCCTCATCTTCTCTTCCAGCTCAGCCTGGTTCTCCATGTCACCTGCAGAAACACCATGAAGCACTGACTGCCTATTAAGTGTGTGTGTGTGTGTGTGTGTGTGTGTGTGTGTGTGTGCGCGTCTCTCTCTCACCCTCGTCTGAGCTCATGGTGAAGTACTCTTCTTCCCTTTTGGAATGCAGAGCTGCAACTCTCAGGACTCTGCTGGAAGTATTCATCATTTAATACATTTATTATGTGTACTACACAAGATGTTGAAGACCTATAACACACTGTGATGGGTGTCACTCACTAACTAACTCACTCACTCACTCACTCACTCACTCACAACATCTCTCTCTCTCTCTCTCTCTCTCTCTCTCACACACACACACACACACACACACACGCACACTCCGTCTGCTTTTCTTACAGAGTGTAAATTGTAATCAATAAATTGTGGATCAATGAACAGTATAAATTAAATTAATGAAACTGTCTATGCTGCAAACTAACGGTTAGCATGCAAACACATGCAAACACCCACTAGCCAGATGTTATTAGCTTCAACAGTGACTAAACGATGACAGCTCAGGACACACGGCGTCACGTTAGTTACCTTCCGACGTGAAACCTGACAAGTGATGCGCTGAGTGCGCCAGAAACAAGTCCAGGTTTGTGTAAATCATCCAGAACACCAGCTGCTGCTACTAATGGATGTATTAAGCATAGACAGTTCAAGAAATGTATTAAGAGAACTGCTACTGCTGTTTCTTCTTCTGTTCTTTCCTGCAGACTAGACACTGGTCATGCATTGCTGCCTCCTACTGGTGATGAGGACTATATCTAATTTACATTCAAGCTCCTCTTGGATCTACATTTTCCAATGTTGGCCTAGACATGCTAAACGGCCCCAAGTTGATTTCCTGTTGTCCAAGAAAATAATTAGTTCCAAGGCTGTTTCTTGTTGATTTGGACCATCAAAGTTTTTAAGCAAAATATTTTCATTCCCAGCTCACTGAGAGACAGAAACACAAGATACATAGAGGAAAATGAGACTTTATTTATAGAAATAAAGTCTCCTTTCCTCAGCTATCTAGGACAGTGTATGATTATGTGCTTGGATGTCATACAGCTTCCTCCGTCTTGTGTCTTTTCTGCTGGTTCTGTCTTTCATTGACTAAACTTTGTCCCCAACTAAAATGTCCCCAAATAAATATAACCTACCCCTAACCTAGTTATGAATTATTTTGACTAATAGTTAAGATCAGAGCAATGTACAGATGAGTTTAGTCAGGAATGAAAGTGATCAATTGTATTTGAAAGAGCGTTGTATGGAATCCAATCCATTTTTTGTGGTAATTTGGTTAAAAAGAAACCCATATTTCAGATATAGACATTTTTTAAAGAGGTCAAATTTGACCCAAGGACAACAGGAGGGTTAATCTCCTCTGCATATGTTTTAACAGAATAAACAGCACTACTATTAAGCCTGCTCTTGCCCTGTCCAACACTCCCAACACTCTGCTGGCAAAGCGATCGAAGGAAGAGCCAATCCAAAGTGTCATGACCTGGCTCAAAGATATGACAAAATATGGAGAACAGACGTTTGCTCAATTAAATCAAATGTATTTAAATAAACAAAGGTAAACGTGCTATCAGTTTATCAGTAATGGGTGTAGTGTATGGATGTGAATAGGTGTAGCAATGCTAGAATGCAAAAGTAACTCAACCCAAAGTCCAAACAAATCAAGCAAATATGAGGAGGGCGAGAGGTAGAGTGACGCCCCAGGCACTCCTATTTATGGACATGTGAGTAATCAGTTCATCCAGTTCCTTGTTAGCCAATCCCCAGATCCTAGCAACCAAAGGGACTTAATAGGTCTTGAGGCCTAGGAGGTGTCACAAAAGCTTTTAATTTTTACAAAATAATTGAATGCCAATTTTTGCACATCACCTTAGTGTAACCTCCCCTGCGCTACTAAGAGTGCTGGGATCAACGTTGTCTGGCACTACTTTCCTCTCTTTCCTCTCACCCTTAATTTTTATGGCTTTTCTTCTGCTTTTCTCATAACTCAACTAAAATAATTACTCCACTCTTCAGTGCTACCTTGACTCATTACATCTCCTAAACTTGCTTCCAACTGTTCTCTGAACTTATCCCAATCTGTTGAATGAAAATGTAACCCTCACTGCTCTGTTCTTCTCCTGCAAATCACTGTCATTTTTGCTTAAAATGAGAAAGTGATCGCTTCCCAAGGGGTTAAATCCCTGTTGGGTCCAATTTCCCACTCCTGGCAAGTTCCCCTGAAACAAAGGATAAGTGACAAGCTCCCACTATGGCATGAAACCTAGTCGGTCTTCCGTCATTTAATACCACCAAATGATATTTATCTACAAAATCTTCTATTAAAGCCCCATTCCCATTCTTTCTGCTGCCTTACAGAAGATTATGGGCATTGAAATCTCCTGTTAACACCCCTGGGGGTTTCACCTGATCCATTATTCTATCTATCTTCTCTATTTTTAATCGAAGACTATAGGATTATAGAAATTAACAACAACCTTCCCGCTGTGCTCTATACCTTAATCGTATTCAAGTTCTGAAGTTACGCTTACTGTCCTGTGTGGAACACCTTTTTTTAACAAATATTGCACACCCTCCTCCAGAAGAATTACGGTCCTTATGTAAACAGATAAATCCTGGTATCACAAAATCCAACAACTGCTTAAGCCATGTTTCCTGTATACATATTAACTTTGGTTTATCCTTAAAGCCATCCACCTCTTTGATTCCTGCAAATTGGCTACCAGACGTTTTGCATTCCACGGGAGGATACTAAACTAGGCATCTGTAAACTAAATAGCATCACCATTTCCTTTCCACTTTCATTTACCATTCTATTTCTTAAGACAACAAAGCTACGGAGATTAGCTGGCTGAACTCTGCCTATTCTGAGAATCTTTTTAGCAGCCTGCACCACTTTTTTAACCGTGTCGGAGCTATTTTTGATACCCTATAAAACTTCTACAATGAAAGCCAGAAAAAGTAACCGTACTTGCTACAACTGACTCACACTTGCTATTTGAGGAGCAAATTGCTTCTCCCTTCTCATGATCACCCCCAACTAACAGCTTCAGCATATGAATCCCACATTTTAATTTAATACACTGTTTTTACAACCAGAGAGCTCATGTTCTCCGCCACATTTCCCACATCTATGTGTTCCCCAGATAACAGCTGCTATATGACCGTATCTCTCGTATTTCAAACACCTTAAAGGCACCCCCAAAAACTCTCTCTGGCAGAGCCTCTTTCCATCCGCCAGAATACTTGCATTTATGATTTCACCTCACTCTTCCGTCAAGACCCTAGCCAGCCAAATGGGATTAAAGGATCTGAAACCTGCCTACCCTTCCTTTCATTTAGGGATAACCTTAAACTCTTCTGGCTGATCCTGATCTACTGGGTCCCTCCATCTGACTCCTGTATTAACTCCTTTCTTTTCTTTTTCCTATTTTTCCCATGGTAGGAGAAACACCAACCACTCCACATTGATTGTGCATTGTCAGAGCGTGCAGCCTGCTCAAACTATTCTTCCTCCTCTGCTGCTTTGGGTGTTAACCAATGACTGGATGGTGAGAAGCATGGAGTGGTTAACAGCAGCTTTCTGTCCTAAATGTGTTGCACTGCTGCCATCTGCTGGAGCTATTGCAGTCCTACAGCATATATCTTAACTCTGCTCCTTCTGACATCCCAAATCCTTCAATGATCAATGATCACCAAATCAGCTGGATGGTGTGTGAGCTGCTACTGCTTCTGGTTCCTTGCTCGTTCTGTTTTGTTCCCGTACATCTTAACATGTCTTCTCTTTATTACACACCTTGTTACGCAGCAGGATTCATTCGTCAAGACTCCCAACACTTTGGTTTCACCCTGCTATAACTTATTTCATCTTTACCAGGTGCACTCTTTGCTGTTTCATCTATGCTGACAGGGGCATTTTTATTATCTTTACTACGTACTTACATTGCAATATTTACTTACTTTCATAGCAATATTTTTCGTACTATGGCCACCTCACTTTACTTTACAATACCTTTAATTTAATGCCACTTTACATTCATTCAGTACTTTTTGCACATTGTCTGTTGTTTGCCTGTTGTTTGTTTGTTTGCTTGTTTGTTGGTTGGTTTGCTTTTTACTGTGTATAAGTACTGCTGTAATAAGGGAATTTCCCCATTGTGAGATGAATGAAGTATTATCTAATCTACATGAGGCCTCCATGTTTTCAGATTTTTCTCTCTGCCACGTCTTCAGACACATTATTGGAGCTGTGAACCTTAACAAAGTGTTGCCATCATCTCAACCTTTTCCTTATTAGTTACTGCAAACATGTACTGTGTTCAGTATGTCCAGTTACACCTTCTAACTGTTTGCAGAGTTGACAGCTGTGTCACTTTATAATGTGACTGTGGCCAATATAACAACACATCCCTGCGCTGCTCTTGCTTCTCTGCCCTGCGCGCCACTCGACGCCCCTGAACGCATTTTCAACTTGATAAGTAAAATAAATAGGTACAATTAGCTTCTTTTAGCAAATCAAGTGTTTCTTTATAACGGGTGCAATCACAATCACGTTCTCACCTAAGCACTAACTTTGAAAAGCCATCGCTAACTTTGATTGTAAATACTCTAACAGCAGATTAACTATTTTGACTTTACTATTGTGCTATTCCTTAATTGTCTACAGTAAATTGAACTTGATATAGCCTGAGACGTTTTCCTACTGCTATTGTCTATCTTAATCCATCTCAACATGTGGTTAATGTAATTAACAATATCAGTTGATTTACTAAAATATTGGCCAGATGTGTTGGTGAAGTAGTGGCAGAAAAACACAGTAAATATGTTGTTTAGAAAGTTACAAAATGCAGTGTGTCTAATATTTGTTAGTAGATTTAAAATCAAACACTGTAATAAATCAGTTACTAGTTCTTAATAAGTTTTTACTTTGCTAAATTAAGATAATTTTCTCTAGGGTGGCATGGTGGCTAATGAAATTATTTAATTACTTTTTTATAAAGGATAATAATTACAATTCCACCCACGGATAAATGACAATTTGTTTAAATTAGGCTTTTTGCAATTGTTCAAATTGTATCTTATTTGTGTTTCAAATCAACTATATTCTTCATGCACTGAAAGGATTTAAATTGTTAGATGTTTTTATGAATAAATGAATAGAGCTGATGTTACTTAATGCTACTGTGTACTTTTCTGGTTCAGTAAAACCATGAGCTGTCGTTGACAATCAACGCCTCATTTTAATATCAGAGTGGAAATAATCCTTACATATTTAATTCTCATTTGCAGAAATGACAAAACCCAAACTGAAACCGTGCCCTTCCTGCCAGGCTCCCAACCGGCTCAACAGAAAAACATGTTTTGCCTGCCTTTTCTGCTTTCCAAGTAAGCAGAAGCAAAAAAACAACAACAAGAGAAAGTGAAAAATATGAACTGGGCCTCATCAATTAAAAAAAACAAAAATAACGGCAAGATCTTAGATGCTGCCCAGTTGTCGGTACGTTTTCATAGTTCTCAAATTGCAAGACGTTGGCTTCAAGATAATTATATACAGGTGCTGGTCATATGATTAGAATATCATGAAAAAGTTGATTTATGTCAATAATTCCATTCAAAAAGTGAAATTTGTATATTATATTCATTCATCACACACAGAGTGGTATATTTCAAATGTTCATTTCTTTTAACTGTGACGATTATAACTGACAACTAATGAAAACCCCAAATTCAGTATTTTAGAAAATTTGCTTATTGTGACAAGGTTCAATATTGAAGACACCTGGTCCATCCATCCCTCCTTCTTCATCAGCTTATCTGGTATCGGGTCGCAGGGGCAGCAGCTCCAGTAGGGGACCCCAAACTTCCCTTTCCCGAGCCACATCAACCAGCTCTGACTGTGGGATCCCGAGACGTTCCCAGGCCAGGCTGGAGATATAATCTCTCCACCTAGTCCTGGGTCTTCCCTGAGGCCTCCTCCCAGTTGGACGTGCTTGGAACACCTCCCTAGGGAGATGCCCAGGAGGCATCCTTACCAGATGCCCGAACCACCTCAACTGGCTCCTTTCGACACGAAGGAGCAGCGGCTCTACTCCGAGCTCCTCTCGGATGACTGAGCTTCTCACCCTATCTCTAAGGGAGACGCCAGCCACCCTCCTGAGGAAACCCATTTCGGCCACTTGTACCCTGGATCTCGTTCTTTCGGTCATGACTGAAGACACCTGGTGCCACACTCTAATCAGCTAATTTACTCAAAACACCTGCAACGGCCATTAAATGGTCTCTTAGTCTAGTTCTGTAGTCTACACAATCATGGGGAAGACTGCTGAGTGGACAGCCGTCCAGAAGACAACCCTGACCCAGATTGACCCCTTGCACAAGGAAGGCAAGACACAAAAGGTCATTGCTAAAGAGGTTGGATGTTCACAGAGCTCTGTGTCCAAGCACATTGATAGAGAGGCGAAGGGAAGGAAAAGATGTGGTAGCAAAAAGTGTACAAGCAATAGGGATAACCGCACCCTGGAGAGGATTGTGAAACAAAACCCATTCAAAAATGTGGGGGAGATTCACAAAGAGTGGACTACAGCTGGAGTCAGTACCACCACACACAGACATATGCAAGACATCGGTTTCAGCTGTCGCATTCCTTGTGTCAAGCCACTCTTGAACAAGACACAGCATCAGAAGCGTCTCGCCTGGGCTAAAGACAAAAAGGACTGGACTGCTGCTGAGTGGTCCAAAGTTATGTTCTTTGATAAAAGTAAAGCATTGCATTTCCTTTGGAAATCAAGGTCCCAGAGTCTGGAGGAAGAGAGGAGAGGCACATAATCCATGTTGCTTGAAGTCCAGTGTAAAGTTTCCACAGTCAGTGATGGTTTGGGGTGCCATGTCATCTGCTGGTGTTGGTCCACTGTGTTTTCTGAGGTCCAGGGTCAACGCAGCTGTCTACAAGGACGTTTTGGAGCACTCCATGCTTCCTGCTGCTGACCAACTTTATGGAGATGCAAATTTCATTTTCCTAAAGGAATTGGCACCTGCACACAGTGTCAAAGCTACCAATGCCTGGTTTAAGGACCATGGTGTACTTGTTCTTAATAGGCCAGCAAAATCACCTGACCTTAACCCTATAGAAAATCTATGGGGTATTATGAAGAGGATGATGCGATGCACCAGACCCAACAATGCAGAAGAGCTGAAGGCCACTATCAGAGCAACCTGAGCTCTCATAACACCTGAGCAGTGCCACAGACTGATCGACTCCATGCCACGCCGCATTGCTGCAGTAATTCAGGCAAAAGGAGCCCCAACTAAGTATTGGGTGCTGTACATGCAAAATACTTTTCATGTTCATACTTTTCAGTTGGCCAACATTTCGAAAAATCCTTTTTTTGTATTGGTCTTAAGTAATATTCTAATTTTTGGAGATACTGAATTTGGGATTTTCGTTAGTTGTCAGTTATGATCATCACAGTTAAAAGAAATGAACATTTGAAATATATCACACTGTGTGTGATGAATAAATTTAATATGCAAATTTCACTTTTTGAATGGAATTACTGACATAAATCAACTTTTTCATGATATTCTAATTATATGACCAGCACCTGTAATTATCACAGTTGCCACATGGGCAGGAAAATATACGTGGGTTATAGGGGTGTATGATATGCCTACAAAATGTTCATTGATTTACCTTTTATAGTGTTAGTTGTTGCATTTAATTTTCTGAAAAAAAATGTATTTGATTTTTGTTGGGGTCTGTACTAGGGTTGGGCGGTACAGGTACAAGGCAACAAAATGCAGTTTAGGTCTAACCAGAAGTGCAATAGCAGTAAGTGCAGGATATACAATGGTTCCATAGTGCAGGATGGATATGTACTGAATAAATATAGAAATAAATACTATTATAAACAGAATTTTAAGGCTAGATTATCCTATGAATATAATATATAGATAACAAGTATTGTGAACAGGATTTAAAGGTGGATATGTACTGAATATAATATATAGGTGGATACTACTATAAATAGAATTTTTACAGAAATGTACAATGATCATAATATACGGATGGTTTACAGAGTGTAAAGGTAAATATGTACTATGAATATATACAGTGAACCCTTGTTTTTCACGGGGGTTACGTTCCAAGAAGAACCCGTGATAGGTGAAATCCGTGAAGTAGTAACCTTTTTTTTTTACCATTATTATACGATGAAATACTCCATTATACACTGAAACCAAAGAACAAAACCTTTTTACAGGCCCAAGCATTTGTTTAACAAATAAAAGTACTGTATAAACGTTTTTTTACAAATAACTACTGTACTGTAACATAATAATTTTAATCATCAATACGAACTGAAGGCTTCAAATTTCGGAGATTAGCACCGCCCCCCCGCCCCACCGCGACCAGAGTCATTGGAACGGGAGAAAATGAAAAATGATTATTAAAACAAATACAAAGTAAAGTACAGTAGGAAAAACCGTGACTCAGGTGTATTTCCCTGCTCTTCTGACGGAGCCGCTGCATCCCGACTCCGCTCTGTAGCGTTTCTTCTTCTAAAGACCGCGGTGCAGGTGTGTTTTTTCGAGAGAAGAACATAGTTATCGGTAGTTGTTGTCGCTCTTTTTTCTTCTGGGAAAAAAGATTCTTATAAACCGACATGCCACCATTGATTATGTTTGCAGAATGCAGAACACAATGCACGATGCAAATCCGTGAAGCAGCGAGACCGTGAAAGGTGAACCGTGATATAGCGAGGGTTCACTGTATACAGATGGCTATTACTATAAACAGAATTTTTACAGATATATATTTATATATATATATATATATATATATATATATATATATATATATATATATATATATATATATATATATATATATATATATATATATATATATATATATATATAAAATGAGCGGTAAAACAATGGATTTAAAGGTAGTACAAATAAAGTTAAACTATCCAAATTAAAGTGCTGTGGAGAGTAATTGCATATTACAGTTAAAGTACGGTATTGCAGATGTATATGTAAACAATTGGTACTGTAAATAAACAGTCAGCAGTGCAGATTGAAATATCAGTCAAGGTAAGTAGAGCAAGATGCAGATAAAAACAGTTGTTACTATAGTAACAATCAGCAGTGCAAGTAAACATTATAGTATTGCCTATAACAAAATGGAGGCAGGTGTGAGGAGGGAGAGGAGAGTCTATCAGTATATGAGGGGAGTGGGATCAATGAGGGTTAGAGTTCAATAAAGAGACAGCTCTGGGGAAAAAACTGTTCTTTAGTCTGCTGGTCCTGGTTCGGAGGCACCTGAACCGCCTGCCGGAGGGCAGGAGACAAAACAGTCTGCGGGCTGGGTGAGAGGAGTCCTTAACCCTTGTGTTGTCCATCGGGTCAAGGTGACCCGTGCAGTTTATATGACATTTTGCATTGCGTAGGATCCCGGGGACCAACACTTGTTTCATTTCACTACCGCCGTATCGGACTTCGGGTCTCTGAGACCCGTTCTGCATTCGAATGTATTTTTCCACTACCGCGACACTGGCGTCTGGGTCTCTGGGACCCATCCTGCATTCGACTTTATATTTTCACTGCCGCGGTATCGGCCTTCGGGTCTCTGAGACCCGTCCTGCATTCAAATGTATTTTTCCGCTACTGAGGTGTCAGCCTTCGGGTCTCTGGGACCCGTCCTGCATTCAAATGTAATTTTCCACTACCGCGGTGTCGGCCTTCGGGTCTCTGAGACCCGTTCTGCATTCAAATGTATTTTTTCCACTACCGCGACACTGGCGTCTGGGTCTCTGGGACCCATCCTGCATTTGACTTTATATTTCCACTGCTGCGGTATCGGCCTTCGGGTCTCTGAGACCCGTCCTGCATTCAAATGTATTTTTCCACTACCGAGGTGTCGGCCTTCGGGTCTCTGGGACCCGTCCTGCATTCAAATGTAATTTTCCACTACCGCGTTGTCGGCCTTCGAGTCTCTGGGACCCGTCCTGCATTCGACTGTATATTTCCGCTACCACGGTATCGACCTTCGGGTCTCTGCGACCCATCCTGCATTCGACTGTATTTTTCCACTACCACGGTGTCGGCCTTTGGGTCTCTGAGACCCGTCCTGCATTCAAATGTATTTTTCCACTACCGCGGTGTCGGCCTTCGGGTCTCTGGGACCAGTCCTGCATTCGAATGTAATTTTCCACTACTGCGGTGTCGGCCTTCGGGTCTCTGGGACCCGTCCTGCATTCAAATGTATTTTTCCACTACCGCGGTGTCGGCCTTTGGGTCTCTGCGACCCGTCCTGCATTCGACTTTATATTTCAACTGCCGCGGTATCGGACTTCGGGTCTCTGAGACCCGTCCTGCATTCTAATGTATTTTTCCACTACCAAGGTGTCGGTCTTCGGGTCTCTGGGACCCGTCCTCCATTCAAATGTAATTTTCCACTACCGAGGTGTCGGCCTTTGGGTCTCTGGGAACCGTCCTGCATTCAAATGTATTTTTCCACTACCGCGGTGTCGGCCTTCGGGTCTCTGGGAACCGTCCTGCATTCAAATGTATTTTTCCACTACCGCGGTGTCGGCCTTCGGGTCTCTGGAAACCGTCCTGCATTCGAATGTATTTTTCCACTACCGCGGTGTCGGCCTTTGGGTCTCTGCGACCCGTCCTGCATTCAACTTTATATTTCCACTACCGTGGTATCGGCCTTTGGGTCTCTGCGACCCGTCCTGCATTCGACTGTATATTTCCACTACCGCGGTATCGGCCTTCGGGTCTCTGGGACCTGTCCTGCATTCGAATGCATTTTTCCACTACCGCGGTGTCGGCCTTCGGGTCTCTGGGACCCGTCCTGCATTCAACTGTATATTTCTACTACCGCGGTATCGGCCTTTGAGTCTCTGCGACCCGTCCTACATTCGACTGTATATTTACACTACCGCGGTATCGGCCTTCGGGTCTCTGAGACCCGTCCTGCATTCCCATGGTTTTTTTCCACTAGCGCGGTGTCGGCCTTCGGGTCTCTGGGACCCGTCCTGCATTCAACTGTATATTTCTACTACCGCGGTATCAGCCTTTGAGTCTCTGCGACCCGTCCTGCATTCGACTGTATATTTCCACTGCCGCGGTATCGGCCTTCGGGTCTCTGAGACCCGTCCTGCATTCAAATGTATTTTTCCACTACAGCGGTGTCGGCCTTCGGGTCTCTGCGACCCGTCCTGCAATCAACTTTATATTTCAACTGCCGCGGTATCGGACTTCGGGTCTCTGAGACCCGTCCTGCATTCTAATGTATTTTTCCACTACCGAGGTGTCGGCCTTCGGGTCTCTGCGACCCGTCCTGCATTCAAATATAATTCTCCACTACCGCAGTGTCGGCCTTCGGGTCTCTGGGACCCGTCCTGCATTCAAATGTATTTCTCCACTACCGAGGTGTCGGCCTTCGGGTCTCTGGGAACCGTCCTGCATTCAAATGTATTTTTCCACTACCGCGGTGTCGGCCTTCGGGTCTCTGAGATCCATCCTGCATTCGAATTTATATTTCCACTGCCGCGGTATCGGCCTTCGGGTCTCTGAGACCCGTCCTGCATTCGAATGTATTTTTCCACAACCGCGGTGTAGGCCTTCAGGTCTCTGGGACCCGTCCTGCATTCAAATGTATTTTTCCACTACCGCGGTGTCGGCCTTCGGGTCTCTGGGACCTGTCCTGCATTCGACTGTATATTTCCACGACCGCGGTGTCGACATTTGGGTCTCTGCGACCCGTCCTGCATTCGACTGTATATTTCCACTACCGCGGTATCGGCCTTTGGGTCTCTGGGACCTGTCCTGCATTTGACTGTATATTTCCACGACCGCGGTGTCGGCCTTCGGGTCTCTGAGACCCGTCCTGCATTCTAATGTATTTTTCCACTACCGTGGTATAGACCTTTGGGTCTCTGGGACCTGTCCTGCATTCGAATGTATTTTTCCACTACCCAGTGTCGGCCTTCAGGTCTCTGGAACCCGTCCTGCATTCGACTGTATATTTCCACTACCGCGGTATCGGCCTTCGGGTCTCTGCGACCCGTCTTGCATTCGACTGTATATTTCCACTACCGCGGTATCGGCCTTCGGGTCTCTCACACCCGTCCTGCATTCAAATGTATTTTTCCACTACCGCGGTGTTTGCCTTCGGGTCTCTGGGACCTGTCTTGCATTCGAATGTATTTTGTGTTGTATTGTATGAAAGGGGGAAAAAAAATTTAAAAAAGAAGCTTGACCTCGGTCTACTAAATATATTATAATATAATATATTATAAATATATAATCACAGAAACGCACACGCACACACACACACACACACACGCACATGCACACACACATAGAGACAGAGACAGACAGACAGACAGACACACACACACACACACACACACGCAGACGCATATTTACAGTATAACCCTTGTGTTTTCCATCGGGTCAAGGAAACCCGTGCAGATTATTTGACTCTTTGCATTGGCCGTCGGGTCCCGGGGACCCAGGCTTGTTTCATTTCATGTACCTTCTACTACAGTGGACCTGGCCCTTTGGGTCTCTGCGACCCGGGCCAGTATTCAAAAGTATTTCTTCACTACAGTGGCATCGGCCCTCGGGTCGCTGGGACCCGACCTGCATTCAAATATATTTTTCCACTACCGCGGAATAGGTCTTCGGGTCTCTGGGACCCATCCAGCATTCGACTGTACATTTCCACTACCGCAACACCGTCCTTCGAGTCTCTGGGACCCGTCCTGCATTCAAATGTGTTTTTCCACTACCGCGGTGTCGGCCTTTGGGTCTCTGGGACCAGTCTTGCATTTGACTGTATTTTTTCCACTACCACTCTGCGACCCGGGCCAGTATTCAAAAGTATGTTGTGTTATATTGTATGAAAGGGGGAAATAAAAAAAAGAAGTTTGGCCTCGGTCTACTAAATATATTTATCAAACACAGACACAGAGAGACAGACACACAAACACACACACACACACACAAACACAGAGACAGACAGACAGACAGACAGACAGACACACACACACACACACACACACAGACAAACAGACATATTTACAGTATAACCCTTGTGTTGTCCATCGGGTCAAGAGAACCCGTGCAGATTATTTGACTCTTTGCATTGGCCGTCGGGTCCCGGGGACCCAGGGACCCAGGCTTGTTTCATTTCATGTCACCTCTACTACAGTGGACCTGGCCCTTTGGGTCTCTGCGACACTCTGCTGACGCAACGTGACGTGCAACAACTTTTTCACCTCCTACGCGCTGGCCCAGCGGCTGCTCGCCGAGAGGCGCCTCACCGTGGTGGGCACGATGCACAAAAACAAGCCCGAGCTGCCGGGGGCGTTGCTCGCCACTAAGGGCCGTGCGGTCTTTTCGTCCAAGTTCGCCTTCACGCCCACCGCCGCTCTGGTGTCCTAGGTGCCCAAGAGGAACAGGAACGTGGTGCTGCTGAGCACGCTGCACACGGGAGACGAGCGGGTGAGCGCCGAGAGGCAAGCCAAACCCGACATAATCCTTCACTACAATCGCACCAAGGGCGGCGTGGACAACCTGGACAAGCTCGTCGGCACGTACAGCTGCCGCAGGAAGACCCCGCGCTGGCCCCTCGCCTTGTTCCACAACATCCTCGACGTATCCGCCTACAACGCCTTTGTGCTGTGGAGAGAGCTCAGGCCCGAGTGGATGCGCGGCAAGCTCAACAGGAGGAGGGCGTTTCTGTGCTTGTGACTCCGCTCATCGAGAGACGACGGCATCTGCCTCGCACGGAGGCCTCCGCCGGCGAGGTCTGCGACGGCTAGAGCTGGCGTTTCGGCGAGGCCGAGAGAACCGAGACAACGAGGGAGACGGCGATGAGGGTGCCGAAGCTCAACCGAGAGCGCAGAGAGTGCCCGGCAAGAAGAAGAGGTGTCAGTTCTGTGCAAAGCCCACGGATCGCAAAACACACCGTGTGCGGCTGCTGCGAGAGATACATCTGCGGGATCAGCACGCAGGCCTACTGCGCTGAATGAGTGAGACCGTAGCCTCTGGGGTCGTGGGTGGCGCCGCAGGGTTGGGCGTCGACGTAACGCTGCGAAGAGAAAAAACAAAGAAGAAAAAAGAAAAGAAAAAGAAAACAAGCGGCGGACAAACGGACGTGTGTCGGGAGTCGTGGCCCGCAAAGACAACAATGACCTGAAATTAATTGAAATGAACTGTAATGTTCCTTGAATATATTTTGAATAAAATAAAAACCCTTTGGGATATGTGTGCTGTGCGAGATGTGAGTAGAAAAATATACACAGTGTAAGTGAGACAAAAAAAGGGAAAAAATAACAAAATAAACCAGGGCAGGTGATGTGAAATTATACACATGAAGTCCCGGGGACAATGCGAGCATAATAGAAAATCAATAAACTGAACGAGTCCCTGTGACATGAAAGACAATACAAGGGTTAAACCAGCTTCATTCCAAGTCTGAGAGAAACATCACATATCCATGGTGTCACACAGTCAATATTGGACCATTCTGATGTAGGTTTTTAAAATTAAAGGCTAAAATGTCCAAGTAAATCTACAGTATATTTGACATCTTTTTCATTCTGTTAAAGCCATATTTTACTCTTTTTCAGGCAACTGTAAAACAGAATCGTCCTGTTAAGCCAGCTTGATTCCAAGTCTGGGTAACACATCATATATCCATGGTGTCACACAGGCAATATCGGACCATTCTGATGTAGGATTTTAAAATTAAAGGCTAAAATGTCCAAGTAAATCTACAGTATATATGACATATTTTACATGCTCTTAAAGCCACATTTTACTCTTATTCAGGCAACTGTAGAACGGAATCCTCCTGTTAAACCAGCTTCATTCCAAGTCTGGGTAACAGATCAAATATCTGTGGTGTCACACAGTAATATCAGACCATTCTGATGTAGGATTTTAAAATTAAAGGCTAAAATGTCGAAGTAAATCTACAGTATATTTGACATCTTTTTCAGGCTATTAAAGCCATATTTTACTCTTTTTCAGGCAACTGTAAAACAGAGTTGTCCTGTTAAGCCAGCTTGATTCCAAGTCTGAGTGAGACATCACATATCCATGGTGTCACACAGGTAATATCGGACCATTCTGATATAGGATTTTAAAATTAAAGGCTAAAATGTCTAAGTAAATCTACAGTATATTTGACATCTTTTTCAGGCTGTTAAAGCCATATTTTACTCTTATTCAGGCAACTGTAGAACGGAATCCTCCTGTTAAACCAGCTTCATTCCAAGTCTGGGTAACAGATCATATATCCGTGGTGTCACACAGGCAACATCGGACCATTCTGATGTAGGATTTTAAAATTAAAGGCTAAAATGTCCAAGTAAATCTACAGTATATTTGAAATCTTTTTCAGGCTGTTAAAGCCATATTTTACTCTTTTCAGGCAACTGTAGAACTGAATCCTCCTGTTAAACCAGCTTCATTCCAAGTCTGAGAGAAACATCACATATCCATGGTGTCACACAGTCAATATTGGACCATTCTGATGTAGGATTTTAAAATTAAAGGCTAAAATGTCCAAGTAAATCTACAATATATATGACATATTTTACATGCTCTTAAAGCCACATTTTACTCTTTTTCAGGCAACTGTAAAACAGAATCGTCCTGTTAAACCAGCTTCATTCCAAGTCTGATAGAAACATCACATATCCATACTTTCACACAGTCAATATTGGACCATTCGGATGTATGATTTTAAAATTAAAGGCTAAAATGTCCAAGTAAATCTACAGTATATTTGACATTTTTTTAGACTATTAAAGCCATATTTTACTCTTATTCAGGCAACTGTAGAACGGAATCCTCCTGTTAAGCCAGCTTCATTCCAAGTCTGGGTAACAGATCATATATCCGTGGTGTCACACAGGCAACATCGGACCATTCTGATGTAGGATTTTAAAATTAAAGGCTAAAATGTCCAAGTAAATCTACAGTATATTTGAAATCTTTTTCAGGCTGTTAAAGCCATATTTTACTCTTTTTCAGGCAACTGTAGAAGTGAATCCTCCTGTTAACCCTTGTGTTGTCCATCGGGTCAAGGTGACCCGTGCAGTTTATATGACATTTTGCATTGTCCGTCGGGTCCCGGGGACCAACGCTTGTTTCACTTCACGGTATCGGCCTTCGGTTCTCTCGGCCCCGTCCTGCATTCAAATGTATTTCTCCACTACCGCGGAATCGGCCTTCGTGTCTCGGGGTCCCGTCCTGCATTCAAATGTATTTCTCCACCACCGCGGTGTCGGCCTTCGGGTCTCTGGGACCCGTCCTGCATTCGAATGTACTTCTCCACTACCGCAATGTCGGTCTTCGGGTCTCTGGGACCCGTCCTGCCTTCAAATGTATTTCTCCACCACCGCGGTGTCGGACATCGGGTCTCTGGGCCCCGTCCTGCATTCGACTGTATTGTCCACTACCGCGGTGTCGTTCTTCGGGTCTCTGGGACCCGTCCTGCATTCGAATGTATTTCACCACCACCGCAGTGTCGGCCATCCGGTCTCTGGGCCCCGTCCTGCATTCGACTCTACATTTTCACTAGCGTGGTAGTCAGTCAGTTTCTCTCAGACTTGGAATGAAGCTGGTTAAACAGGAGGATTCCATTCTACAGTTGCCTGAAAAAGAGTAAAATATGGCTTTAACAGCCTGAAAAAGATGTCAAATATACTGTAGATTTACTTGGACATTTTAGCCTTTAATTTTAAAATCCTACATCAGAATGGTCCAATATTGACTGTGTGACACCATGGATATGTGATGTTTCTCTCAGACTTGGAATGAAGCTGGTTTAACAGGAGGATTCCGTTCTACAGTTGCCTGAAAAAGAGTAAAATATGGCTTTAACAGCCTGAAAAAGATGTCAAATATACTGTAGATTTACTTGGACATTTTAGCCTTTAATTTTAAAATCCTACATCAGAATGGTCCGATATTACTGTGTGACACCATGGATATGTGATGTTTCTCCAGACTTGGAATGAAGCTGGTTTAACAGGAGGATTCCGTTCTACAGTTGCCTGAAAAAGAGTAAAATATGGCTTTAACAGCCTGAAAAAGATGTCAAATATACTGTAGATTTACTTGGACATTTTAGCCTTTAATTTTAAAATCCTACATCAGAATGGTCCAATATTGACTGTGTGACACCATGGATATGTGATGTTTCTCTCAGACTTGGAATGAAGCTGGTTTAACAGGAGGATTCCGTTCTACAGTTGCCTGAAAAAGAGTAAAATATGGCTTTAACAGCCTGAAAAAGATGTCAAATATACTGTAGATTTACTTGGACATTTTAGCCTTTAATTTTAAAATCCTACATCAGAATGGTCCGATATTACTGTGTGACACCATGGATATGTGATGTTTCTCTCAGACTTGGAATGAAGCTGGTTTAACAGGAGGATTCCGTTCTACAGTTGCCTGAAAAAGAGTAAAATATGGCTTTAACAGCCTGAAAAAGATGTCAAATATACTGTAGATTTACTTGGACATTTTAGCCTTTAATTTTAAAATCCTACATCAGAATGGTCCAATATTGACTGTGTGACACCATGGATATGTGATGTTTCTCTCAGACTTGGAATGAAGCTGGTTTAACAGGAGGATTCCGTTCTACAGTTGCCTGAAAAAGAGTAAAATATGGCTTTAACAGCCTGAAAAAGATGTCAAATATACTGTAGATTTACTTGGACATTTTAGCCTTTAATTTTAAAATCCTACATCAGAATGGTCCGATATTACTGTGTGACACCATGGATATGTGATGTTTCTCTCAGACTTGGAATGAAGCTGGTTTAACAGGAGGATTCCGTTCTACAGTTGCCTGAAAAAGAGTAAAATATGGCTTTAACAGCCTGAAAAAGATGTCAAATATACTGTAGATTTACTTGGACATTTTAGCCTTTAATTTTAAAATCCTACATCAGAATGGTCCAATATTGACTGTGTGACACCATGGATATGTGATGTTTCTCTCAGACTTGGAATGAAGCTGGTTTAACAGGAGGATTCCGTTCTACAGTTGCCTGAAAAAGAGTAAAATATGGCTTTAACAGCCTGAAAAAGATGTCAAATATACTGTAGATTTACTTGGACATTTTAGCCTTTAATTTTAAAATCCTACATCAGAATGGTCCGATATTGACTGTGTGACACCATGGATATGTGATGTTTCTCTCAGACTTGGAATGAAGCTGGTTTAACAGGAGGATTCCGTTCTACAGTTGCCTGAAAAAGAGTAAAATATGGCTTTAACAGCCTGAAAAAGATGTCAAATATACTGTAGATTTACTTGGACATTTTAGCCTTTAATTTTAAAATCCTACATCAGAATGGTCCGATATTGACTGTGTGACACCATGGATATGTGATGTTTCTCTCAGACTTGGAATGAAGCTGGTTTAACAGGAGGATTCCGTTCTACAGTTGCCTGAAAAAGAGTAAAATATGGCTTTAACAGCCTGAAAAAGATGTCAAATATACTGTAGATTTACTTGGACATTTTAGCCTTTAATTTTAAAATCCTACATCAGAATGGTCCGATATTGACTGTGTGACACCATGGATATGTGATGTTTCTCTCAGACTTGGAATGAAGCTGGTTTAACAGGAGGATTCCGTTCTACAGTTGCCTGAAAAAGAGTAAAATATGGCTTTAACAGCCTGAAAAAGATGTCAAATATACTGTAGATTTACTTGGACATTTTAGCCTTTAATTTTAAAATCCTACATCAGAATGGTCCAATATTGACTGTGTGACACCATGGATATGTGATGTTTCTCTCAGACTTGGAATGAAGCTGGTTTAACAGGAGGATTCCGTTCTACAGTTGCCTGAAAAAGAGTAAAATATGGCTTTAACAGCCTGAAAAAGATGTCAAATATACTGTAGATTTACTTGGACATTTTAGCCTTTAATTTTAAAATCCTACATCAGAATGGTCCGATATTGACTGTGTGACACCATGGATATGTGATGTTTCTCTCAGACTTGGAATGAAGCTGGTTTAACAGGAGGATTCCGTTCTACAGTTGCCTGAAAAAGAGTAAAATATGGCTTTAACAGCCTGAAAAAGATGTCAAATATACTGTAGATTTACTTGGACATTTTAGCCTTTAATTTTAAAATCCTACATCAGAATGGTCCAATATTGACTGTGTGACACCATGGATATGTGATGTTTCTCTCAGACTTGGAATGAAGCTGGTTTAACAGGAGGATTCCGTTCTACAGTTGCCTGAAAAAGAGTAAAATATGGCTTTAACAGCCTGAAAAAGATGTCAAATATACTGTAGATTTACTTGGACATTTTAGCCTTTAATTTTAAAATCCTACATCAGAATGGTCCGATATTGACTGTGTGACACCATGGATATGTGATGTTTCTCTCAGACTTGGAATGAAGCTGGTTTAACAGGAGGATTCCGTTCTACAGTTGCCTGAAAAAGAGTAAAATATGGCTTTAACAGCCTGAAAAAGATGTCAAATATACTGTAGATTTACTTGGACATTTTAGCCTTTAATTTTAAAATCCTACATCAGAATGGTCCAATATTGACTGTGTGACACCATGGATATGTGATGTTTCTCTCAGACTTGGAATGAAGCTGGTTTAACAGGAGGATTCCGTTCTACAGTTGCCTGAAAAAGAGTAAAATATGGCTTTAACAGCCTGAAAAAGATGTCAAATATACTGTAGATTTACTTGGACATTTTAGCCTTTAATTTTAAAATCCTACATCAGAATGGTCCGATATTGACTGTGTGACACCATGGATATGTGATGTTTCTCTCAGACTTGGAATGAAGCTGGTTTAACAGGAGGATTCCGTTCTACAGTTGCCTGAAAAAGAGTAAAATATGGCTTTAACAGCCTGAAAAAGATGTCAAATATACTGTAGATTTACTTGGACATTTTAGCCTTTAATTTTAAAATCCTACATCAGAATGGTCCAATATTGACTGTGTGACACCATGGATATGTGATGTTTCTCTCAGACTTGGAATGAAGCTGGTTTAACAGGAGGATTCCGTTCTACAGTTGCCTGAAAAAGAGTAAAATATGGCTTTAACAGCCTGAAAAAGATGTCAAATATACTGTAGATTTACTTGGACATTTTAGCCTTTAATTTTAAAATCCTACATCAGAATGGTCCATATTGACTGTGTGACACCATGGATATGTGATGTTTCTCTCAGACTTGGAATGAAGCTGGTTTAACAGGAGGATTCCGTTCTACAGTTGCCTGAAAAAGAGTAAAATATGGCTTTAACAGCCTGAAAAAGATGTCAAATATACTGTAGATTTACTTGGACATTTTAGCCTTTAATTTTAAAATCCTACATCAGAATGGTCCGATATTGACTGTGTGACACCATGGATATGTGATGTTTCTCTCAGACTTGGAATGAAGCTGGTTTAACAGGAGGATTCCGTTCTACAGTTGCCTGAAAAAGAGTAAAATATGGCTTTAACAGCCTGAAAAAGATGTCAAATATACTGTAGATTTACTTGGACATTTTAGCCTTTAATTTTAAAATCCTACATCAGAATGGTCCAATATTGACTGTGTGACACCATGGATATGTGATGTTTCTCTCAGACTTGGAATGAAGCTGGTTTAACAGGAGGATTCCGTTCTACAGTTGCCTGAAAAAGAGTAAAATATGGCTTTAACAGCCTGAAAAAGATGTCAAATATACTGTAGATTTACTTGGACATTTTAGCCTTTAATTTTAAAATCCTACATCAGAATGGTCCGATATTGACTGTGTGACACCATGGATATGTGATGTTTCTCTCAGACTTGGAATGAAGCTGGTTTAACAGGAGGATTCCGTTCTACAGTTGCCTGAAAAAGAGTAAAATATGGCTTTAACAGCCTGAAAAAGATGTCAAATATACTGTAGATTTACTTGGACATTTTAGCCTTTAATTTTAAAATCCTACATCAGAATGGTCCAATATTGACTGTGTGACACCATGGATATGTGATGTTTCTCTCAGACTTGGAATGAAGCTGGTTTAACAGGAGGATTCCGTTCTACAGTTGCCTGAAAAAGAGTAAAATATGGCTTTAACAGCCTGAAAAAGATGTCAAATATACTGTAGATTTACTTGGACATTTTAGCCTTTAATTTTAAAATCCTACATCAGAATGGTCCGATATTGACTGTGTGACACCATGGATATGTGATGTTTCTCTCAGACTTGGAATGAAGCTGGTTTAACAGGAGGATTCCGTTCTACAGTTGCCTGAAAAAGAGTAAAATATGGCTTTAACAGCCTGAAAAAGATGTCAAATATACTGTAGATTTACTTGGACATTTTAGCCTTTAATTTTAAAATCCTACATCAGAATGGTCCAATATTGACTGTGTGACACCATGGATATGTGATGTTTCTCTCAGACTTGGAATGAAGCTGGTTTAACAGGAGGATTCCGTTCTACAGTTGCCTGAAAAAGAGTAAAATATGGCTTTAACAGCCTGAAAAAGATGTCAAATATACTGTAGATTTACTTGGACATTTTAGCCTTTAATTTTAAAATCCTACATCAGAATGGTCCGATATTGACTGTGTGACACCATGGATATGTGATGTTTCTCTCAGACTTGGAATGAAGCTGGTTTAACAGGAGGATTCCGTTCTACAGTTGCCTGAAAAAGAGTAAAATATGGCTTTAACAGCCTGAAAAAGATGTCAAATATACTGTAGATTTACTTGGACATTTTAGCCTTTAATTTTAAAATCCTACATCAGAATGGTCCAATATTGACTGTGTGACACCATGGATATGTGATGTTTCTCTCAGACTTGGAATGAAGCTGGTTTAACAGGAGGATTCCGTTCTACAGTTGCCTGAAAAAGAGTAAAATATGGCTTTAACAGCCTGAAAAAGATGTCAAATATACTGTAGATTTACTTGGACATTTTAGCCTTTAATTTTAAAATCCTACATCAGAATGGTCCGATATTGACTGTGTGACACCATGGATATGTGATGTTTCTCTCAGACTTGGAATGAAGCTGGTTTAACAGGAGGATTCCGTTCTACAGTTGCCTGAAAAAGAGTAAAATATGGCTTTAACAGCCTGAAAAAGATGTCAAATATACTGTAGATTTACTTGGACATTTTAGCCTTTAATTTTAAAATCCTACATCAGAATGGTCCAATATTGACTGTGTGACACCATGGATATGTGATGTTTCTCTCAGACTTGGAATGAAGCTGGTTTAACAGGAGGATTCCGTTCTACAGTTGCCTGAAAAAGAGTAAAATATGGCTTTAACAGCCTGAAAAAGATGTCAAATATACTGTAGATTTACTTGGACATTTTAGCCTTTAATTTTAAAATCCTACATCAGAATGGTCCGATATTGACTGTGTGACACCATGGATATGTGATGTTTCTCTCAGACTTGGAATGAAGCTGGTTTAACAGGAGGATTCCGTTCTACAGTTGCCTGAAAAAGAGTAAAATATGGCTTTAACAGCCTGAAAAAGATGTCAAATATACTGTAGATTTACTTGGACATTTTAGCCTTTAATTTTAAAATCCTACATCAGAATGGTCCAATATTGACTGTGTGACACCATGGATATGTGATGTTTCTCTCAGACTTGGAATGAAGCTGGTTTAACAGGAGGATTCCGTTCTACAGTTGCCTGAAAAAGAGTAAAATATGGCTTTAACAGCCTGAAAAAGATGTCAAATATACTGTAGATTTACTTGGACATTTTAGCCTTTAATTTTAAAATCCTACATCAGAATGGTCCGATATTGACTGTGTGACACCATGGATATGTGATGTTTCTCTCAGACTTGGAATGAAGCTGGTTTAACAGGAGGATTCCGTTCTACAGTTGCCTGAAAAAGAGTAAAATATGGCTTTAACAGCCTGAAAAAGATGTCAAATATACTGTAGATTTACTTGGACATTTTAGCCTTTAATTTTAAAATCCTACATCAGAATGGTCCAATATTGACTGTGTGACACCATGGATATGTGATGTTTCTCTCAGACTTGGAATGAAGCTGGTTTAACAGGAGGATTCCGTTCTACAGTTGCCTGAAAAAGAGTAAAATATGGCTTTAACAGCCTGAAAAAGATGTCAAATATACTGTAGATTTACTTGGACATTTTAGCCTTTAATTTTAAAATCCTACATCAGAATGGTCCGATATTGACTGTGTGACACCATGGATATGTGATGTTTCTCTCAGACTTGGAATGAAGCTGGTTTAACAGGAGGATTCCGTTCTACAGTTGCCTGAAAAAGAGTAAAATATGGCTTTAACAGCCTGAAAAAGATGTCAAATATACTGTAGATTTACTTGGACATTTTAGCCTTTAATTTTAAAATCCTACATCAGAATGGTCCAATATTGACTGTGTGACACCATGGATATGTGATGTTTCTCTCAGACTTGGAATGAAGCTGGTTTAACAGGAGGATTCCGTTCTACAGTTGCCTGAAAAAGAGTAAAATATGGCTTTAACAGCCTGAAAAAGATGTCAAATATACTGTAGATTTACTTGGACATTTTAGCCTTTAATTTTAAAATCCTACATCAGAATGGTCCAATATTGACTGTGTGACACCATGGATATGTGATGTTTCTCTCAGACTTGGAATGAAGCTGGTTTAACAGGAGGATTCCGTTCTACAGTTGCCTGAAAAAGAGTAAAATATGGCTTTAACAGCCTGAAAAAGATGTCAAATATACTGTAGATTTACTTGGACATTTTAGCCTTTAATTTTAAAATCCTACATCAGAATGGTCCAATATTGACTGTGTGACACCATGGATATGTGATGTTTCTCTCAGACTTGGAATGAAGCTGGTTTAACAGGAGGATTCCGTTCTACAGTTGCCTGAAAAAGAGTAAAATATGGCTTTAACAGCCTGAAAAAGATGTCAAATATACTGTAGATTTACTTGGACATTTTAGCCTTTAATTTTAAAATCCTACATCAGAATGGTCCGATATTGACTGTGTGACACCATGGATATGTGATGTTTCTCTCAGACTTGGAATGAAGCTGGTTTAACAGGAGGATTCCGTTCTACAGTTGCCTGAAAAAGAGTAAAATATGGCTTTAACAGCCTGAAAAAGATGTCAAATATACTGTAGATTTACTTGGACATTTTAGCCTTTAATTTTAAAATCCTACATCAGAATGGTCCGATATTGACTGTGTGACACCATGGATATGTGATGTTTCTCTCAGACTTGGAATGAAGCTGGTTTAACAGGAGGATTCCGTTCTACAGTTGCCTGAAAAAGAGTAAAATATGGCTTTAACAGCCTGAAAAAGATGTCAAATATACTGTAGATTTACTTGGACATTTTAGCCTTTAATTTTAAAATCCTACATCAGAATGGTCCAATATTGACTGTGTGACACCATGGATATGTGATGTTTCTCTCAGACTTGGAATGAAGCTGGTTTAACAGGAGGATTCCGTTCTACAGTTGCCTGAAAAAGAGTAAAATATGGCTTTAACAGCCTGAAAAAGATGTCAAATATACTGTAGATTTACTTGGACATTTTAGCCTTTAATTTTAAAATCCTACATCAGAATGGTCCGATATTGACTGTGTGACACCATGGATATGTGATGTTTCTCTCAGACTTGGAATGAAGCTGGTTTAACAGGAGGATTCCGTTCTACAGTTGCCTGAAAAAGAGTAAAATATGGCTTTAACAGCCTGAAAAAGATGTCAAATATACTGTAGATTTACTTGGACATTTTAGCCTTTAATTTTAAAATCCTACATCAGAATGGTCCATATTGACTGTGTGACACCATGGATATGTGATGTTTCTCTCAGACTTGGAATGAAGCTGGTTTAACAGGAGGATTCCGTTCTACAGTTGCCTGAAAAAGAGTAAAATATGGCTTTAACAGCCTGAAAAAGATGTCAAATATACTGTAGATTTACTTGGACATTTTAGCCTTTAATTTTAAAATCCTACATCAGAATGGTCCAATATTGACTGTGTGACACCATGGATATGTGATGTTTCTCTCAGACTTGGAATGAAGCTGGTTTAACAGGAGGATTCCGTTCTACAGTTGCCTGAAAAAGAGTAAAATATGGCTTTAACAGCCTGAAAAAGATGTCAAATATACTGTAGATTTACTTGGACATTTTAGCCTTTAATTTTAAAATCCTACATCAGAATGGTCCAATATTGACTGTGTGACACCATGGATATGTGATGTTTCTCTCAGACTTGGAATGAAGCTGGTTTAACAGGAGGATTCCGTTCTACAGTTGCCTGAAAAAGAGTAAAATATGGCTTTAACAGCCTGAAAAAGATGTCAAATATACTGTAGATTTACTTGGACATTTTAGCCTTTAATTTTAAAATCCTACATCAGAATGGTCCGATATTGACTGTGTGACACCATGGATATGTGATGTTTCTCTCAGACTTGGAATGAAGCTGGTTTAACAGGAGGATTCCGTTCTACAGTTGCCTGAAAAAGAGTAAAATATGGCTTTAACAGCCTGAAAAAGATGTCAAATATACTGTAGATTTACTTGGACATTTTAGCCTTTAATTTTAAAATCCTACATCAGAATGGTCCAATATTGACTGTGTGACACCATGGATATGTGATGTTTCTCTCAGACTTGGAATGAAGCTGGTTTAACAGGAGGATTCCGTTCTACAGTTGCCTGAAAAAGAGTAAAATATGGCTTTAACAGCCTGAAAAAGATGTCAAATATACTGTAGATTTACTTGGACATTTTAGCCTTTAATTTTAAAATCCTACATCAGAATGGTCCATATTGACTGTGTGACACCATGGATATGTGATGTTTCTCTCAGACTTGGAATGAAGCTGGTTTAACAGGAGGATTCCGTTCTACAGTTGCCTGAAAAAGAGTAAAATATGGCTTTAACAGCCTGAAAAAGATGTCAAATATACTGTAGATTTACTTGGACATTTTAGCCTTTAATTTTAAAATCCTACATCAGAATGGTCCGATATTGACTGTGTGACACCATGGATATGTGATGTTTCTCTCAGACTTGGAATGAAGCTGGTTTAACAGGAGGATTCCGTTCTACAGTTGCCTGAAAAAGAGTAAAATATGGCTTTAACAGCCTGAAAAAGATGTCAAATATACTGTAGATTTACTTGGACATTTTAGCCTTTAATTTTAAAATCCTACATCAGAATGGTCCAATATTGACTGTGTGACACCATGGATATGTGATGTTTCTCTCAGACTTGGAATGAAGCTGGTTTAACAGGAGGATTCCGTTCTACAGTTGCCTGAAAAAGAGTAAAATATGGCTTTAACAGCCTGAAAAAGATGTCAAATATACTGTAGATTTACTTGGACATTTTAGCCTTTAATTTTAAAATCCTACATCAGAATGGTCCGATATTGACTGTGTGACACCATGGATATGTGATGTTTCTCTCAGACTTGGAATGAAGCTGGTTTAACAGGAGGATTCCGTTCTACAGTTGCCTGAAAAAGAGTAAAATATGGCTTTAACAGCCTGAAAAAGATGTCAAATATACTGTAGATTTACTTGGACATTTTAGCCTTTAATTTTAAAATCCTACATCAGAATGGTCCAATATTGACTGTGTGACACCATGGATATGTGATGTTTCTCTCAGACTTGGAATGAAGCTGGTTTAACAGGAGGATTCCGTTCTACAGTTGCCTGAAAAAGAGTAAAATATGGCTTTAACAGCCTGAAAAAGATGTCAAATATACTGTAGATTTACTTGGACATTTTAGCCTTTAATTTTAAAATCCTACATCAGAATGGTCCGATATTGACTGTGTGACACCATGGATATGTGATGTTTCTCTCAGACTTGGAATGAAGCTGGTTTAACAGGAGGATTCCGTTCTACAGTTGCCTGAAAAAGAGTAAAATATGGCTTTAACAGCCTGAAAAAGATGTCAAATATACTGTAGATTTACTTGGACATTTTAGCCTTTAATTTTAAAATCCTACATCAGAATGGTCCGATATTGACTGTGTGACACCATGGATATGTGATGTTTCTCTCAGACTTGGAATGAAGCTGGTTTAACAGGAGGATTCCGTTCTACAGTTGCCTGAAAAAGAGTAAAATATGGCTTTAACAGCCTGAAAAAGATGTCAAATATAGTAGATTTAAATTTTAGCCTTTAATAAAATCCTACATCAGAATGGATATTGTGATGTATGTCTCTCAGACTTGGAATGAAGCTGGTTTAACAGGAGGATTCCGTTCTACAGTTGCCTGAAAAAGAGTAAAATATGGCTTTAACAGCCTGAAAAAGATGTCAAATATACTGTAGATTTACTTGGACATTTTAGCCTTTAATTTTAAAATCCTACATCAGAATGGTCCAATATTGACTGTGTGACACCATGGATATGTGATGTTTCTCTCAGACTTGGAATGAAGCTGGTTTAACAGGAGGATTCCGTTCTACAGTTGCCTGAAAAAGAGTAAAATATGGCTTTAACAGCCTGAAAAAGATGTCAAATATACTGTAGATTTACTTGGACATTTTAGCCTTTAATTTTAAAATCCTACATCAGAATGGTCCGATATTGACTGTGTGACACCATGGATATGTGATGTTTCTCTCAGACTTGGAATGAAGCTGGTTTAACAGGAGGATTCCGTTCTACAGTTGCCTGAAAAAGAGTAAAATATGGCTTTAACAGCCTGAAAAAGATGTCAAATATACTGTAGATTTACTTGGACATTTTAGCCTTTAATTTTAAAATCCTACATCAGAATGGTCCATATTGACTGTGTGACACCATGGATATGTGATGTTTCTCTCAGACTTGGAATGAAGCTGGTTTAACAGGAGGATTCCGTTCTACAGTTGCCTGAAAAAGAGTAAAATATGGCTTTAACAGCCTGAAAAAGATGTCAAATATACTGTAGATTTACTTGGACATTTTAGCCTTTAATTTTAAAATCCTACATCAGAATGGTCCGATATTGACTGTGTGACACCATGGATATGTGATGTTTCTCTCAGACTTGGAATGAAGCTGGTTTAACAGGAGGATTCCGTTCTACAGTTGCCTGAAAAAGAGTAAAATATGGCTTTAACAGCCTGAAAAAGATGTCAAATATACTGTAGATTTACTTGGACATTTTAGCCTTTAATTTTAAAATCCTACATCAGAATGGTCCGATATTGACTGTGTGACACCATGGATATGTGATGTTTCTCTCAGACTTGGAATGAAGCTGGTTTAACAGGAGGATTCCGTTCTACAGTTGCCTGAAAAAGAGTAAAATATGGCTTTAACAGCCTGAAAAAGATGTCAAATATACTGTAGATTTACTTGGACATTTTAGCCTTTAATTTTAAAATCCTACATCAGAATGGTCCGATATTGACTGTGTGACACCATGGATATGTGATGTTTCTCTCAGACTTGGAATGAAGCTGGTTTAACAGGAGGATTCCGTTCTACAGTTGCCTGAAAAAGAGTAAAATATGGCTTTAACAGCCTGAAAAAGATGTCAAATATACTGTAGATTTACTTGGACATTTTAGCCTTTAATTTTAAAATCCTACATCAGAATGGTCCAATATTGACTGTGTGACACCATGGATATGTGATGTTTCTCTCAGACTTGGAATGAAGCTGGTTTAACAGGAGGATTCCGTTCTACAGTTGCCTGAAAAAGAGTAAAATATGGCTTTAACAGCCTGAAAAAGATGTCAAATATACTGTAGATTTACTTGGACATTTTAGCCTTTAATTTTAAAATCCTACATCAGAATGGTCCGATATTGACTGTGTGACACCATGGATATGTGATGTTTCTCTCAGACTTGGAATGAAGCTGGTTTAACAGGAGGATTCCGTTCTACAGTTGCCTGAAAAAGAGTAAAATATGGCTTTAACAGCCTGAAAAAGATGTCAAATATACTGTAGATTTACTTGGACATTTTAGCCTTTAATTTTAAAATCCTACATCAGAATGGTCCGATATTGACTGTGTGACACCATGGATATGTGATGTTTCTCTCAGACTTGGAATGAAGCTGGTTTAACAGGAGGATTCCGTTCTACAGTTGCCTGAAAAAGAGTAAAATATGGCTTTAACAGCCTGAAAAAGATGTCAAATATACTGTAGATTTACTTGGACATTTTAGCCTTTACAGAAATATGACACCATGGATATGTGATGTTTCTCTCAGACTTGGAATGAAGCTGGTTTAACAGGAGGATTCCGTTCTACAGTTGCCTGAAAAAGAGTAAAATATGGCTTTAACAGCCTGAAAAAGATGTCAAATATACTGTAGATTTACTTGGACATTTTAGCCTTTAATTTTAAAATCCTACATCAGAATGGTCCAATATTGACTGTGTGACACCATGGATATGTGATGTTTCTCTCAGACTTGGAATGAAGCTGGTTTAACAGGAGGATTCCGTTCTACAGTTGCCTGAAAAAGAGTAAAATATGGCTTTAACAGCCTGAAAAAGATGTCAAATATACTGTAGATTTACTTGGACATTTTAGCCTTTAATTTTAAAATCCTACATCAGAATGGTCCGATATTGACTGTGTGACACCATGGATATGTGATGTTTCTCTCAGACTTGGAATGAAGCTGGTTTAACAGGAGGATTCCGTTCTACAGTTGCCTGAAAAAGAGTAAAATATGGCTTTAACAGCCTGAAAAAGATGTCAAATATACTGTAGATTTACTTGGACATTTTAGCCTTTAATTTTAAAATCCTACATCAGAATGGTCCAATATTGACTGTGTGACACCATGGATATGTGATGTTTCTCTCAGACTTGGAATGAAGCTGGTTTAACAGGAGGATTCCGTTCTACAGTTGCCTGAAAAAGAGTAAAATATGGCTTTAACAGCCTGAAAAAGATGTCAAATATACTGTAGATTTACTTGGACATTTTAGCCTTTAATTTTAAAATCCTACATCAGAATGGTCCAATATTGACTGTGTGACACCATGGATATGTGATGTTTCTCTCAGACTTGGAATGAAGCTGGTTTAACAGGAGGATTCCGTTCTACAGTTGCCTGAAAAAGAGTAAAATATGGCTTTAACAGCCTGAAAAAGATGTCAAATATACTGTAGATTTACTTGGACATTTTAGCCTTTAATTTTAAAATCCTACATCAGAATGGTCCGATATTGACTGTGTGACACCATGGATATGTGATGTTTCTCTCAGACTTGGAATGAAGCTGGTTTAACAGGAGGATTCCGTTCTACAGTTGCCTGAAAAAGAGTAAAATATGGCTTTAACAGCCTGAAAAAGATGTCAAATATACTGTAGATTTACTTGGACATTTTAGCCTTTAATTTTAAAATCCTACATCAGAATGGTCCAATATTGACTGTGTGACACCATGGATATGTGATGTTTCTCTCAGACTTGGAATGAAGCTGGTTTAACAGGAGGATTCCGTTCTACAGTTGCCTGAAAAAGAGTAAAATATGGCTTTAACAGCCTGAAAAAGATGTCAAATATACTGTAGATTTACTTGGACATTTTAGCCTTTAATTTTAAAATCCTACATCAGAATGGTCCAATATTGACTGTGTGACACCATGGATATGTGATGTTTCTCTCAGACTTGGAATGAAGCTGGTTTAACAGGAGGATTCCGTTCTACAGTTGCCTGAAAAAGAGTAAAATATGGCTTTAACAGCCTGAAAAAGATGTCAAATATACTGTAGATTTACTTGGACATTTTAGCCTTTAATTTTAAAATCCTACATCAGAATGGTCCAATATTGACTGTGTGACACCATGGATATGTGATGTTTCTCTCAGACTTGGAATGAAGCTGGTTTAACAGGAGGATTCCGTTCTACAGTTGCCTGAAAAAGAGTAAAATATGGCTTTAACAGCCTGAAAAAGATGTCAAATATACTGTAGATTTACTTGGACATTTTAGCCTTTAATTTTAAAATCCTACATCAGAATGGTCCGATATTGACTGTGTGACACCATGGATATGTGATGTTTCTCTCAGACTTGGAATGAAGCTGGTTTAACAGGAGGATTCCGTTCTACAGTTGCCTGAAAAAGAGTAAAATATGGCTTTAACAGCCTGAAAAAGATGTCAAATATACTGTAGATTTACTTGGACATTTTAGCCTTTAATTTTAAAATCCTACATCAGAATGGTCCGATATTGACTGTGTGACACCATGGATATGTGATGTTTCTCTCAGACTTGGAATGAAGCTGGTTTAACAGGAGGATTCCGTTCTACAGTTGCCTGAAAAAGAGTAAAATATGGCTTTAACAGCCTGAAAAAGATGTCAAATATACTGTAGATTTACTTGGACATTTTAGCCTTTAATTTTAAAATCCTACATCAGAATGGTCCGATATTGACTGTGTGACACCATGGATATGTGATGTTTCTCTCAGACTTGGAATGAAGCTGGTTTAACAGGAGGATTCCGTTCTACAGTTGCCTGAAAAAGAGTAAAATATGGCTTTAACAGCCTGAAAAAGATGTCAAATATACTGTAGATTTACTTGGACATTTTAGCCTTTAATTTTAAAATCCTACATCAGAATGGTCCAATATTGACTGTGTGACACCATGGATATGTGATGTTTCTCTCAGACTTGGAATGAAGCTGGTTTAACAGGAGGATTCCGTTCTACAGTTGCCTGAAAAAGAGTAAAATATGGCTTTAACAGCCTGAAAAAGATGTCAAATATACTGTAGATTTACTTGGACATTTTAGCCTTTAATTTTAAAATCCTACATCAGAATGGTCCGATATTGACTGTGTGACACCATGGATATGTGATGTTTCTCTCAGACTTGGAATGAAGCTGGTTTAACAGGAGGATTCCGTTCTACAGTTGCCTGAAAAAGAGTAAAATATGGCTTTAACAGCCTGAAAAAGATGTCAAATATACTGTAGATTTACTTGGACATTTTAGCCTTTAATTTTAAAATCCTACATCAGAATGGTCCGATACTGTGTGACCATGGATATGTGATGTTTCTCTCAGACTTGGAATGATGTGATGTTTCTATGTGATGTTTCTCTCAGACTTGGAATGAAGCTGGTTTAACAGGAGGATTCCGTTCTACAGTTGCCTGAAAAAGAGTAAAATATGGCTTTAACAGCCTGAAAAAGATGTCAAATATACTGTAGATTTACTTGGACATTTTAGCCTTTAATTTTAAAATCCTACATCAGAATGGTCCAATATTGACTGTGTGACACCATGGATATGTGATGTTTCTCTCAGACTTGGAATGAAGCTGGTTTAACAGGAGGATTCCGTTCTACAGTTGCCTGAAAAAGAGTAAAATATGGCTTTAACAGCCTGAAAAAGATGTCAAATATACTGTAGATTTACTTGGACATTTTAGCCTTTAATTTTAAAATCCTACATCAGAATGGTCCATATTGACTGTGTGACACCATGGATATGTGATGTTTCTCTCAGACTTGGAATGAAGCTGGTTTAACAGGAGGATTCCGTTCTACAGTTGCCTGAAAAAGAGTAAAATATGGCTTTAACAGCCTGAAAAAGATGTCAAATATACTGTAGATTTACTTGGACATTTTAGCCTTTAATTTTAAAATCCTACATCAGAATGGTCCAATATTGACTGTGTGACACCATGGATATGTGATGTTTCTCTCAGACTTGGAATGAAGCTGGTTTAACAGGAGGATTCCGTTCTACAGTTGCCTGAAAAAGAGTAAAATATGGCTTTAACAGCCTGAAAAAGATGTCAAATATACTGTAGATTTACTTGGACATTTTAGCCTTTAATTTTAAAATCCTACATCAGAATGGTCCGATATTGACTGTGTGACACCATGGATATGTGATGTTTCTCTCAGACTTGGAATGAAGCTGGTTTAACAGGAGGATTCCGTTCTACAGTTGCCTGAAAAAGAGTAAAATATGGCTTTAACAGCCTGAAAAAGATGTCAAATATACTGTAGATTTACTTGGACATTTTAGCCTTTAATTTTAAAATCCTACATCAGAATGGTCCAATATTGACTGTGTGACACCATGGATATGTGATGTTTCTCTCAGACTTGGAATGAAGCTGGTTTAACAGGAGGATTCCGTTCTACAGTTGCCTGAAAAAGAGTAAAATATGGCTTTAACAGCCTGAAAAAGATGTCAAATATACTGTAGATTTACTTGGACATTTTAGCCTTTAATTTTAAAATCCTACATCAGAATGGTCCGATATTGACTGTGTGACACCATGGATATGTGATGTTTCTCTCAGACTTGGAATGAAGCTGGTTTAACAGGAGGATTCCGTTCTACAGTTGCCTGAAAAAGAGTAAAATATGGCTTTAACAGCCTGAAAAAGATGTCAAATATACTGTAGATTTACTTGGACATTTTAGCCTTTAATTTTAAAATCCTACATCAGAATGGTCCAATATTGACTGTGTGACACCATGGATATGTGATGTTTCTCTCAGACTTGGAATGAAGCTGGTTTAACAGGAGGATTCCGTTCTACAGTTGCCTGAAAAAGAGTAAAATATGGCTTTAACAGCCTGAAAAAGATGTCAAATATACTGTAGATTTACTTGGACATTTTAGCCTTTAATTTTAAAATCCTACATCAGAATGGTCCGATATTGACTGTGTGACACCATGGATATGTGATGTTTCTCTCAGACTTGGAATGAAGCTGGTTTAACAGGAGGATTCCGTTCTACAGTTGCCTGAAAAAGAGTAAAATATGGCTTTAACAGCCTGAAAAAGATGTCAAATATACTGTAGATTTACTTGGACATTTTAGCCTTTAATTTTAAAATCCTACATCAGAATGGTCCGATATTGACTGTGTGACACCATGGATATGTGATGTTTCTCTCAGACTTGGAATGAAGCTGGTTTAACAGGAGGATTCCGTTCTACAGTTGCCTGAAAAAGAGTAAAATATGGCTTTAACAGCCTGAAAAAGATGTCAAATATACTGTAGATTTACTTGGACATTTTAGCCTTTAATTTTAAAATCCTACATCAGAATGGTCCGATATTGACTGTGTGACACCATGGATATGTGATGTTTCTCTCAGACTTGGAATGAAGCTGGTTTAACAGGAGGATTCCGTTCTACAGTTGCCTGAAAAAGAGTAAAATATGGCTTTAACAGCCTGAAAAAGATGTCAAATATACTGTAGATTTACTTGGACATTTTAGCCTTTAATTTTAAAATCCTACATCAGAATGGTCCAATATTGACTGTGTGACACCATGGATATGTGATGTTTCTCTCAGACTTGGAATGAAGCTGGTTTAACAGGAGGATTCCGTTCTACAGTTGCCTGAAAAAGAGTAAAATATGGCTTTAACAGCCTGAAAAAGATGTCAAATATACTGTAGATTTACTTGGACATTTTAGCCTTTAATTTTAAAATCCTACATCAGAATGGTCCGATATTGACTGTGTGACACCATGGATATGTGATGTTTCTCTCAGACTTGGAATGAAGCTGGTTTAACAGGAGGATTCCGTTCTACAGTTGCCTGAAAAAGAGTAAAATATGGCTTTAACAGCCTGAAAAAGATGTCAAATATACTGTAGATTTACTTGGACATTTTAGCCTTTAATTTTAAAATCCTACATCAGAATGGTCCGATATTGACTGTGTGACACCATGGATATGTGATGTTTCTCTCAGACTTG
The DNA here is from genome assembly GCA_013375575.1 of Percina caprodes. Taxonomy (NCBI): domain Eukaryota; kingdom Metazoa; phylum Chordata; class Actinopteri; order Perciformes; family Percidae; genus Percina; species Percina caprodes. Next base: position 2,134,329 of record JABXJD010000089.1, read on the forward strand.
GAATGAAGCTGGTTTAACAGGAGGATTCCGTTCTACAGTTGCCTGAAAAAGAGTAAAATATGGCTTTAACAGCCTGCCTGAAAATAGTAGTTTAAATTTGTTTTTTTAATAGCCTGACAACACCATGGATATGTGATGTTTCTCTCAGACTTGGAATGAAGCTGGTTTAACAGGAGGATTCCGTTCTACAGTTGCCTGAAAAAGAGTAAAATATGGCTTTAACAGCCTGAAAAAGATGTCAAATATACTGTAGATTTACTTGGACATTTTAGCCTTTAATTTTAAAATCCTACATCAGAATGGTCCAATATTGACTGTGTGACACCATGGATATGTGATGTTTCTCTCAGACTTGGAATGAAGCTGGTTTAACAGGAGGATTCCGTTCTACAGTTGCCTGAAAAAGAGTAAAATATGGCTTTAACAGCCTGAAAAAGATGTCAAATATACTGTAGATTTACTTGGACATTTTAGCCTTTAATTTTAAAATCCTACATCAGAATGGTCCGATATTGACTGTGTGACACCATGGATATGTGATGTTTCTCTCAGACTTGGAATGAAGCTGGTTTAACAGGAGGATTCCGTTCTACAGTTGCCTGAAAAAGAGTAAAATATGGCTTTAACAGCCTGAAAAAGATGTCAAATATACTGTAGATTTACTTGGACATTTTAGCCTTTAATTTTAAAATCCTACATCAGAATGGTCCGATATTGACTGTGTGACACCATGGATATGTGATGTTTCTCTCAGACTTGGAATGAAGCTGGTTTAACAGGAGGATTCCGTTCTACAGTTGCCTGAAAAAGAGTAAAATATGGCTTTAACAGCCTGAAAAAGATGTCAAATATACTGTAGATTTACTTGGACATTTTAGCCTTTAATTTTAAAATCCTACATCAGAATGGTCCGATATTGACTGTGTGACACCATGGATATGTGATGTTTCTCTCAGACTTGGAATGAAGCTGGTTTAACAGGAGGATTCCGTTCTACAGTTGCCTGAAAAAGAGTAAAATATGGCTTTAACAGCCTGAAAAAGATGTCAAATATACTGTAGATTTACTTGGACATTTTAGCCTTTAATTTTAAAATCCTACATCAGAATGGTCCAATATTGACTGTGTGACACCATGGATATGTGATGTTTCTCTCAGACTTGGAATGAAGCTGGTTTAACAGGAGGATTCCGTTCTACAGTTGCCTGAAAAAGAGTAAAATATGGCTTTAACAGCCTGAAAAAGATGTCAAATATACTGTAGATTTACTTGGACATTTTAGCCTTTAATTTTAAAATCCTACATCAGAATGGTCCGATATTGACTGTGTGACACCATGGATATGTGATGTTTCTCTCAGACTTGGAATGAAGCTGGTTTAACAGGAGGATTCCGTTCTACAGTTGCCTGAAAAAGAGTAAAATATGGCTTTAACAGCCTGAAAAAGATGTCAAATATACTGTAGATTTACTTGGACATTTTAGCCTTTAATTTTAAAATCCTACATCAGAATGGTCCAATATTGACTGTGTGACACCATGGATATGTGATGTTTCTCTCAGACTTGGAATGAAGCTGGTTTAACAGGAGGATTCCGTTCTACAGTTGCCTGAAAAAGAGTAAAATATGGCTTTAACAGCCTGAAAAAGATGTCAAATATACTGTAGATTTACTTGGACATTTTAGCCTTTAATTTTAAAAACCTACATCAGAATGGTCCAATATTGACTGTGTGACACCATGGATATGTGATGTTTCTCTCAGACTTGGAATGAAGCTGGTTTAACAGGAGGATTCCGTTCTACAGTTGCCTGAAAAAGAGTAAAATATGGCTTTAACAGCCTGAAAAAGATGTCAAATATACTGTAGATTTACTTGGACATTTTAGCCTTTAATTTTAAAATCCTACATCAGAATGGTCCGATATTGACTGTGTGACACCATGGATATGTGATGTTTCTCTCAGACTTGGAATGAAGCTGGTTTAACAGGAGGATTCCGTTCTACAGTTGCCTGAAAAAGAGTAAAATATGGCTTTAACAGCCTGAAAAAGATGTCAAATATACTGTAGATTTACTTGGACATTTTAGCCTTTAATTTTAAAATCCTACATCAGAATGGTCCGATATTGACTGTGTGACACCATGGATATGTGATGTTTCTCTCAGACTTGGAATGAAGCTGGTTTAACAGGAGGATTCCGTTCTACAGTTGCCTGAAAAAGAGTAAAATATGGCTTTAACAGCCTGAAAAAGATGTCAAATATACTGTAGATTTACTTGGACATTTTGGCCTTTAATTTTATGTGATGTTTCTCTCAGACTTGGAATGAATCTGGTTTAACAGGAGGATTCCGTTCTACAGTTGCCTGAAAAAGAGTAAAATATGGCTTTAACAGCCTGAAAAAGATGTCAAATATACTGTAGATTTACTTGGACATTTTAGCCTTTAATTTTAAAATCCTACATCAGAATGGTCCAATATTGACTGTGTGACACCATGGATATGTGATGTTTCTCTCAGACTTGGAATGAAGCTGGTTTAACAGGAGGATTCCGTTCTACAGTTGCCTGAAAAAGAGTAAAATATGGCTTTAACAGCCTGAAAAAGATGTCAAATATACTGTAGATTTACTTGGACATTTTAGCCTTTAATTTTAAAATCCTACATCAGAATGGTCCAATATTGACTGTGTGACACCATGGATATGTGATGTTTCTCTCAGACTTGGAATGAAGCTGGTTTAACAGGAGGATTCCGTTCTACAGTTGCCTGAAAAAGAGTAAAATATGGCTTTAACAGCCTGAAAAAGATGTCAAATATACTGTAGATTTACTTGGACATTTTAGCCTTTAATTTTAAAATCCTACATCAGAATGGTCCAATATTGACTGTGTGACACCATGGATATGTGATGTTTCTCTCAGACTTGGAATGAAGCTGGTTTAACAGGAGGATTCCGTTCTACAGTTGCCTGAAAAAGAGTAAAATATGGCTTTAACAGCCTGAAAAAGATGTCAAATATACTGTAGATTTACTTGGACATTTTAGCCTTTAATTTTAAAATCCTACATCAGAATGGTCCAATATTGACTGTGTGACACCATGGATATGTGATGTTTCTCTCAGACTTGGAATGAAGCTGGTTTAACAGGAGGATTCCGTTCTACAGTTGCCTGAAAAAGAGTAAAATATGGCTTTAACAGCCTGAAAAAGATGTCAAATATACTGTAGATTTACTTGGACATTTTAGCCTTTAATTTTAAAATCCTACATCAGAATGGTCCGATATTGACTGTGTGACACCATGGATATGTGATGTTTCTCTCAGACTTGGAATGAAGCTGGTTTAACAGGAGGATTCCGTTCTACAGTTGCCTGAAAAAGAGTAAAATATGGCTTTAACAGCCTGAAAAAGATGTCAAATATACTGTAGATTTACTTGGACATTTTAGCCTTTAATTTTAAAATCCTACATCAGAATGGTCCAATATTGACTGTGTGACACCATGGATATGTGATGTTTCTCTCAGACTTGGAATGAAGCTGGTTTAACAGGAGGATTCCGTTCTACAGTTGCCTGAAAAAGAGTAAAATATGGCTTTAACAGCCTGAAAAAGATGTCAAATATACTGTAGATTTACTTGGACATTTTAGCCTTTAATTTTAAAATCCTACATCAGAATGGTCCAATATTGACTGTGTGACACCATGGATATGTGATGTTTCTCTCAGACTTGGAATGAAGCTGGTTTAACAGGAGGATTCCGTTCTACAGTTGCCTGAAAAAGAGTAAAATATGGCTTTAACAGCCTGAAAAAGATGTCAAATATACTGTAGATTTACTTGGACATTTTAGCCTTTAATTTTAAAATCCTACATCAGAATGGTCCAATATTGACTGTGTGACACCATGGATATGTGATGTTTCTCTCAGACTTGGAATGAAGCTGGTTTAACAGGAGGATTCCGTTCTACAGTTGCCTGAAAAAGAGTAAAATATGGCTTTAACAGCCTGAAAAAGATGTCAAATATACTGTAGATTTACTTGGACATTTTAGCCTTTAATTTTAAAATCCTACATCAGAATGGTCCGATATTGACTGTGTGACACCATGGATATGTGATGTTTCTCTCAGACTTGGAATGAAGCTGGTTTAACAGGAGGATTCCGTTCTACAGTTGCCTGAAAAAGAGTAAAATATGGCTTTAACAGCCTGAAAAAGATGTCAAATATACTGTAGATTTACTTGGACATTTTAGCCTTTAATTTTAAAATCCTACATCAGAATGGTCCAATATTGACTGTGTGACACCATGGATATGTGATGTTTCTCTCAGACTTGGAATGAAGCTGGTTTAACAGGAGGATTCCGTTCTACAGTTGCCTGAAAAAGAGTAAAATATGGCTTTAACAGCCTGAAAAAGATGTCAAATATACTGTAGATTTACTTGGACATTTTAGCCTTTAATTTTAAAATCCTACATCAGAATGGTCCGATATTGACTGTGTGACACCATGGATATGTGATGTTTCTCTCAGACTTGGAATGAAGCTGGTTTAACAGGAGGATTCCGTTCTACAGTTGCCTGAAAAAGAGTAAAATATGGCTTTAACAGCCTGAAAAAGATGTCAAATATACTGTAGATTTACTTGGACATTTTAGCCTTTAATTTTAAAATCCTACATCAGAATGGTCCAATATTGACTGTGTGACACCATGGATATGTGATGTTTCTCTCAGACTTGGAATGAAGCTGGTTTAACAGGAGGATTCCGTTCTACAGTTGCCTGAAAAAGAGTAAAATATGGCTTTAACAGCCTGAAAAAGATGTCAAATATACTGTAGATTTACTTGGACATTTTAGCCTTTAATTTTAAAATCCTACATCAGAATGGTCCAATTGACTGTGTGACACCATGGATATGTGATGTTTCTCTCAGACTTGGAATGAAGCTGGTTTAACAGGAGGATTCCGTTCTACAGTTGCCTGAAAAAGAGTAAAATATGGCTTTAACAGCCTGAAAAAGATGTCAAATATACTGTAGATTTACTTGGACATTTTAGCCTTTAATTTTAAAATCCTACATCAGAATGGTCCAATATTGACTGTGTGACACCATGGATATGTGATGTTTCTCTCAGACTTGGAATGAAGCTGGTTTAACAGGAGGATTCCGTTCTACAGTTGCCTGAAAAAGAGTAAAATATGGCTTTAACAGCCTGAAAAAGATGTCAAATATACTGTAGATTTACTTGGACATTTTAGCCTTTAATTTTAAAATCCTACATCAGAATGGTCCAATATTGACTGTGTGACACCATGGATATGTGATGTTTCTCTCAGACTTGGAATGAAGCTGGTTTAACAGGAGGATTCCGTTCTACAGTTGCCTGAAAAAGAGTAAAATATGGCTTTAACAGCCTGAAAAAGATGTCAAATATACTGTAGATTTACTTGGACATTTTAGCCTTTAATTTTAAAATCCTACATCAGAATGGTCCGATATTGACTGTGTGACACCATGGATATGTGATGTTTCTCTCAGACTTGGAATGAAGCTGGTTTAACAGGAGGATTCCGTTCTACAGTTGCCTGAAAAAGAGTAAAATATGGCTTTAACAGCCTGAAAAAGATGTCAAATATACTGTAGATTTACTTGGACATTTTAGCCTTTAATTTTAAAATCCTACATCAGAATGGTCCAATATTGACTGTGTGACACCATGGATATGTGATGTTTCTCTCAGACTTGGAATGAAGCTGGTTTAACAGGAGGATTCCGTTCTACAGTTGCCTGAAAAAGAGTAAAATATGGCTTTAACAGCCTGAAAAAGATGTCAAATATACTGTAGATTTACTTGGACATTTTAGCCTTTAATTTTAAAATCCTACATCAGAATGGTCCGATATTGACTGTGTGACACCATGGATATGTGATGTTTCTCTCAGACTTGGAATGAAGCTGGTTTAACAGGAGGATTCCGTTCTACAGTTGCCTGAAAAAGAGTAAAATATGGCTTTAACAGCCTGAAAAAGATGTCAAATATACTGTAGATTTACTTGGACATTTTAGCCTTTAATTTTAAAATCCTACATCAGAATGGTCCAATATTGACTGTGTGACACCATGGATATGTGATGTTTCTCTCAGACTTGGAATGAAGCTGGTTTAACAGGAGGATTCCGTTCTACAGTTGCCTGAAAAAGAGTAAAATATGGCTTTAACAGCCTGAAAAAGATGTCAAATATACTGTAGATTTACTTGGACATTTTAGCCTTTAATTTTAAAATCCTACATCAGAATGGTCCAATATTGACTGTGTGACACCATGGATATGTGATGTTTCTCTCAGACTTGGAATGAAGCTGGTTTAACAGGAGGATTCCGTTCTACAGTTGCCTGAAAAAGAGTAAAATATGGCTTTAACAGCCTGAAAAAGATGTCAAATATACTGTAGATTTACTTGGACATTTTAGCCTTTAATTTTAAAATCCTACATCAGAATGGTCCAATATTGACTGTGTGACACCATGGATATGTGATGTTTCTCTCAGACTTGGAATGAAGCTGGTTTAACAGGAGGATTCCGTTCTACAGTTGCCTGAAAAAGAGTAAAATATGGCTTTAACAGCCTGAAAAAGATGTCAAATATACTGTAGATTTACTTGGACATTTTAGCCTTTAATTTTAAAATCCTACATCAGAATGGTCCAATATTGACTGTGTGACACCATGGATATGTGATGTTTCTCTCAGACTTGGAATGAAGCTGGTTTAACAGGAGGATTCCGTTCTACAGTTGCCTGAAAAAGAGTAAAATATGGCTTTAACAGCCTGAAAAAGATGTCAAATATACTGTAGATTTACTTGGACATTTTAGCCTTTAATTTTAAAATCCTACATCAGAATGGTCCGATATTGACTGTGTGACACCATGGATATGTGATGTTTCTCTCAGACTTGGAATGAAGCTGGTTTAACAGGAGGATTCCGTTCTACAGTTGCCTGAAAAAGAGTAAAATATGGCTTTAACAGCCTGAAAAAGATGTCAAATATACTGTAGATTTACTTGGACATTTTAGCCTTTAATTTTAAAATCCTACATCAGAATGGTCCAATATTGACTGTGTGACACCATGGATATGTGATGTTTCTCTCAGACTTGGAATGAAGCTGGTTTAACAGGAGGATTCCGTTCTACAGTTGCCTGAAAAAGAGTAAAATATGGCTTTAACAGCCTGAAAAAGATGTCAAATATACTGTAGATTTACTTGGACATTTTAGCCTTTAATTTTAAAATCCTACATCAGAATGGTCCAATATTGACTGTGTGACACCATGGATATGTGATGTTTCTCTCAGACTTGGAATGAAGCTGGTTTAACAGGAGGATTCCGTTCTACAGTTGCCTGAAAAAGAGTAAAATATGGCTTTAACAGCCTGAAAAAGATGTCAAATATACTGTAGATTTACTTGGACATTTTAGCCTTTAATTTTAAAATCCTACATCAGAATGGTCCATATTGACTGTGTGACACCATGGATATGTGATGTTTCTCTCAGACTTGGAATGAAGCTGGTTTAACAGGAGGATTCCGTTCTACAGTTGCCTGAAAAAGAGTAAAATATGGCTTTAACAGCCTGAAAAAGATGTCAAATATACTGTAGATTTACTTGGACATTTTAGCCTTTAATTTTAAAATCCTACATCAGAATGGTCCAATATTGACTGTGTGACACCATGGATATGTGATGTTTCTCTCAGACTTGGAATGAAGCTGGTTTAACAGGAGGATTCCGTTCTACAGTTGCCTGAAAAAGAGTAAAATATGGCTTTAACAGCCTGAAAAAGATGTCAAATATACTGTAGATTTACTTGGACATTTTAGCCTTTAATTTTAAAATCCTACATCAGAATGGTCCAATATTGACTGTGTGACACCATGGATATGTGATGTTTCTCTCAGACTTGGAATGAAGCTGGTTTAACAGGAGGATTCCGTTCTACAGTTGCCTGAAAAAGAGTAAAATATGGCTTTAACAGCCTGAAAAAGATGTCAAATATACTGTAGATTTACTTGGACATTTTAGCCTTTAATTTTAAAATCCTACATCAGAATGGTCCGATATTGACTGTGTGACACCATGGATATGTGATGTTTCTC